>JAKSZT010046586.1:13857745-14040767 GCA_026826555.1 Tolypeutes matacus
TGGGAGAGAGTGGCCTCTTTAACAAGTGGTGCTTGGAGAACTGGATATCCATATCCAAAAGAATGAGAGAAGAATACCATCTCACACCTTATACAAAAATCAACTCAAGATGGATCAAAGATCTAAATATAAGAGCCAAAACCATAAAAACCTTGGAAGATAATGTAGGGAAGCATCTACAGGACCTTGTAATAGGAAATGGTTTCATGAACTTCACAGCCAAAGCACGAGCAGCAAGAGAAAAAATTGATAAATGGGATCTCCTCAAAATTAAAAACTTCTGCACCTCTAAGGATGTTATTAAGAAAATAAAAAGGCAACCTACCCCATGCGAAAAAATATTCGGCAACCATATATCTGATAGGAGCCTAATATCCTGCATATATAAAGAAATCCTACACCTCGAAAATAAAAGGACAAACAACCCATATAAAAAATGGGCAAGTGACCTGAAAAGACACTTCTCCAAGGAAGAAATACAAATGGCTAAAAAGCACATGAAAAAATGCTCAACATCACTTGCTATCAGGGAAATGCAAATCAAAACTACAATGAGATACCATCTTACACCCATCAGAATGGCAGCTCTTAAAAAAACATGAGACACTAAATGTTGGAGAGGATGTGGAGGAATAGGAACCCTCATCCACTGCTGGTGGGACTGCGTTATTGTCCAGCCACTGTGGAGGACAGTTTGGCGGTTTCTCAGAAACTAGCAATAGATCTTCCATATGATCCAGCAATTCCACTGCTGGGTATATACCCAGAAGAACTGAAAACAAAAATACAAACAGATATATGCACACCAATGTTCTTAGCGGCATTGTTCACCATTGCCAAAAGTTGGAATCAGCCCCGGTGCCCATCAAGAGATGAATGGATAAGCAAAATGTGGTACATACATACAATGGAATATTACTCAGCTGTAAGAAGGAACAAAGTGGTAACACATGGAATAACATGGATGAATCTTGAAGACCTTATGTTGAGTGAAGCAAGCCAGGCAATGAAGGATGAACAGTACATGACCTCACTGATCTGAACTGAGGAAAGTGAGCAGTCTCTGAGAACCATTGTCTGAAAGATAGGTTAACAAAGGAGAGTAAGAGAAGAGCAGGCTTTGAGCCATCACCCATATGCACATAATCTATCGTAAAGGGATAGAGTGTTGTTGCATGTTGGGGGATAGGGCAGATGAGTGGTGGTGTTCCTGGGTTTGGTGGTGCAGCACTGGGGGGTGGGTGGATTAGGAAGGGCTGGTTCAAATCCCCAGGGCATGTAACTGTGAATCTTGACATTCCATGGGTTGGGAGAGGGGGGTATCATGGGCCCTGGGGGGCTGGGGAGAAGGGAACAGTCAAGATCTAATGGGTTGTTTAGTGGTCATGGGGAAGGTTTTTCATTACTTTACAGTAATGGACACAGGACATGGTAAATATCATCAAAATTATTAAACTGTTTCATCTAAATTGTAAACTATACTGTAAATCACTGACAATGTTTAGTTGCTATATTTTGCTATCTGCATAACAGTTATAACAATGCTAAGAACCAAAAAAAAAGGGGGCGGAGTTAATATGGGGTGGGGAAGGGGGGGTGGTTTGGTATCTGGGAGTCCCCGGCACTCCGTGTGTGACTTTGCTGTGACCAAAACTTCTTTGAAAATTAAATGAAAAATTGGGAGACAATGGGGATTGAGAGGAGGAAGGTGTCATGGCACAGCAGACATCCAATAACACAGTGATAAAGGGAAGGAAAACAGGGAAAAAAGAAAAGAGAAAGGCAAAAAAAATGAATATATATGTATATATATTTTAAAGGCATTTCCTTTGCTTTTTTGCCCATTTTTTGAATGTCCCAATCCACTAATTATATTTTATTTTGTTTTGTTCTTTGTTTGATTATTTGTTTTTTTTTTCCTTCTCTGTTATTTTTTTTTTCCCCTGAGTTTCCTTATGTTTGTCTCTTGCATGTACGCTTATCACACTTGTTTCTTTTTCCTAGTAAGTGTATTTGATTATTTTATGGACTAAATGTTCATGGAGGATTTGGATCACAGAAGGGTTACAATGGGTACTGCGGGGGATTATTGGGGGGGGGGGGTTCGTGGGGATTGGTTCATCCGAATATACATGAAAGATATACAAAATCATTCAAAGGATCGGGGGATGGGGCATGGTCACGATGGGTGGATAATCACACAATAAATGAGGGAATCTGAATTCCTAGCCTGGAGAGCTCTGTCACAGTCTCCAAGGGAGCAACAATAGTCTTCTGAGTGTAGGGACAGTGCCTGTCAAAATAGGATGACCCACTGATGTGTTTTTTTTTATTGATGACTACCCTTGTGAGTCTTTGCTCTTGTAAATGAGACTTAGCCTGAAGTTGTGGGGTGCCTAAGGGTTGCCACCTGAGAGCCTCCTTGTTGCTCAAATGTGGCCTCTCTCTAAGCCAAACTCAGCATAAGATTGCATTACCTTCACCCCAACGTGGGACATGACTCCCGGGGATGAGCCTCCCTGGCAACGAGGGATTAATACCAAGTGCCAACTGGCAGCTTTGCACAGTGGCAGTATCGTAGCCAATGAGGTTTATCCGAGGCACGATTATTGCTAATTGAAAACTTTTCCCAAGTGCCAACTGGCAACACAATTGGAAAAAGACCTTGAATAAAAGGGGGAAATGGTAAAGACAAATGAGTTCAAGTGGCTAAGAGACTTCAAAGAGAGTCGGGAGTTCATCCCAGAGGTAACTCTTACGCACACCTCAGTAGGAGCTCATAGAACATCTAAGTGCCTATCACCCCACTCAGTGGTGTTCCTGAGAGCTCCGGAGACACCCTGGTCCTATATAAGGGGGGATAGCCCCAGAGACTGATACCTTATCAGTGGGTTCTATTTTGGAATCTGTGCTCCTGAGAGTGACAGAATTAGACTCAAATAAGTCCTCCCTGCACATGGTTCACCAGTCCCTTCTATTCAAACCTATAGGCGGTGCTGGAGTTTTTAGGTATACTTCCAGAGACTGGAGCCTCCCGCCTACCTATGTGCCAGGTGTTCATGAAATCTAGGTGGAGCTGCAACTCCTACCCTACAGCTCAATGGACTCATCCAAGTCACCTGGTGAGGAGGCAATGATGGGAAATGGCCATCCCAGGGAATGGAGAGGGCCTGCATTTGCAGGCAGGATCTTCCCACCCACCATATCCATGGGATATAAGCCCTCTCTCACTTGGAGTTGGAGTGGACATCACCATCCCAGTCCCCTCAGGATTGGGGGAAGAACTATGGACTAGAGTGGACTGGATGGTATTCTCTTGTTCACATATGGTGATTCTAGCAATGCAAGAAATTATAACAGTGAGGTGGAGCCAGTGGCCACTTGACACTTTTGGGGTAGGGAGGGGATGAGCAGTTGGAATACAGTGGCTTCTTTGGGAGTTGGAGGTTGTCCTGAGTACTGTTGTGGCAACGGATGTAGGCCATTTTAAATCAGCACACACCACTCAGAACTGAGTGGGAGAGAGTGTGGTCTACGGTGTGAACTGTGGTCTATGGTTGGTGGCAAGTCTCCAGGATGTGTAAGTTCATTGAGGGTGGTGGGCCACACTGTGGGAGATGTTTGTGTGGGATGTGGTGGGAATTGTGGGAGGTGGGCAACATGGGAATCCCAGTGGGTTCCATGTAATATTTTGGGTAATCTAAGCACCTCTTAAAATATATGTGTATATATATATATCTATAAACAACATTTTTGTAAGCAAATACACATATATACATATATATTTATATATCATTTTGCAAATGTTTGTATGTATTGTGAGAATTTTGATTTTTACCCATAATAAAAAAAAAAATATTTGAAAAGATAGTTATAGAAGGAAAGTTCCTTAACATCATAAAGGGCATATATTTAAAGCCCAGAGCCAACATTGTACTCAATGAGGAGAGGTTGAAAACTTTCCCCCTAAGATCAGGAACAAGACAAGAATGCTCACTGTCACCACTGTTATTTAACATTGTCCTAGAAGTTCTGGCTTAAACATTTAGGCAAGAAAAAAAAAAGTAATCTAAATTGAAAAAGAGGAAGAAAAATTCTATTTGCAGATCACATGACCCTATATTTAGAAAATCCCAAAATATCTACTGCAAAGCAATTAGAGCTAATGAGTTCAGCAAAGTGACAGGACACAAGATCAACATGCAAAAATCAGTAGTGTTTCTTTACACTAGTAATGTGCAAGCTGAGGAAGAAACCAAGAAAGAAAATCCATTTATAATAGCAAAAAGACTCAATATCTAGGAATTAATTTAGTCAGGAATGTAAAGTTTCTATATTCAGAAAACTACAAAACACTGGTAAAAAATAATCAAAGAAGACCTAAACAAATGGAAGGACATTTCATATCCATGGACTAGAAGACTAAACATTGTAAAGATGTCAGTTCTACCCAAATTGATTCACAGATTCATGCAATACCAAATCAAAATTTCAATAGCCCAGTTTACAGAAATAGAAAAGTCAAGTACTAAGTTAATTTGGAAGGGAAAGGTGCCCAAATACCCAAAAATATCCTAAAAACGATCTGAGTCAGAGGAATCATGCTCCAGGATCTTGAAGTGTATTATATAGCTACAGTGGTCAAAACAGCATACTATTGGTGTAAAGATAGACACATTGATCAATGGCATTGAATTGAAAGTTCAGAAATAGACCCTCACTTCTATGGTGAACTGATTTTTGGTAAGCCTACCAAGTCTACTTATCTGGACAAAACAGTCTCTTCAACCAATGGTGCTGGGAGAACTGGATATCCATAAACAAAAAAATGAAAGAGGACCCTTATTTCACTCCCTATATAAAAATCAACTCAAAATGGATCATAAAAGCCAAGACCAAAAAGCTTCTAAAAGATAATGTAGGGAAACATCTACAAGACTTTGTAGTAGATGGGAGTCTCTTAAACCTTATACCCAAAGCACAAGCAAAAAAAGAAAAATAGATAAATAGGACCTCCTCAAAATTAAACAATCAAAATCACTGAAGTTATTTATTTTTTGTTTTTGGTATGTGTGTGGAAATTAACAAACTGATTTTAAATTTATATGGAGATGCAAAGGACAAAGAAAAGAAGATAGACTTAAAATAGAATAAAATATTTGGAGGAATTAAACTACCAGATATCATGACTCATTATGAAGCTATAGTATTTAAAATACTTCAGTATAGAGACAAGACTAGACAAAAGACATTGAAACAGAATGAGAATTCAGAAACAAACCCATATTTATAAAGTTCTCTAATATCGGATAAAGGTGTGCCTGTGATTCAGTAGGGGAAATCAATGTCCTTTGAATAACTGGTTCTGGCTCAATTAGATATCTATTAGGAAAAAATGATCTTTGACCCCAATTCTGTTTGGTTTGGTTTTGGTGGTTTTCCTTTTTTTTTTTGTAGTAATGAAAATGCTCTAATATTGACTGAAGTGATTAATGTGCAACTCTATGATTATACCAAATGCCATTGATTGTACACTTTAGATAAATGGTTTATGAACAAAAAAATAATAGGGTGGGTTGGGGGGAAAATACACCATATGTAAGATATGGACTTAAGTTAATAATAATAATTGGGCGATGCTCTTTCAAAATTTGTTACAAATGTTTCACAACAATGCAAGGTACTTGTGGTGGGTTGATGTATTGGAGCCCTGTATGATGGTATGTATGTTTGTTTTGTAAGTTCACAACTTTTACTATGCACTTATTAAGTGTGCTCATGTATGAATGATATACTTCAATGAATTGTTCTTAAAATGAAAAAAAGCTACCAACTGTTAAGAAAATAGTACAATCACAAAAATAAAGTGCTGGCATCAATAGTAAGAAATGTTCCACACCAGTGCAAGGTGTTGGTGGTGGGGTGGTGCTCAGGAATCCTGTATTTTATGCATGATTGTTTTGTAAACTCACAACTTCTGTATTAGTAATTTTTGAAAATATTTACAAGTAAATTGTTATATATAACATACATATATTTATTTTTTCCAAATAAAAGATAAATAAAATTCAAACAATGAAATCCAGAAAACTATTGAATGACACCTTCAAACTGTTGAAAAGAAGTAATGGCATAACATAGAATTATTACTGCCAACAGACTGAGATTAAATGAAATTCTAAAAGAAATCTTTAATCGGAAGAAACATGACTTCTGATGTTGATCCAGTTATGAAAGAAAGAATAAAAATCACCAAAATGAATACTGTTTAAAACAACAAATTAATGAAAGGTGAGGTTTAAAATATATTGAACATTAAAACACATGATGCAAATAATACAAAACCATATTTTGTGAAAGAAATTTATGGAGTTACAGCGTTGTAAGGTTCTTGAATTGTCCGAGTAGTGGTAATTGCATAATTTAATTTTAGAATCTAGTAAATCAAGGAATTTTAAACAATGTGTAGCTAAGAGATTAATAGAATGAAAGGTAATAAAATTACATTACAGGAAAACAAAAGAATGCAGCCAAGGAGAAGAAATATAGGTAAAAAGGAAAGATGGTGAAGATAGAAAGATACATTTAGTTGGTAGATTTAAACTGAAATATGAGCACATGAAATGAATATGGGCTATAAATTCCTGTTAAGATAAAGATTGCCAGATTAGATTAAAAAAACAGCAGCAACAAAAACAACTCCTTAAGTTTTTTAAAAAATATATGGACATTGAAAGTTTGCAAGTAAAATGATAGAGGCATCTGTAATATGAAAACAATAAGGAATCTGAATAGATTAGCTGTACTAATATCAGACAAAGCAGATTTCAAGGCATAAGCATAATGAGATACAGAAGGACATTTCTTTACAAAAGAATAAATTTCACAAGAATTCATCCCAATAATATGACATGTAAATATCTACCTTTAAAATGAATAAAATGTAAAGTTGACAAAATGTATAGCAGAAAAATCTGCAATTATATTGCAAGGCTTTTTAAAAAAACGTGCCAATTCTGTATACAACGATCAATTCTACATAGAATTGACCAAAATAGAAAAGTTAAACATAAATCTACTAGAAAATGATAGACAAGAATATCCTTATAATCTTGGGATTTGTAAAGCTTTCTGAGTCATGACACAAGAAACATTTACAATATGAGGAAATTGTGATGAATTGAAGTTAATAAAAAAAAATGTTCTTCAAAAGATACGTATATTGGACAAAGAATTTTTACCCAGAATATATAAAAATCTCATTCAAATAAGAAAAAGAAAAATAATAGAAAAAATGAGCAAAACATTTGCTACAAAGAGGATAAGCAGTTGTGGTGGTGGTAATGGCAGTGGACTAGAGAGGGGCTGGGACTGGGATGGTAGTGATGAAGGTGAAAGGGGGGTGGTAATCGTCATGTTTGTGGTGGTGGTGATGGTGCTGGTAAGGTTTGGTTTACCATGTGGGGTTTACTATTCTATCAATTGTTAGGGAAGACCTCTATGATAGAGTAGAGAAATAAAAGAAATGAAAAAGTAAGCAAGATGAAGAATAAAGTACATATAAAAGCCATGAAGTTGCATTGCGTTGCATTGGGTTTAGCATGCATAAAGAACAGGAAGAAGGCTAGGTTGCCTGTAGTGGAGAGGACACGGGAATAAGGATATTGAAGAGCCGTTGGAACTCTTTGTTATGAGAGAAATATAATGGCAACATGTAAAGGATACAAACATACTTTATTATTATCGACTGTTGAATGAATTCATATTTTTATTTGGGTTGTACTTCATTAAAAAACATCTTTTTCTTCTGTTCAATATTTAATATTCTAAAATTTTGTTTTGCATGTGGTATAAATTTGTCATGTTTATTGCTATTCCAAATTATATATAAGTCTTAGAAAACAGAACTCTCAATCCCTCAATCTTCTACTTCTTACACTTTCTTTCTATCAAGGAAATCAAGGAAAAGATTACAGAATACACACTAATGAAAATGTATTGCTGTTTAATGCTCCTTCCACCTTGGTTTTAATACCTTAGCAAATTTCAAAGGCATTAAATTATGTAAAGTCTTAGTAATCCTTTAAGTAAAACAATACATTTCCTGGTAATTTCATTCAATATTCATTTCATTTTAAATAAACTCAGAGAAAGCCAAGAAAAGTTCACAAGTCAAAAAGTGGTTTAAGCTACATATCTTTTGTATGTGGCATGAGTCCAGATTTAAATAAATCGGGCCAAATTTATAGCTTAGCCTTGAAGTCTATTAAACAGTACACTGCATATTAAAATTAGTAATTTAAAATAGAATTTCTGGTAAGCCTGTTAATATTCTGCCGCTAATGTTTTTTCACTCCCTCAGTCTCTTTGTTGGTTTTATTTTGCACTGTTTTAAATTGATCTTCAGTTTTGTCTCACTGAAGGCCATGAAACGAGACAATAATTTAAATGTTCTTAGGCTGAAAACTCCATTGAGGAGAATCTAGAAGGCAATTGTTATTCAGCATCCCTTTACCTGATGTTAGGTTATTTATGAAAGAAGATATAAGTTTATCAATCTACATCCCAGGCTCTGGTTAGCCTTTTTGTAAAGGGCATAAGGCATTTCTTCAAAAATAGATAATAAGGGACCTTTGAATATATAGGTAATAGGTTAATACATTCTCATTCTGAATTTTTAAAAAAAATATGAATAAAATTGAAATATTTCTTGATTTCTACTAACCAACCAAGGCCCTACCAGAACTAATCCATGTTATCTTAGCTGCCATATAAATATGTACTAAAAATTGCCACATGATTGAATAAATGCACTGAGGAAAAATGTTATATATACAATAATATGGAATTCTAGTTAGAATACCTTAAAAATCAAATGCCTTTGATGAATAGAGGCATATTTGCCAAAAATGTATTAGTTGGAAAACATCTGTTGACACTATACCTCAAAATAGATTGACAATTTTTTTAAGTGAAGTAGGACAGACCAGTGACCAGTCCCCATTCTTCAGCACCATAGTAGTTGAAGGTAGCTAAGGAAGCATGGCCTGGCTGGGGACTGGTCAGGGCCTGGTCAACCAGGGGAAACCCTGTCCTCCAAAAGTTTCCCCCAGGGCCCAGTTCATATGCTGGTCTCAGTTTCGGTTCTCTGGACAGCAGCAGCTTCCGGCCTTGCACCAGCAACCACTGGGAAGAAAAGACCCAGTGCACGTTTTTGGCATTGGTTTTCTTTGTGAGTGAGTGTTTCCTGGACCGCATGTCCCCAGTGGTTCAGCTTGGTGGATGAAGGCCTCGGTTTGTACCCTCTTGGCAACAGTGGCTTCTGGCCACACAGCATCAGCTACTAGTATGTGAAGAGCCGGTGCATCTTTTCTTTTAAATTTCAACTTTCTATCTTAAAACACTTTCAAACTTACAGGACAGTTACAGATAGTTCCATCTATCTGTTTGTCTGCCTGTCTATTTATCAAACCATTTTCTGAATACTTGAGTGTAGGTTGTATACATCACGCTCTTTGGACACTTACTACTTCCATGAATGTTCCCTAAGAAAAAAGGATATTCATTTATGTAATCATCTTAAGTGAAGTAATCAAATTCAAGAAATTTAACATTGATATAAAACTTAGTCTATATTCCAATTTTTTTATATGTTTCAATAATAACAATGCCCTCTTTTCCTTTATTACAGAAATTGTTGGTTTACAGAACAGTCATGCATAAAACACCAGATTCCCGAATAACACCCTATGATTAACATCTTGCACTAATGTGGAATATTTGTTACAATTGAAGATAGCACATTTTTATTATTGTACTCTTGATTATTATAGTCCTTGGTTTAATTTAGGTTTCACTGTTTGTATAATGTAGTTCCATGGATTCTTTTAAAATTTTTATTCTGTTACCATATATGTACACTAACATTTCCACTTTTAATCACATTTAGATATATATTTCAGTGCTGATAATTACATTTACAATGTTGTGCTACCATGACCACCATCCATTACCAAACCCTTTCCATCATTACAAATAGGAACACCATACATTTTAAGCCTTAACTTCCCATTGTCCTTTTCAACCTTCTCTCCTCCCTTGTTAGAGCCCATCCAGGTTAATGTATTGCATTTATTTGTCATTGTCTCTTTAGTTCTTCCTCCTTCACTCCCTCCCTTTCTTTCTCTCTCTCTCTTTCCTTTTCCTTTTCCCTTTCCTTTCCTTTCCTTAATTTTCATTTTCTTTTTTTTTCATGTAGAAACATATATACAATGTAACCTTCCATTGTAAGCTCTCCAAAGCATACCTTTCAATGAAATTAATCACATTCAAAATATTGCAGTACCCTCACCACCTTCCATTACTAAAGCTTTTCCATCTCCCTAAATAGAAACCTTCATCAATTTTGCATTAATTCCCCATTCCCCTTTCCTCCATGCTCCTGGAAACCTCTACTCTAGTTTCTGTTCTATGTGCTTGCATATTCTCCAATATTTTCTTTTTAATTACCATGGGGTTTAAAGTAATATCCCTAAGTATGTAACAATTTCATTTGCTTTGATAACTTCAATAGTACCTACACATTATGTTCCTATACCTCTCTGTCTCCACACCTTTATGTGGTTCTTGTTGCAAATTACATGTTTATAAATTTTGAGTCCAAAACTACTGATTTCTCAGTACATTTTAGGCATTTGCCTTTTAGATCCTGTATGAAGTAAAAAGTGGAGTTACAAACCAGTCATTACCTTTCCTGGAGATCTTTATTTCTTCTTGTGGCTTCAATCTATTATCTATTGTCTATGTCCTTCCTTTCAACCTGAAGAACTCTTTCTAACATCTCTTGTAGGGCTGGATGGGTGGTGAAGAATGCACTCAGCTTTTGTTTATCTGGGAATGTCTTAATCTCTCTCTTATTTTTAAGACACTTTTGCCAGATATAGAATTCTTGGTTGGCAGCTTTTTGTTTGTTTGTTTTGTTTTGTTTTGCTTTCAGGACTTTAAATATGTCATTCCGCTTTCTTGCCTCCATGGTTTCTAATGAGAATTAGCATGTAATCTTATTGAGGATCCTTTGTTTGTGACATGTTGCTCTCTCTTGTAGCTTTCAGAATTTTCTCTTTATCTTCAGCCTTCAGAGTTTGATTAAATATGCTGCATCACCTGTCTATTTGGGTTTATCCTGTTTGGAGTTCGTTGAGTAAGTTAGATGTGTATATACATGATTTTGTTAAACTTGGAAAGTTTTTAGCTATCTTCTTTGATATTCTCTCCCTTTCTTCTCCTGGGATTCTGACAATGTGTATATTGGTATGCTTTATGGTATCCCACAGATTCTTTAGGGTCTGTTTTCTTTTCTTCATTCTTTCTTCTTTCTGCTTCTCAGATTGAATGATTTCAATTGTCCTATCTTCAAGTTATCTTATTCTTTCTTCTGTCAACTCCGATTTGCTTTTGAACCCCTCTGAGGAATTTTTCATTTCTGTTACTGTGTTCTTCAGCTCTGATTGGTTCCTTTTCATAATTTTCATCTCTATTGATATTCTCTTTGTATTTATCTTCGCCCTCCCCCCCTCCCCCGATTTCCTTAATTCTTTTTGCACATATTTAGGAATATTTTTTTAAAAGTTCTTGCCTAATATATCCCAGGTCCTATCCTTCTCATTGATGATTTCTAATGCTCTAATCTTATCCTTTGCAGGGGTCATTGCTTCCTGTTTCTTTGTATGTTTTGTTATCATTTGTGGAAATCTGGACATTTGATAATAAAATGTGTTATCACTGGAATTTAGAATTAGAGGTATTTTTTCTTTAAGCTGTATCCAGCTAGTATTATGATAGAGCTTTGCTTGCATGCCAGGAGCTAACAACAACAACAACAACAACAACAACAACAACAACAACAAAATGGAGGGGGAAAAAACAACTTTCCAAGTCTTTGCAGATTGATTTGTGCAATACTCCCCTTCAGGGCTTAACCAAACAATGAGTTTGGAGAATACTCCAGACCAAAACAATGAACTTGGAGATTTCATTGAAGAGATTTCCAAAGAGGGCAGAGGGTATAGCCTATCTTCTTGCAGCTTGTAGTAAAATATGAGAAAAAAAAAGGGATAAGCTGAGAACTGAACTAAGCACAAAGAAACCAGAAATGTATGGTTTGGAAAATTCTGAGCCTACCCTGATAATGTGTTGTGAGATTAGAGTCAGAAGCAGCTTTATTAGGGACCTCCCTGAGCTTTTGGAAATGAGTCCCTAGAGGACAGGGCTCCATGTGAGGGTTTAACTGAACAACCCTTTCTTTAATAGGGTGTGACTGAACATGGATCTAGTAAGCCATTTTAGTGGAAGTCAAGATTGGGAATACCATCATCTAGGAAGGATCTTTGGAAAGTTCTACTGTCTTCTGGTTTGAAACCTATGGAACTGCACACAAAGCCTACAAATTTTTTATTTTGAAATTTGTATGAACAGAAACAATGCCTCAAAAGGACAGAGGAGGGATGAACTGAAGGAAAAATGACTTCAAGAGCAAAACCATAGAAGCAAAATCTAAATTGAAAGGGTCTCTTCTGGCCAAGAGAGTGGGCCCACCCACATGTGCGAAAAGGGTGGATCTTTCCCTGAGCATGAAGGGAGTAGGCCATCTACCTTGGCACTTAGAGGTTACAGACTTTTCACTCTGATGTTCAGAGAGAGTGCCACCACCCCAATGCTCAGAGACCTGGTGGGGTCCATGACCCAGCATTTGTGGAGAGCCCAGCTGCCATCCTAATGCTCAGAGAGGACGAGGCCTTCCTGGTGTTCAAAGAGAGCATGGCTACAATGCAAGCCCTTAGAAGTGGTGGGGCTGTCACACCATCAGGCTTTGAGGGCAAAAGATTGAACCATAAATGACTCTAAGTTCTTAATGGAATTTGCCTGCTGGGTTTCAGACAAGTAGTTTGGGACCCATGAGCCCTGATTTCCACCCCCAATTTCTCCCTTATGGAATGGGAATATCTATCCCATTCCTGCCTCACCATTGTATATTGGAAGCAGATAACTTGTTTTATTTGAATATCCAACACATATAGTGGATGATGTAGAACTGCACATACCCTACTTAAGCCTGTCTTTTAACCCATGTCACCTCATCTTATCCTAAATCACTCCCTTAGACCCACCTACCCAGAACTGCATAAATATCTCAAACCTCTTCAAATCAAGGGGATAGAATGAAGTTTTTATCTTCTGCCTCCTTGATAAGCTACTCACAATGAACTTTTCTTGAAATCCAAGTGTCATGGTATTGACCTCTGCATGAAATGTGCAATGAGCCCACTTAGGGTGCTAACAATGACTTAAGGCTTTTGAAATGTTGTGACAGAATTACTCTATTTTGCATTTGGGAAGAGTATGCCTTTTATGGGTCTAGAGAGTGGGCTATGTTGGATTGAGTTTTGTAACCCAGTTTGGACATGTTTTTGGTCTTGGTCCACATTGTGGTGGGTATGAATCCATTGTAAATATACTTTCTTTAAGACATTACTTGAGTTAAAGAGTGGTCCACCTGAATCAGGTTGGGCTGTAGTCCAGATTACTGGAATCCTTTATAAGCAGAGTCAAAGTCAGATACAGAGAGAAGAAAGGGGAACAGCCAGAAGCTAGGGGTCAGTGGAACCCAGAAGAGAAAGAAGAAAGTGCCACAAGATGCCATATCGCAGAAAGCCAAGGACCAAAGAACACCTGTGACCAGTTTTAGAATGCCACAGTCTTCTGGAAGAAAGCGTAACCCTGCTTACAGCTCAATTTTGGGCTTCTAGCCTCAAAACCATGATCCAATAAATTGTTCTTGTTTTAGCTAACCAATTGCATGGTATTTGTTTTAGCAGCTAGGAATCTAAAAAAGAGGGTTTCAAAAGAGGATTGGAGCAAGAATAAGAAAGGATCAATGAACTTGAAGAAAAGGTGATGGGCATAATCCAATCTGAAGGAAAGAAAGATAAAATAATGAAAAATTTGAACAGAGTCTGAGCAACCTGTGGGGCACCATCAAGCATATGCACCATAGAAGCCTCAGAAGAAGAAGAGAGATATGAAAAGGTAGGAAAATATTTAAAGAAATAATGGCTAAAGACTTTGCAATTCTGATGAGAAATATACATAAACAAATCCAAGAAGCCCTATAAACTCAAAACATGAAAATCACAAAGAGAGACATACTAAGACACACTGTCATTTAAATTGTCAAAACAAATTATAAAGAGAGAATTTGGAAAATATGAAGAGAGGAGCAAAATGCCCCCTGTATCATTGTTAAGATTAACATCTGATTTCTCATTAGAAAGCATGGGGACCAAAGGCAATGGGATGGTATATTTAAAGTGCTGCAATTAAAAAAGAATGTCATGCAGGAATATTGTATCTAGAAAAACTGTCCTTCTAAAAGAGAGAAATTAAGACATTCCATATTTCTAAAAAGCTGAGGGAGTTCATTACCATTAAATCCATCTTACAAAAAATGCTAAAGGTGGTCCTTCATACTGAAAGGACACTGGAGAGTCACAGCTGTATGAAGAAATAAAGACCTCTGGTATGGGTGAATAGATGGATAAAGACAAATGCCAGTATTACTGCATTTTTCAAATGTAACACCATATTTTAGTTCTTATATAGCTTAAAAGTCAACTGCATGAAAAAATATAAACCATTTTTGGGGGCACAAAATTTA
Organism: Tolypeutes matacus; assembly: GCA_026826555.1. Classification (NCBI taxonomy): domain Eukaryota; kingdom Metazoa; phylum Chordata; class Mammalia; order Cingulata; family Chlamyphoridae; genus Tolypeutes; species Tolypeutes matacus. Next base: position 13,872,459 of record JAKSZT010046586.1, read on the forward strand.
TAAAGATGTAAATTGAAACAAGAACAACATAGAGGTATGGGACTGAGGAGTATAGGAACAGAGTATTAAAGTTGAGTTGGAATCAATACAAATAGAGGTGCCATAGATTTAGGATATTAAACTTAACCCTCATCATAAACACAAAAAATATCTATAAATTCTACACAAAAGGAAATAAGTGACTCAAAATTGCTCATTACAAAAGATCATCTAAACAAAAAGAAGGCAGTAATGGAGAAAAGGGGGGGTCATAAAAATTGTAAGATCTACAAAAAACAATTAGCAAAATGGTAGAAGTAAATTTTGCTTTATCAGAAATTACCTTAAATGAATTAATTTCTCTAATTAAAAGGCAGCGTTAGGCAGAATGGAGAAAACATGATCAAACTATATGCTGTTACAAGAGACACATCTTAGACATAAGCAGGTTGAAAGTGAAAGGATGGGAAAAAAATCCATGGAAATAGAAACCAAAAGAGAGCTGGGGTAGTTATTGTAATATATGACAGATATTGATTTTAAGTCAAAATTGTTACAAGAGACAAAAAAGGACATTAAATGTTGATGAAAGTGTCAATTCACCAAGAAAGTATAACAAGTATAAACATATATGCAGTTAATGGCAGGGTACCAAAATATACAAAACAAATATGGACAGAATTGAAGAGTGAAATATACAGCTCTATATTAATAGTTGAAGATTTCAATATACCACCTTCAATATTGGTTGGAACATCTGGACAGAAGAACAGCAAGAAAATAGAGGATTGAACAACACTATAAACCAACTAGATACAACAGACATGCATAGAACATTTCACCACAAACAGCAGAATATACTTTCTTTTCAAGTGCACATAGATCATTCTCTAGGCTAGAATATATGTTAGGGTACTAGACAAGTCTCAGTAAATTTAAAAATCACATATAAAATCACTTCTCTGACTACAATAGAATTAAAGTGGAAATCAATTAAAGAGGGAAAACTGCAAAATTTAAAAATACACAGAAATTGATAAGCATATTCTTAAACAACCAATGGGCTGAAAAATAAAACACAAAGGATATTGGAAAATACTTAGAGATAAGTGAAAACAAAACCATAACATACCAAAGCTTATTGGATGCAGCCTAGGCAGTGCTCAAAAGGAAATTATTGAGATGAACTCCAATATTTAAAAAGATCAATAACCTAACTTCACATCTTGAATAACTAGAAAAAGAAGAGCAAAGTAAACCAAAAGTTAGCAGAAGGAAGGAAACAATGATCAGAGAAGAGGTAAATGAAATAGATAATTGTAAAACAACTGAGAGAATCAACAAAACCAAAAGTTAGTTATTTGGGGAAAAAAATCAATAAAATTGACAATCCTTAGGTAGACTGGCAAGGAAAAACAGAGAAAAGGAGCAAATTACTAAAATCAGAAGGAAAATGGTGACATCAGTACTGAACTTACATAAAAAAGGATTAAAAAGAATGCCGTGAACAATTGCATGCAAACAAACTAGGTGAAACGGAAAAACTCCTAGAAACACACAAATTAAACTGAAGAAGGAACAGAAAACTTCAATAGAACAATGACAAGTACAGAAATTGAATCAATCATTAAAAACCCTTCTGTCAAAAAAGACCAAGACCACGTGACTTCACTGGTGAATTATATCAAATATTTAAAGAAGAATTAGCACCAATCCTTTTTTAAACTCTTCCAAAGAATTTGAGTAGGGGACATTTCCCAACTCATTTTATGAGACCAATATTACCCTGATAGCAATGTCCAATAAAAAAATCACAAAAAATTATTGAACAAAATCCCTTATGAATATAGATGCACAATTCCTTGGTAAACTACTAGAAAACTTAACCCAACAGCATATTAATTATCAGTGATACATTGGATATCCTATTTACATTATTATTATTATTGCTATCATCATTGTTCCTTCCTACCCATTCTTGCATTCCCTTGGTTTAGTTAGATGCCCATATCAATCATCCTTACATAGGACTCCAGTTTCCTACTCTATGTTCGATTTCTTCTGTGCTATCTGAAAAGCCATTTGGGAAACTAAAACTTTGAAAAGTAAGAGTAATTAAGTAGTGCTATAATTCCACATGTAAGAATAGCACTTATTTATTTCATTTAATCAACTTATATATGAAATGTGATTAGCATGGTCTTCAATTAATGTCCTTTTCTCTTTTGCATTTCTTCATGTATCTTTCATACTTGGCAACGCTCACACCCCAAGATAAAGCTATTTGAAATTTAAAAACAATGCATTTATCATTGGAAAATGAAGTTACTTATTTTTCTATCCTGATCTTCCTTATAAACCACTATCTCATAATGAACTATTTTTCTTATTTTTAAATCTATATTGGATTCTATCACTGTTGAAAGCTACACTTCCAATTCTTTGGGAGTTGCTTTGCTCCCCAAACCCAGAATACTCTGCTATAATTCAGTCAGGGCTTGTTAAGGGCTAAACACAAAACTGAATCATTGTCAACAGGTTAATGTTGTATACATTGATTTGGTGGGGTCATTTGAGTCAAGTGTAAGAACTGCTTGCAATAAAATCTGGACCTGCTGGAGAGACTTTTTGCTTTTGATTCCTTTCAAAGTTGTCAGCCTTTCAGTTATCCCAATAACTGTGTCAAAACAAACAGCCAAAAGTATAGGTGGGTATTTCTTACAAAGTCCAAAAGGCAAATAAATGTGTGCTTCTTTCTGGCATCAGTTTATCAAAAGATAAACTAAAAAGTTTAGAGGGGATATCCTAATATACCCCAGACCTTCTCAGGCCCAAGAAGTTCAAAAATTTGATAAGCCCTTTTATTTCTGAGTAATGCCCTTTGGGATGGCTGCCTAGTAAGGTTTCTCCTGATTAAATCCTGTCTCAAATAAGATATTGGACAGTTAACTAGCCCCCAATTGACAAATACCCATTACAATTTCTCTGTGTTCTTCTTCATCAATTTTAATTTCCTTATCATCCCTGCCACCTTTGCCCAGGAAGAAAGTCATGTATCAATAAATACACATTCATAATGAATAATGAATGTATTTAAAATATCTCCTTTTTTATATAAACTTTTCTGTCTGCCTAAAATGGTCTTCCAATTGTTAATTGCATCTATCTAACTTGTTCCCTGAATTTATTAAGGTCTCTACTCAAATTGTCACTTTATCCAAGAAACCTTCTCTGTTCACCCTATTTGAAACAGCATTTACCTTCATCCTGGAATTTTCTAGCATGGCCAATGTTGGCCTTTATACACATATAGACTTAATTTTTAGAACATGCATGTAATTATATTTGTTTTTGAATATTTTAATTTTTTCTAGTACTTTTCTGTTTTTATAACATTTAAATAACTTATGAAATACATCATATTTACCTAAAATTTGTTAGTGAGGTATTACAAATAACAATAATCATTAATTAATTACAAAGAACTAAATAGCACCTAAGTACCCATCTCCTAGTTGAGAAGACACATTTTTACACAAACTTTGGAACCATATATTACACATATGGAATTATGCATTCTTAAACATTTCTAACTTCTCCCTCCTGTCTAAGAATCACCATTTAAAATTCTATAAAAATCTCTCCATTTTTATTATAATTTTAGTACTTAGCATATGTAATTTACAAAATATTGATTGATTTTGTGTTTCGAACTTTATTCAACATTATTTGTAGGCATTTTAAATAAATTTTACTAATTTAAGACCCAATTAACATTTTATTTAGACTCCCTTTTTATATTTCCAACATTTGACATTTGCTTTCTATTTTTGGCAAATTCCGTTTTTACGTACATGAAATTATTTTCTACTGCTAGTTTGCAAGGCAATAGATAGAAGCATATTTTTAAATGCTTTCTTTGCATATATTGAAAAGGTCTTTTTTTTCTTCCTCCATTCATCATTATAATGAAGTCCTTGATTCAGGACTGAGGGCTGCAGTGACATCAGCACTCTTGCAAGTCTAGTTTTGCTCCTAGAAATTTCCTGAAACTTCTTTTGTATATACACTGACTTTGTAGCTATTTAATAAAATGTAATAAAAATACCTTTTAGCCCAATATAACTAGAAAGTCTTGTGTTGTCTGAAAGCCAACAACCTTAGTTTCCTATATTAAAACTAACATGGTCAAATTGCTGTATATAGTTTGCCAAAAATTGCTTGTGATTTATTTATGCGTAATATTTGCTTGTATTTTTCTTTTTACATTGCTGTTTTCTGGCTTTGGTATCAAGGTATCATTAAGTGAGCTGATAAATATTCTGTTGTTGTTTTTTTTTTCCTATTCTCTGAAGATTTTTTATAGTAGTGAAGTTATATATTATTTAAAATCTTAAAGAAATTGCCCATAAAAAATTTAAGCCTGGTGAGTTTTAAAGGGAATGGCCTACTCCAACTGTCAGCACGATTTCCAGGCTCCATATCTTCTACATGGAAAATATGTCAAAGAGCAGTGATTTACACCTGAGAACATCCCCGTGGGAGGAAAGGAGAAATCATGTTTATTCCTCAGGAATATTGCAGTGCCCTGGAGTAAGCTGACGTTCTTCTGTAGCAATGTTATCAGTAATGCTTTCTACTCCAGCACACTGTTTATGTATCTGAAACCACGTCTGTTTCTTGTTTTGTATTTTCTCTCTGGAAATTGCAAGGAGGTGGTCTTAAAAAAAAATAAACAAAAATAGGAAGCCCCCCCCCCAAAAAAAAGAGATTGTAAGACAATCTCTTATCAGTATAGGATCTTCATTCAAGGAGTATTACCTGCCCTTAGCCTATGGATAGAGTATTTTTCTTTTGCCCTTCCCCTATACTCTGGCCTTGCCTTTTGGGCAAGGGCCATTGCAAGCCTTTTCCTGATGGTCTCAGGCTTTAGTTTTGTATAAGAGAACAGACTGAGGAAGTATATGGGACTCTGTGCATTTCTCCCATCAGCACCAATCACCTTCTGCATTCTTACCCACAGCACTTGCTCACTCCTGACCCCAGTTTATATCATGAGTATCCATGGACTCTTGTGGAAAATAGCTTGTGAGTTCAAACTTCCTTTTTGACAGTTGCCCAGCTATTTAAAACTAACACATTAGACCACACTTTACTTATTGCAATTCTTCAATAATTTAGTTGATTTTTTTCTTACCCACTTTTGTTGCAGCAGCATGATGCCTCTTATGCCCATTCGCTATCACAGGTGAGAGTTTGTGTGTCCTATCTTTCCTTGGAGGGCCTTGTCCCTCTTTGGAATTAAGGTTATTCATTGGTTGCAAACTTGGTAATCTGATGGGTTCAAGAGAAGTCGTGATTTTGTAATTTATCTATTTTTTCTCATTGTTAGTGTGGGACCAATATTTGTTTAGTTTTCTGCATCCTGAACAGAAGCAGAAGTCACATACTAGATTTTAATATGTGAAACAGATATATCTGATGGATAATTTTGAGATATACGTAATTAGTAAATGTAAATTTTGTTTTGTTTTGTTTTGTTGTTCGTTTTTTATGGTCCGAAAATTGTGGTAATTCTTTTTTTTTTTTTCTGACTTTAAATAAATGTAAAATTACTTGTGATTAACCTAACAAGGGAAAGAAAAAAGGGAACTAAAAATCTTAAAGGAGGGGAGCCATTGTAGTTCAAGTGGTTGAGTGCTTGCTTCCCATGTATGAGATCCTCCATTTGATTCCTGGTACCTTCTAAAAACAAACAAACAAATGAAAAAAAACCCAACTCTCTTTGGGGAGCGGATGTAGCTCAGTGGTTGAACACCTGTTTCCCATGTACGAGGTCCTAGGTTCAATCCCTGGTACTGGATTAAAAAAAAAAAAATCTTAAAGGACACTTCAGTTATTCTCCCAATGCTATATTTCTTAAGCTGGGTGGTGTGTCCTAGTCAGTTAACAGTATTGCTCTATCTTTTTATTCATAGAAGTTTGTGTATCTGAAATAGCTCTATTTCAAAGTAAATTGAAATGTAAAAGTAATCTATTCGCTAGCTAGGTGATCAAATTCTTAATCTTATTGTTCCTTAATTTGGCTATTGTGCACTGTTTTCCTCACCATTTTAGACTGTGAGCTGCCAGCAGGCAAGTTCTATCCATGCCTTATTTTATATTCCCACAGCAGTGTCTTCAGAATATTTCTTGAAGTCAAATAGTAAGTTAAATGTGATATGTTTTCCAAACTTTTCCAGACAAGACAATTTATTATTAAATTCCAGAAACCATGTTTTATTTTTTTTTCCTCCCTAGAACTATGAAAATGCCAGCTCCAGGAAACTTTTGATTCTTACTGCAGGTAATGGTGTCCAATTGTTTAGTCAAGCAAGCACTGGACTATTGGTTATTGTGAAGTTACTTCATAGATACAGTTGTGTCTTTAATCAGTTGATTGTATTTAGGCTGATTTTATCTGCAATCAAAACAGGAGATTGCCCTTAGCAATGTGGGGGGTTTTCCTTATTCAATCAGTTGGAGGTCTTAAGGACAGTACTGAAGATTTCAGAAGTAAGAAAGAATTCCTACTTTTACTTCAGATAGCCAGCTTCTCTTGATGAATTCAATCTCACCTTCATCAGAGTTTTCAATTTGCAGCCAGCCCCATGGAATTTGGACTTGCCAATCCCCATTGTTGTGTGAGCCAATTCTATAATAACTCTTAATATTTACACACACATACACACCTGTATATATGCAGTCAGTTCTGTTTCTCTGGAGAACTTGACTAACATACTCATCATCTCCAGTTCTTCATCTCAGATCCTAAACTTGGTAATAGTTTGCATTTCTGAGACACCTTTGTGTGCTTCTGCAAACTTTGCCAGATGCTGGAGACATCACTTTACTCACACACCAAATACCAACCATTTAAGTTCAACATTGGGACATTTCAATGTGCTTCTGTGCTATTCTGGGCCAAATATCTTTTCATGCTATAATGCTAACTCATGTCCATATATCTCTATTCACTGGCATAATTTCCCTAAGGAGAATTTTCAATTACAGTGCAACTTTGGTACACTTTTTGACATGAATGAGATTGTATATGTAATAGGCACATTAGAACAAAAAGTAAACAAAATCTTGACTATCCAGTGGTTTGAATTTTAAAATAATATGAATCTTCCAAATGTAATTTGAATTCTGGAATCATCTTCCTAAATTCTCTTTAGCTAAAATAATTTTTAAAATGCAAGAAACTTAAAATTGCCTCATCTGTGGATCAACCCAAAGTCCATTCCACACAGTCCATTTATTGTCTCCTTACATTTCTTTTTTACACCAGTAAAACTGCAACGAGAACTATCTTTAAAAATAGAAGCTTAGAAACAATCGTTTGCTAGAAACAGAGGCTATTTTTCAAATATAAATCCTGCCACAATATATATACTTCTCCATCAGAATTACAGTCCTATATCTATCTAATTAATTAATTAGAGGGAAGATGTAAGTGGTGTTAGAAATCTCTCTCTAATTCAACCACTGGTAATATCCACATCAGACCACAGGAAGCTCTCATTTTGAGCCCATTTACTTTCTGTTGCTCCCTGTCTTGGAAAAGTTAGGAGATTAATATTGACCAACAATTTTTTCTCTCATATTATGGACTCTCAAAGTATACCTAGTCCAGATAAACATATCTAATGCAGTATAAAATTTGGTAGTTTCCAAAACAGAAAAATGGAAAACATGTAATGACTAAAATGTTGGCATCCTCTCTCATGTTGCTAAAAGCTGCAGCTTAAAGAAAAACCAAGGTTTTTACTGTGAGTTTCATAGTGCCTATGATTACTAGGCCAAAAAATGAGAAATTTGGGGCTCTCAAAGCTTATGGAATGATTTTTAAAATCTTTAAATTTTGGTTCATAAATAAGAAGTCTGAATTTTATAAAGTGCATTAGATAAGAAGTTCATGTAGTCTTCCTGATAAGTCGATGATTATTTGGAAAAACCAAAATGAATTAACTTTAATGTTAAAAGCACACATATGACAAAGAAAGCTATTCTTGGAGCAACTCTCCCACAGAAAACATTTTTAATCTCAGAAGAGAATACAGAAGTAACTTTCCAAACACACTAGAAAGAGCCTTTGGACAGGCAAATTCTGGAAAAGGGGTTGATACTTGGAGGAGGGGAATGGTATGTGGTGAATTTCACCCTTTTATGCCTTCTGGCCCAAACTACATCTAAGAAATTTCTAAAGCTCAAATGGAACATATGCAATCTTTCTGGCCTGAGGCACTGGCAAACAGAATCTGAGGCATCCAAAATTGATGTAGATTAGGGGAAATCCCTCCCCCCCCCACCCAAGTGAGAATCAGAGATTGATTACTCAAAGTTCTACATAAAGCATTTGCCCCAATCTTGAATAAGCCAGAGTTATGCAATACCAGATGACACTCCAAGCAGGTCAGCAAGAAAAAAAATAATTGAATTGAGATTCGAGGTGGCACCCAAATGTCAGAGTTTACAGTTTGAGTCCAACCAAATTAATGTCTGCCTGCTGAAACAAAGAAATCAACATTCTTCCAAGAAATGTAGCAGGATCTACAGTCTTTACAACCTGACATTTATATTTTCTATTTAATTAAAAAATATCTTTTCCCCTCATGCTCCTGATGTTTGGTTAGTCAACTAATCAATATACAGTACTCGTTCATTTCTTAATATATACCATTGAAGTATGGTATATATTACCATACTTCATTACCAGTTCACAGATAAATCTCTGAAAGCAAGCCACTAATTCAAAGGGATATTTTATTATTTAAAGAGGGGACATTTCATAGGTGTAGCAGGGAAATTTATATAGTGGTTGGGCAGAAGGTTTTAACTTTTAAAATTCCATTCAATGACGGCATAGAGTTAACTGTTCATTTGTAAGTTTGATCACCTTTATTCTCTAAAAATAATGTGTTATGCTATTTCCATAAATATGTATATTTCTTAAGATAATGGGCAGGAACACCCTGAGATTTAATATTATTTCTAAAAGCTTGCCTCTCATAGAACACCAAAGATTATTTTTTCTTTTGTTTCCAATTTACATCTTTCATATGTGTTGAAAGAAAGCAGCTTAATCTATCATAAAAAACAAAACAAAACAAAACAAAAAACTAACAAGTAGAGGGCTTTTATAATGCAATGAAGCTTAAGTTTTCTCATTTCTGTCTGACAAAGTGATTAGTCTTATTAGCTATAATTGATTATAAGTAACACTACACTATAAATGACTTTTAGTTTGAGGAAAAATAGTACAGTCAATTAGAGATATTTCCTTTGATTAGGGCATTACAAAAGTGAAATATATGTTATCTTTTTGACATTATAATCTCATTATTGAAAAATGATTTAAAATTAATATCATTTTTAAGTGAAGAAAGAGCCATATAGTATAATTACTGTCAGTTTTGCAAATAGAGTTTAATCATTATGGAAGAAATGATTGGTGACAAGTTCATCACAGTATTTTTTGGGGTGGGAGAAAGTTAAGGTTAAAAAAAAACAAACAAGAAAAGGTAATCTAAGCACCTCTTAAAATATATGTATATATATATATATATATATATATATAAATAACATTTTTGTAAGCAAATACACATATATGCATATATATTTATATATCATTTTGCAAATGTTTGTATGTATTGTGAGAATTTTGATTTTTACCCATAATAAAAAAATAAAATAAAAAAAAAGAAAGTAAACACTTAAATAAATAAATAAATAAATGGGTAAAAAAAAAAAAAGCATCTATAACATACTATTTCTGATGGAGACATGAAGATGCTGAAATGTATAAGACTTAAATTATGAGAAGAATTTGAAGGTCAATATGAGCAATTCATTCATGAATTATTGAAGGCAATATTTAAATTTACTAGAGAGCCAAGAGAATAATAAGTGCGTTTGTTAAGTGCTATATCTAATAATTCAATAGCACAAATTATCATGCTAGGTAAAAAAAGTCAATACAAAGGCACCTGAAAATGTCAATTAGTTTGTTAGGGACCCGATGAGGACAAAAACATATGATTTCAGTGAGGCACCTGAAAGTTCAACTTGTTTTTATTCCTCTAATTCTTCATCTATTAAGTAAATAATAAGCTCCTACCATTGGCCAGGCACTATGTTAGGTACTATGTTAGGGATACAAAGATGACCAAACAGTGTCATGCATTCATTCATGGGGCTCCTAATTGGGGGGAGGAGGGGGTAGTTAGAGAAAGACAGGCAAATAATTTCACTAATTAATGTATTTTATTACAAATTAAAGAAAAGAATATCTTGGCTAGGAGGGAAACCTATAAAAAAGGGACACGAACTGGCCAGAGGTGTCAGGAAAGGCTACTCTGAGGAAATGACAAGAGAACTGGTGGAAAATGAGCAGTTAGTAAAGGGAACAGGTGATAAGAGGGTGAGAATTTAAGGGTCCTACATATTCTTCCAGAAGTACCACAATTGTCACTACCTTTCCTGTTACACCTGATAAAGTTAATCATTCCCTTAAACTGTGTGACAACTGATTCATTTCTACTACTTCACTTTTGACATTAGATCAGAAGGATGTTTGACAAGATTTCATTTCACTAAATTGAGCTCCCTAATGAGTCTGTGGAAATTGTTTGCAAAATTACAGAAACAATTTACTGTGTTTTTAGATTTTGCAAGAGGTAAGCTAGCAGTTTTTAAGATACTACTATGCCTTTGTTGGTATATTTGTTGCCTTCCTTGAGGCATGGTGTGATATTTAATTTGATGTATCAACTTGGCTACGTTTTGGTGTCCAGTTGTTTCGTCAAGCAAGCACCAACCTGATTGTTACCGTAAGAGTATTTCTTGGATTTAAATCTCCAGTCAGTTGATTGTATCTATGACTGATTACATCTATAATCAAGGAAGGTAATTGCCTTCAGCAATGAGAGAAGAGAGGAGTCTCATCCAATCAGTTGAAGGCCTTAAAGGGTGAACTGATGATTCCAGCAGTCAGGAAGAAGAATTCCTATCTCTACTTCAGCTAGCCAGTTTCTCCTGGGGAATTAATCAAAACCATCATCAGAGTTCCCAGCTTGTGGCCTGCCCTACGGAATTTAGACTTGTCAGTCCCCACAGTTGCATGAGCCAATTCCTATAATAAATCTCATAACTTTTACATACATATATGTGCATGTACATATATATATACACACATGTATACATAAATATACATATCAGTATACATCTCCTGTCAGTTCCATTTCTCTGGACAACCCTGACTAATACATGTAACTTATAATAGATGATCAGTGTCTATGAAAAATGGTAAACACACACATACCACAAACACAAGCATACACAAAGATATAACCAGCTATGCTTATTCCCATGATAATCCTTGACAGAGAGCAAACTCTGATTTGTAAATGCATAATTGTGTTAAATTTTAGTAGAATAGAATATGAATAAAAAATAACCCAAATGCATTATTTCATGACATAATTGAAATTTTCCTACATTTTCCTTACCTTATAAATCTACAGAAGATAAAAAATAATCTTACAATTAGCATGTATTTCCAAGGATGTACTTTATCTGAAACAGTAATGAAATAATTGAAAGAAATACTCAAAGATTCACCAAAAATTATGGAATAACTAAACAATACCTAAAAGAAATTTATAATAATATGATAAGCAAAAAATACAAAGCACTTATCCAACTTTAGATATCATTGTAAGATTCATTAATTAAAATGATAGTTTTTAGAATTAAATAATTTTCCTGTTTCCAGATAGTCTCTCTCAAATATGTAAATTATTTTCTAAAAATATAAAATTTCCTATTTTTCTACTTATATAGTCAATAAAATAATTTCAAAACATAAATCATTAAAATGATTTCAAAACTGCAATCAGAAATCTTGCTATCTAGAGGTAGAAATTCATCTTGTACCCAATTGCAGAGTGTTATTGAGGGAAAAAGTGAGAGCCTCTTTTTAGAGACCTCTGGTTGTCCATTCACCATCCTGTATCTTCCTTGATTCATGCGGAAGTAAATGTTTGATACAGTTACTGAGGTCAAGTATATTTTATTTTAAGTTTAATGGCCCTCTTAACATTGGAGTATCACAGGACTCAGTCCTTAGTCCTCTGCTCTATTTAAGTTCATTCTTTTCATTTTTTTTTTTTTTTGCCCAGTCTTTAGATATGATTTATATGATGACTACTTAAAAATGTGTAACTCCAGTATAGATCTTTCTGATGAGCTCTCTAGACTCATATGTACAACTACCTTCTCAACATTTCCATTTAAATCGTGGCTAGGTACCTCAAGTTTATACTGTCCAGGACCTTCGGTTCATGGAGGTTCCATCCTTCCTTTTGCTAAGAACCAAAACTGAATTTACCTTTCACTTTTTTCTTTTTATAATTCCACATCCAATCTGAGAAGAAATCCTGTTGACCCTACCTTCAAAATATACCCAGAATCTAATAACTTCTCAACACATTCACTGCTACTATCTATAGCTAAGACCCCTTCAGTTATCTTACTACAATTTGCTTTCTAACTATTCTTATTTCCACCACTTCCTACCTACATACTATTCTCCAGAGAAAAAAAATGTGTAGGAACTGCCACTTCCAAACAGTATTTCCATTCTCATTGTTTCTGGCCCTCCTTATGACATAGTAGATCTTTAAGAGTTGTATAAAAAGAAAAAAAGTCCATGAAGAATGCCTAGATACTTTTTTTTAAAAGAAGCACTTGTATACATTTATAATAAAAAACTCTCACTTATCCAGGCTGACTCCCTCGCTCTTCCTACACTTGTTTCATTCATTAGGAATTTAAAGTACATTTTAGCTGGAAAGATAATCAACATATTAGAAGTGCTGAGTCTTCTGGCCTTTTAGGAGAACAATGTCCTGAATAAAAGGGTAAATCATTGGTGAGTTTTCATGGGTGGGTATATCTAGAGCATGATACTGCTCAGGTTGGTGAATTCAAGAACACTGATTACTGAAGACCAGGCCCAACAACAAAGATGCATCTACATGTGTTTGACATGGATTAAAATATGCTAGACTTTAAAAATTTCAAGTGAATCATAATGTATATTTAATACAATAACTATTTCTACTTTTTCATACCTTTAGTCATCAGCATCATAAAAATACCTCTAAAATAAGCTCTGCCTTCAGCATCCTAAAACATTAGATTTCCAAAATCATTTCAGTAACAACATCATTTCATTGTGCTCATAAAATATACCACCCAGGATAGGGTGTAATAGAATGGAGAGTATTTCATCTTACTTAACTGCACAAACAGTGCACCTGAAGAAAGATTCTGTCAGAGAAATAGAGACAATATATTGAAATCCATAAAAGATAGCATGGCTATCAATAAAGTGATATACAACAGAAATGTTAGACTCCATAAAAGATATGTTTACATTCTGCAACATATGATAATTATCAAAATATTGAAACCTGAGTAGTTTTGTAGCAGTCTGGTCCAGGATAGAGAAATGATCCTACAGCTCTCGGCCTTTGTGAGTTCTTAATTAGCCAAGGGGAGAGGTTGTATATTAGAGAAGGGGAAGAGGCATTTCTGCTTGTTCTCTTTTACTCTGTTCCCTATCATCATGGGTATGTGCCCCGAATGTTTGTTTAGGGAACTTTAAACTCCAATAGCCCAAACTATCTCTCATTCTTCTTTTGGCAGAGAGGCCTCTAGTTATTAAACCAACATCTCAATTTTAAGTTTTTCTCCAAGTCCAGAGATATATAATAAATCAAATAATATTTGAACTAAATAGGGACTGACTGGTGTAAGTAGTGTCATGTAGCCAACCAATTATTCAACTAGTCTGTTGGTCAACATGCGTATGCATAGATCAAGCATGACAATGAGCTGAGTCCTGCCTCTCAAAGCGATCAGACTTCCCCTCTGCCCATGCCTGCATGCATTGAGGGGAAGGTGGAGACATCCTGAGGTGAGAAGAAAGCAGAACTGTATAGAGACCTCAAAACCAGGTATTTGCCACTAGCCTGTTCAAAACTATCCATTCGTTTCCTGTCTAACTCAGAAATAGCCCCCACCCCTTTCAAAGCTGGAAACCCTTACGTGTATGACTCAAACTTCATTTTGCTCACTTAACTTCGGCCACACCTGCCTTGCCTTTCTTGAAACTCATTCCCTCCCTAGGACTTTTCACTTGCTTTCACTCCGGCTTGGAAGACTATTCTCTCAGACCCTTGTATGACTTGCCCTCATTTCATGTGTGTATCTACTCAAATGTTGCTTTCCCAGAGAAGCCTCCCTTGACCCTCTCTCAAGTAGCCTATCAATACTCCTATTGCTGTCACTTCGTATTGCCTATGCCCTACTTTAATTTTAGTCATAATAAACAATATTAATGTTATTAATATTAATATAGCTAATATTATACTTAGAAATCATCATTCCTTAATATTACGGTACATATACAGTTGTTGTTTGTTGCCTGTCCTTGACCTAGGATATAAACCTAGGGTAGGGGCTCCTATTGACTTCTGTATCTCAAGCACCAAGAGTAGTATGTCACATAGAATGCAAATAATAATACTTAAAAAATAATTTATGAGATGTTGAAAAGCATGATAGAGCATTTGTTTTTCTATTTATTACCTACTTACATTTAAAAATAACCTGTTTTAAGTTTCCATCTCTAGGAGATGAGGCTTATTGATGATATACCTGTTTACAAATTCTTCTTCTGGAAAATAAACAAATCTGTCAATTACTAATCTATTGTTACCTTGCTCATGTTAGGAAATCAGATCAAATTAGAGGTACTATACTTTTCAAATGCTTTTTGATAGTTTTGAAAAACTGAAATAACAAAATGAGAGGGGAGTAATTATTTTAAAATGCAGGTAAAAAAGCTAAACAACAAATGATCTTTAAATAGGTCATCCGTAGACAATCTGCTATTCCAAGTATTGGCATAATATATCTTTAAATTGCTCATTTTAGATCCAGCAATTCCCTTGTTTCATGATCAATAAATAGTTATCAAGTATTTTCAATCTTAAGACTCACTGCTAGGTACTGAGTGGGGAACAAAGCATTTAAGGTCTTGCAATTAAATTGTGAACATAAGACATATATTAAAATATTGAAAATATGGCAATTTCAGACAATACATGATAAATGGAAAAACTGAGCTACATTGGAGTCAGATGGCAGAAAGTCACTATAGACTGAGTTAATCTAATGGAAGTGGTATAAGAGGTACAATTGAAGACCATCGGTGATTTCAGGAAATAGATGAAAGAAGAGTAATTCAACAAATTTAAGTGTGATTTTACATACCAGTCTGGACATCAGCAAGTATGCAGAGACACTAAAATGGAGAATTTCTGTCACATAGAAGGAAAAGATAAATATGCCAAAATTCTGGCCACATTACAAAAGTGGTCAGTATAAAGAGTAGGTATTAGAAAATATTTTTATACAATGTACTAAAAGTGAAAATGTATATCATATTTAATATTGGTGGCCAGATATAAATTACTTTATATATTTTCTTATATATATAAAGTATTTATATACTTAATACTTATTAAGTATTAATACTTTATAAATACTTATTTATAAAGTTCCCTCAAGAGAAAATCTAGAGCTAATATACTGCCCAAAAGAATATTTTTTTACACAGATTAAAATGTTGCCTGTCTTATTGGACCTTAATTTAGCTAAGCTCCAAATAAGGTTGAGGGTAGCAGCATCCCTAATTGATGTGTGAGAAGTTCAACAATTCTGTGCCATGTAACTTTCTGCATCAAGACTGATGAATACCCCGTGCACACCAAGGTGCTAATCCACTCACCCATGTATGCACTTGGCTCGGGAGAAATGAACCAAGCTCTTTACGTTATCTAATAAATTATTTTATGGCCTCTGTCTTGATTTGAAGATGTTTAGCGGTCTTCTGAGATTTTGCACAAATACCTAGAGGCTTAGCAGAATGGATAGATACTATTATTTTACAAAAATTCCTTCCCAGTGAGGATAACAAAGTAAGGCCTTAATAGTTAATCAGTGACAAAAGCAGGCACCAGCACCCAAATCTTCTGACTCCTAATTTACTTCTTTATACTCTGACTATTGTTTGAGTATTAACAGTATTAACTTCAATAGGTTTGACTAATCAGATAAAGTGTACTGTGTGAGGAAGTTTGAGATGGCTGCATTTAATAGGTTCATTGAGTAGAAAGGCTGTGTTCATAATGTCAGCCAGGCCAAGTGAAAAGAAAATCATTGATTACATGAGAAGCAGATCAAATTATAAGTGGATTAATTAAATGAGCATGAAATATATTTTGCAAAATTGAGTGGAGGGAGTATTCAAGGAGATTACAAAAAGATATTAGTAAAGGCAGATTTAAAACACACGTTAGACTTGTCACCTCTGATAAAGAATCTTTCTTCAATAATAATACTTTATATCTTTAAATAACATGTCTGTTTTTTTATCATGATTTTTACAATTTTCTGGCAATTCAGTGTAATAAAATAACTGGATTAGCTTTGTGAACTATTTTTCCTCAATCACAAAGTAAGAAAAAAAGATTTTTAATATCAACATGAATATAAAAATATTTTCAATACATTTTCACAAAGCTAACTGTCCTTGGCAAAGAAAGTTAAAATACTTTCTGATCTTCTTAGCATGATATGCTATTTGTGGATTTGAGACCTACTCTTTAGGGAATTTTCCTTTTTCTTTACTAGAATATGTCTAATGTTCAGGAAATGGCTATTGTAATGATTACAAATGATAGTTTTTGTTGCAGTTTATAGCCACTCTAATTTTACTAGTATTACTCAGACTACCAAATAGTGTTGTTATTTGGACTTGGGCAATTTGGTGTTGGACAAATCTGTTTCTTTTTGGTAGTTGATGGTAACCATATTAAAAAATAATAATTTGGGAAGCGGCTGTGGCTCAATCAGTAGGGCTCCCGTTTACCATATGGGAGGCCCCGGGTTTGGTTCCCGGGGCCTCCTGGTGAAGGCAATCCCGCCCGCACGGCGTGGTTGGGTGACCCAGCGAGCACAAGCAGCAAGGGGGGGATAAATGAATAAATAAATAAAATCTTAAAAAAATATATATATAATAATAAGAATAATTTGAGGTGAGTCTGAGTTTGCTACTTCCCCACAATTTCACTTCGATTCATAAGTAAGACAATCTAATATCAACTCCATCATATATAGACATTTATTAAACAACTGGATATAAAGCACTTAGTCCACCTTTTTATAAGCTAGATGATGTCTCCATGTCTATCTTTTCAGTTGCTCTCACAACAGCCTTGTATGAAGATTTTCAGACTCAAACACAGCAACATTCCAGAAGGAGAATTTGGTTACCCTTAGAGTCAGGATCAGGCAAACTGAAATCCAAAACCAATGACCGTACATAGGACCAAGACTTGGGTACTATTTCTAAAGGCCTAGGGTTTAGCCATGCATTTTGCTGAATTCATATACCAAGCATGCAGAATTGGTTATGACTCTAAAATATTTGGTGCAAATATACGTAACGTCAGTCATTGAAGTTACCAATGACAGTCTATTTTTAAATTCATAACATTAATAAACAGGCAACTATTGTCTTATACAACTCTTGGCCAGAAGGCTTCACTAGTGAATTCTTCCAAACACTTAAGGAAGAAATAATAAAATCCTATGTAAACTTTTCCAGGAAATTTTAAAGGAGAGGATACTTCCCAACTAATTAAATAAGGCCAGTACTACCCTGATTCAGAAACCAGATAAAGGTATATCGCAAGAAAATAAAACTACAGACCAATATCCTTCATGAACATGGATGCAAAATTCTTAAAATTTTATCAAATTGAGCCCAACTATATATAAAAAATAAAATTCACTGTGACCAAGTGCAATTTCTCCCAGGAATGTAAGTTTGGTTTAACATTGAACGTCAGTCAGTGTAAATGACCATATTAACAATCTGAAAAAGTAAAACCGTATGAACATTGCAATAGGTGCAGAAATTGTATTAAAAAAAATCTCAAAAAAAAAAAAAAAATCCATTCCTAATAAAAACTCTCAGCAAACTAGCACTAGAAGTGGACTTCCTCACCTGATAAATGGTAGCTCCTAAGCATCTGCAGTTACTTACCTTCACATTTAATGGTGAAAGACTGGATTCTTTTTTGCCTGATGAGAACAAAGCTGGGATGTCTGCTTACACCTCTCTTGGTCAACATTGTTCTGAAGGTTTTATATAGTAGGGAAAGAAATAGGAAGAACAAGAGAAAAGGAAAAGAAAAAGAAAATGGAAAAACAAAACAAATAAAAGGTATCCAGGTTGGAAAGTTGGAAAGTATGAAGAAAACTATATTTACAGGTGCTATATTTGCTATATAAGTAATTAAATGTGTTTAAGAAATATAAAGACAAAAACTCAGTATTACTTATGAATTTCTTTGATTAGTGGCATTCTTCAGTTTAAAGTTAGAAAATTTGGTACATGGATCAGGGTTAAAATTTAGTCATAGATAACTACCTGTTACCATGCTTACCCATTGAATTAATTTGAAAGAACACTAATTGCTTTAATTTATATTGCCAGGACATATTGAACTTTCAAATTTTATGTCAGCTTTATCAAATAAGAACTGTTTTTACTTTCAGAGTTCATGTCATAAACTCTTTATGCTATTTCTAAACGTGTTTAATGTTTTTCCTTTTTTGAGCAACATTAATTATAGTGTTGATGATCAGAATCTGTAGAAGACTCTTTGCTTTTTGGGGAGAAGATGGGTGTAGGTGTTTATATATCACTGTTATGCTTTCAATGGCAATAAAAGATCTTTCATGTGAATATGATAAAATGTTGGTTTTAAGAATCAACCCAGTAGGAATTATTTTATTTGTTCTTACAATGACACTAATCTTTATTTTAAAAGACAAGAATTGCTTGCTCCAACTTTTTATGTTTATAGCAATTTAAAATTAATATCACTCTTTTCTTTCACTTAGATTCCAACATATTAATTTAATTACTAAATAATTTGCCCATTTCCATTCATGGTTATTGTACAGCAGGAAAGGGAATGATCTTCTCCCTCTCTGGCCACCATCAGCCCTGCATCCTGTCAAAATGCACATTATAAGCACAGAAAAGAGGAGAAGCTGTTGCCATGGAAATTCATCCAGAGTTCTATTATCTTGCTTTTTAAAAAATATATATATTTTTTGCTATTTTGAATATGGATGTTATCTTAAACATATTAAGAAAGAGAATGAAAAGAGAAGAGGTAGAAGATTACTGAGCAGACTCATTCTTTTAATACTTAAAAGAATTATGCCATGCACTCTCCAGAAATTCACTTATTTCTCTGTGCTTTGATTTCTACAATAAAGAGATAAAATGTAAACATTTTTAGATCAGGAAATAATACCGGCATTCATTGTTTATCCATATCAAAATTCTTGCATTTATATAACCACCATTCTGCTAAGTTACTGTTTTATACATTTTTCTTCTCCTTGGATTGCATTTTGTTGTATGTTCCCCTGGCAAATTCCTATTAGTTTTTGAAACTCAGATTAAGCATTTTTTGTCCAGGAAAATTTACTTGCATTTTTCTTCTCAAAACGAAGTTTATCAATTCCTCCATTGTACCATCCCAGTGGCTTCATTAGAATATTTACCAAACTCTATTTCGTTTTATAGTCCAAATATCTGTCCTTCCTTATAGCTCATCAGTGACTCGTGGGCAAAGAATATTGATTATTTATCTCTGCATCACAACATCCAGTAGAAATCTAGCATACAATTGTTTTAGCGCATTGTTTATGAGTTACTGTATGAATAATATATGAATGAATTTAGCATCACTCTGAGATAAGAGTGAATATTAAGTCAGAATTCATAAACATGGATGCTCATTAAATCATACATTATAAACTGGAGTGGTTTCTTCAATGCGATAATCAATAGTAATAATAATAAGCTTTTACTATATGCCAGGCATAAGATAAAGTTTTTGTTTGCTTGGCTGACAAAATGCAATATAGCAGAAATAAGTTGGTTTTTACAATGGGGATTTATTAGGTTGTAAGCTTCCAGTTTTGAGACTGAGAAAGCATCATCAGGCAATACTTTCTCCCTGAAGATGGGCTGCTGGTGCTCCTGGACTCCTTTCTCATATCGCAAGGCACATGGAGGCATCTGCTGGTTTCTGATTTCTCTTCTTAGTTTTTTTGCTTTAGCTTCTGGCTTCCTCTGGCATTCTTTCTCTGAATCTATGGCTTTCCCTTTGTCTCTTTCTCAATATTCATCTCATTTATAAAGGACTACAGTAAGAGGATTAAGATCCACCTGGGTCACATCCTACAGGAGTAATCTAATCAAAAGATCCCACCTAAAATAGGTCCACACCCACAGGAATGGATAAGCACTAAGGACATATTTTTCTGGTGCCCATGAAAGCCTCAAAATACCACATGCATTATCTCAATAATTCTCAAAACCCCATAAGAAAATTATTAAATTTACTTCCATTTTAGATATGAAGATATTGAGGTTAAGAGAGTTTAAATAACTTACTCTAATAATATGGATGTGTGTATTTGTAATCTATCCATCCATCCATCCATCTATCCATCTAAATTGAACTCAGACCATCTTACTCCAAAACCATTATATAAAATTGGTAAACCAGAGTAAGTGGAAAATACATAGGGCTACCTTTAAAATGGTTTTAGACTTGTAACATATTTTGAATAGTATTGCAATCTAAAATAAACAACTATCGGCAGTTATATTTTCTTAAGGTAACTATTAGAGATAAAAACATTAATTAGAGATCTCAAAAGTCATATTTGTTCACTCATATTAATAATGTTTTAATCATAAGCAATATGAACACAGCCTGAGGCAGAAATCTCAGTCCTAAATTAATCAATTAAGTACTTTTATTAAACTCTTACTATATTTTCTCTTTGGTACCTGAACCTATGTGTGGGAGATATCAAGGAGAATAGGGACATTATCCTTACTTCATAGGTAAGTTTTAATCCAGTTGGGTATTTACAGCTAACACAAAAGAAACAATTAGTGAATAATATATTGTATGAAAATAACTTGGACTTTCTTTTCATTCACTTCCCCCTAACCTCTCAATTCCTACACCTTTTTATATCTTATTAAGTCCTTAACCTTTAAATTTCAGATGAAATGTATCTTCTCCCAGACAGAGATTGCCTTGTTCAACATTGTATCCACAATGCAATGAAAGCTGTAAAAGTCAGGGAAGCCTTGAATTGTAGAATCAATGTAGAAAATAAAACTATGAAAAAGGACAGAGAATATAATTCAAGGGAAACCAGGATCCCCATCAATTAAAACCAAGAGTGTGTTTCAGTGCCTGGAAAATATGACCAGATTATAAAAGGCAATGGCATTCAGGGCTTAGATTAGAGGGCAGTATAGCATAGAGATACACAATAAATGGTATACTTAAATAAAAACAACCTCGTAGCCTGAAAAAAAGGATTGATTGGAATAGAGATAAGCTGAGAGAGACTAAAGCTATAGGTCCCATCATCATTAACATGTCTGATATTTACCGAGTGCTTATTTCCTATGATGTCATCTACAAAGATCAACCCATATCCTTTAAGATTAGTGTTATAATCCCAGTTCCAAAGCCATGAAACATGACGCATATTGAGTTATGATAGGCAGCTTCTAAAATAACCCCCAAGGATCCCTATCTCCTAATTCCCCGATTAGGAATGTGGGCTGGTTGTATTGACTTTCTTCTAACAAAGAAAATAAGGCAGAGGTGATGGGATGCCACTTCCAAGATTAGGTTATAAAATGACTGTGGTTTCCATCTTGGGTGTTCTCTCTCATTCTCTCTTCATTCTCCTGGAGATGCCACTGCCATGTTATGAGGCTACCATGTCATGAGGCAGACCTGTGGAGGGGCCTATTTAGTGAGTTTGGGAGTGTTTTCTCCCCGAGTCAAGCCTTGAAATGACTGTATACCTGGTCAATTCCTTGATTGCCGTTTTGTGAGATATCCTAGTATAGGACCATTCAGATAAGTCATTCCCAGATTCCTGATGCACAGGAACTATGAGATAAAAAATAAATGTGTATTTTTGTTTATTTGTTTTAAGCCACTGAGTTTGGGGTAAACTTTTACACAGCAATAGATACTAATACACAAAGGGATAGAGAAAGGATTCAAACTCAGGCTCTTAAGCCTACAAGCTGACACTGAAATAAAAGCCCTTAAACATGAGGATGTTAATTTTTTTATTTAAAAGGTTTAAAATTTAAAAAATGTACAGGTGATCATAAAATAAGTGTATACTCTGTTCAAAATTAATAATTTTAAATTTTTTCCTTAGATTTTTTTAAATGAGAGAAATACAGCTTTACCCATAAAGGTTAAATATACTAGATATTGCTTTTATCATATTGCAAACATAGTTCAATTATAATTCCAACTTTAGCATAACAAGAGGATTAATGAGAATTCTGATACTTTTAGGGTCACAATAGGGATGAGAGTATTGAAAAGAAAATGACAAATGTGGTCTGTTTTAGTTTCCTAGGCTGCTCCAAGCAAGTACCATGCAACAGTTTGGCTTAAACAATGGGAATTTATTTGCTTATGGTTAGAGTCCAGGAAAATGTCCAAATCCAGGCATCATCAAGGTGATGCTTTCTTCCCAAAGACCAGTTGCTAGTGATCCTTGGCTCCTCTGCCACATGGTGAGGCACACGGTGGCATCTGCTAGTCTCTTCTCTTCCAGGTTTTGTTGATTTCGGCTTCCGGTTCCTGTGGCTTTTTTTCTTTGTTTTGTTCTGTTTTTAAAGGACTCCAGTAATAGGATTAAGACCCATCCTGAATGAGGTGGGTCATATCTTAACTGGAGGAGCTTCATCAAATAGGTTCATACCCACAGGAATGGAATAGATTTAATAACATGTTTTCCTGAAACTCTAAACCACCACATGTCCTTGAAATAAATGGTTAATAGAGGTAATTTTTGAAGCAAATCCTGAATCGTGATTACCCCAACTTTTTATAAATGGGACTTTTTTCCAAAATTAAGACTTGATGAGTCAATCAAACCTCTCTCTGCTTGTCAACCTTTGACTCATGTCACAGATATTGACTTACAGTAAGAGGAGTTGTGTGTGTGTGTGTGTGTGTGTATATGTTAGGGGACTGTGGGAATCTGAAAACACTTGTTGACTCTGCTTGCATTCGAGTCACCCTAGTCTAACCTATAGAGATTTTATTTCAACTTCATTTTCCTCATATTGCAATTTCATTTTACTTATAATAAACATGTTTCTTGAATTTATGTTTGAATATTTTTGTTTTCATTGAAATCCTCTTATTTAAATGTGAATTATTTTTTAAAGGTTTCACCTGTGTAAAATACACCAATTTATTATATGTTATTCTCATCATAATTAAGATTACCATTATTTGAATCCAGAAATTCTGTCTAAAATTTTGCACTATATACACACAGAGACATATTCCAAACACCCAAACATACAAGAGCAATAAATCAGAGGTAACTTTTAAAGAGTTGTGTTTATTATTGAAAACCAAACATTGCAAAATTATGTCAGGATGGGATGAGTATCAAGCCTTTCTTTCTGACTTCTGTGCACACACCATCTAAGTAAGTGAATTCAGTTTGTCCATTCAAGTCATACATTTTATGATCTGATTCGGACCATTTCCTGGATCTCCATTGTTTTTGTTTTGTTTTTGTTTTGTTTTGTTGAGTGTATGTATGCATGTGTATGATTACTAAAACAGCTAAGCTTTCATTGTTTGATACTGATTTGTGAGTAGGTAGAGAAGAAGGTCTGGCCCAGCATTCAATGGATAGGTACTCAGGCATTTCAAGAATTTATTGGAGAACATTG
Organism: Tolypeutes matacus; assembly: GCA_026826555.1. Taxonomy (NCBI): domain Eukaryota; kingdom Metazoa; phylum Chordata; class Mammalia; order Cingulata; family Chlamyphoridae; genus Tolypeutes; species Tolypeutes matacus. Next base: position 13,896,460 of record JAKSZT010046586.1, read on the forward strand.
ATGTAACTTTAGAACTGCTGATTGGAAATTTGAAGGGAGATTTTCATAATTTTATAAATTTATAGCTCATGATACTAACAACAAACAACAGAAGGCAGGGTTAGAAAGGAAAATGCAAATGCTATTTCATATCTGGAATAATACAATTAGACTGTACCGACTCCCTCCCCTATAGCACTATATCAAGTCAATGAAGAATGAATTGAAAGTAGCATAAAATCAATACAAAATGCACATTTACCTGCTGTTTCAACCTTTTCCCACGGTCTGCTATTTTTCCAAGTGCAGAAGGACTGGCTTGAGATTAGTGTTAAGGTATGGACACATGTACTAGGAAGATCAATGCAGTCCTTTCTCCCCTTTCCAAGTCCTCTGTTCTCCTTTTTCAAAATCCTATCACAAATTTGACACAATCCCCTAAAAAAAAGGAAACAAAAAACAATAAAACAATGTGGCCAAAAGCCTCGCAGTTTCTTATCCTCTAAAGCAATGATATGTTGTAAAGTTTAAGCTTGTTCTCTTCAGTATATGAGGTACAGATGGTTGACCATTTATTTGAAAAACTGCTACTTACCTTAGTGAACAGTTATTGTTTAAGTTGAAAATTGGAAAGTTGAGTAAAAAATAGATTCAATAAAACATAATTTTCTTTATTATCCTCATTCACTTATATTTAATTTCCAAATAAGCAATATAACCAAATAAATTCAATAGCAGAAACAACGGTATAGGAATATTTTTCTAATTTTCCTTCCTTCTTTATATAAAACATTTTTATTCTAATCTCCCTAATTATCTCAAATAGAATAGTGTATAATTATACTAAAATTGAAAGAGAATAATGTAATGAAGGGTGTGATTTAGCACATTTAACTGATAACCTGGAAAATAGAAATGATGCCAGTTTAGGTTTGCTTACTGGGAACTAATTCATAATACTGCTTTTGTAGCATTGTCTCAACATAGTATATTTTATTACAGTTATGATTTATAATTTCTCTTGAATCTAATCTTTTTCTCTAGTTGAATTTTTATTTTCTTAGTTTTACGTATATTAAAATAATGCTATTCTCATTCATACTTCCACTTTTGATACCATTAACTTAGGTGGCATTTTATTACTTTATATGTTATATTTATTGTTTTACCAAATGCAAAGTTGGTCAAATCGAATAAATATGAATTTTTCATTGACACACTTCATGTGAATTAAATGAATTATTATAACACTATGAAAGTAATAGATCTGTGAAATTCATCAAAGACTTCATAATGTAAATTATAAAATATTGAGATAGTTCCAATGAGGATCGTTGAAACTCCCAATAATTATTTTCTTCCAATCTTTCTGCACTGTGTTTTCCACTTTCCATTTCTTTGTTCTTTATCTTGGCTAGGAAAGACAGATCACATTAATCTTAGCCGAAGGTCCTGACAAATCCATTCACCAAGTAGTTAGTTCAACTGCAACAAAGTCAGGGTAAATGATGGCTTCAAGAAGGAATTTGTTACAAAGTCAGTTAGCCACATTGATTAGCTAGCCCAGACAGGGACATTCTCATAAAACATTCTCATAAAATTCCACAGCAGAAAGTGAAACAGAAAAGGACATCTCTGTTGGTATAGTGGTATGTTAAAGATTCTTAAAGTGATTTGAGCCATTAATGCTAACGGTGGCTGATAGTGAACCATTTTAAGCTTGCATACATATTTTACCTAACTGTGAATATAACCTCACACACATATTGCATGTAGGTAAAAAGATACATTTTCTGTCTAAAATTACTCTCCATTGATCTGTATTACAGACGGGATATCTTGCTACTACTTTTAAAGTGTATATCATGTATAAAATTTAGCAGAGAGATAAATCCTTAAGATTGCTTTTTCCTATGTTTTAATTATCATAACTGTGATCAATCTGAAATATATGTGCATTTAAAATTGTTTGACAATTTCTACCTACTTTGCTTAAGTTGCTTATGTTCTTGATTCTTGGCTTTGGAAGCAACATCGAACCCAGGAGACAATTTTTAAAATCCAGGCACTAAATACCATGCCCATATGTATCTAAATACAAATGCTAGATGGAACACATGAGAAAAATAGTGCTTTCCAGTTTTCCTGAACAAAATATTCACATTTTGACTGCTGAGTTTAAATTACTTTTCAAAGAACCAAATGTATATTCCAAAGTAACCTTAAAAACTTTTGCAAGGGACTTTTGGAATGCTTAGAGACAATAATAGCTGCAGTCTTAAAATTAATGAATTCTGTTAAAGCTCCACCACATACAAGTCTACATTATTAAAAGTAGACACCACGTAGACGTGGTTAGATGTGCAAGAGATTTATTGGGGAATGAGCAGCAGAAGGGGGAAAGCTTTCGGACTATGATGCAGGTACCACCTGTAGAGAGAGAGGGATGGTAAGGATTGGGTAGAAAAAGTCTCAGACAGAAGTAACCCATTTAAAGAAATATTCACTTAGTGCATTAGGGAGTCCTCATGCCAAAGTCAGCCATTGGAGGAGTCCCACATCTGGTTACAATGATCCTCCTTTCTCCCCCTGCCATGCTTGGTCATTGGCTAGGAACTGCCTGCATGTGATAAGCTTGTCTTGAGTGTGAAGGCAGAGGTAACTCCACAGCGGTGCAGGAGTGGTCAGTCGGTTATGACCCCCACAGCAGGAGATCTGAGCAGCATATTTTCATAGTCATAAGGTACAAGATATTAGCGATCATTTATTGCCTTAAAATATTGTCTCTAATCTTCCAGGACTATTGCAATCATTTTGCTTATTTTCCATAATTGGGAAAATATCCTAAACATAATGTGAGATGGCACAACATGGTAAACATATAAACTCTCTTGAAATTATTCTGTAACATTACTGCCATTACAATCAAGGTTCACAAGGATGTTTTAGTGATAATAACCATATTATTCTGAAATTTATAAAGAGAAACAACTGTGCAAGAATGGCCAACAAAACTAAACTAAACTAAAAAGAAAGGAAAATTATAGAAAAGAGAAAAAGTAAATGCAAAAAATTTTGCTGTCAGATGAAAAAATACTGGAAAATAGTGAGAAATAATGTTGTATCACTAGACATTAAACAGTAATGCCCCCCTTAGAAGCATAACTAGTGGATGTGTTGCTGACTCTCCAGATTGCCTTGACTCTATCGCAGTATTAAATTAGATCATTACAGAGTGGGTTCCCAAAGGATGTTCCATGATAAATATGTGTGTGGTCAAACAATCTCGGGAAATGCTATCACAACTAAGGATCTGTTTGCCCTGAAGTAGATAAAGCTCTTTAATTTGATCCAGAATTTCCAACCTTTTTTGTCTTGGGATACTTTATAACCAATAACCCATTATCAACCTAATGTAGTGATTTCCCTGGAGCACATTTAAGAAATGTGGAATTATATAATTTAAAGAAATATAATGATGTAATATTATCTTAGCTTCTCAAAAAGGTAAGGAACTGGCTTCCCTGATTTAAATTTATCACTAGACTCTTCATTACTACATGAAGACAAAAAGGAAATGTACATTTTAACAATATATCTTCTGGCAAAATTGTAGTCAATGCCATTTTTAAAATTTACTTCCACTGTTCTCTCTATAAAGAATAAAACAAAACAAAAAAATCCTCTTGTAATTTAGTATCAAGACGATATATTTCTCTATGTGTGAGTTTGTATGTTTTCTTCTAATATAACTAAAGTGTTTGGTTTGTTATTTAGAAAACAGTGAACTGAATTTAATGTACTATTTCAATAAATAGGCATGCTTTGACATCTATTTTTCTATTTCCTTATGTTTACTTCTAAAATATAGAGCTTTGATATTATGGTTAACTCAAGTACACTGGCTCCCATCCTTTTATGAAAGTAGCCAGTCAGCAATACATTGAGGAGTCCAACTCTTGGTCAAAACCTGTGTGTGATTTTTTCAAGCCAACCCATAGAAAATCACAAAGGTTTTACCTGTTAGGCCTCATGGGGAAAGCTGTCCTTCTCATATCTGACTTGGTGCAATCTCTAAAGGGAGTTGCAGTTAAGGATTCAGGCTTCTTTGGCTGAGTCATGGTCATATAAATAAATAAATAAATAAATAAATATATATATATTCATATATTTCACATATATATATAAACTCCTAGCCTGAGGTCTTTTCCAGGTACCTCTGCTGAGACCTCCTTCTCCCGGGAGAAGGAGAAAGACTTAATGACACTATTCTCCACTCTGACTCAATGCCCAGTACTTTTCCAATCCTAGCTGCTCCCTTCTTTTAGCTCCTGGGTCCATAAAACTGCAGAAATTTTTTGTTCAGGGCTCCCTTGGCCATGAGACAACCTCCCATGTTTGCACTGATCCATCTGACTCTCACCTGACTGTGCCAGTGCATGAGGAAAAATGGAACAGAGGGGGAGCTGGCACTTTCTCTGAGTTAGCCTCTTGTTTGTACTATCACAATAAGTGCCTTAAGGTTCGAATGTTACTTTCATTTTGCTTATTGATATAAACAGATATTTTCAACACCTAGCAGTTCAACTTGGCTCTCACAGCTAGGCTCAGCTTTTGGCAGATATCATATATAATGATACTTTCTAAATAATATCCCTAACTTAGAGTTGTATCTTTATATATTCAGTGAACTGAAAAAACAACTAATACTACTGTATAAAGTTAGGAAGAATAGGACTTTGCTATCGAAGTGAGTTTTGTGTTTAAAAGTAGTTGGCATGTGACTTTGAAAAGGTCTCAACTTTTTGGAGCCTTAGATTCCTTATTTGTAAAATTGGGGTAATAATGAAAACCACCTCATGGGTAATGAGAATTATAGAATGTAAAGATTTAAATGTATAAATGTGAGTTACTCCTCCTAACTACCCATTCGTGTGTTTGTGACATCCCTGAAAGAAAGCTTTGTTGGAGCTCACGTCATAACCAATGCAGTCCCACTTTCCAATTTATTCTAAGCTAGGAAATGTCTGTTTTCTTTTCACTATCTTGTATTCCGGTCTAATGCTCCATTGGGGTGAATTGTCACAACGAACCAACAAATCCAATGATTACAGCCTTATTTCTCTTTCTCTCCCTCCTCCCTTTTTAAGGATAATTCTGATACCCCCTGTTGTTGGAAGATTGAATTGGTATGGTCAATATATGTTAAGGATTGAAAATAATAATTGAAACGTTAAGACAATCAACCATGCCAGTCTAATTAATCATACCTTTCTTAATGAACTATTTAGACATCAAATTACTCTTGTTTTCAAATTGCTGCATCCCTCGGCCCTTTAGCTCACAGGCCAAGAGGTCTAAATTTATGTGCCATTTATCTTTCAGTGACTATTTACATGGGAAACGAAACCTACTTTCTTCTCCATTGCTTTCCTGTTCACTTGGTGAAAGATTCTGAATCCTGGCTTTCTGGAAAGGATTAAAAGGAGATAAACTCACTAAATAACTGCTGAAATGGCCTTCTGACTCAGAAAGAGAATTGAAAATGGAATCCAAGACTCCTGGTACCCATAGCTTTTCTTGTTTTCAGAGAAAGTTTTCTAGTTTGGCTAGACTGAAGCAAAATAAGTCTTAAGGGATTCACTGCTTATGATTTCTCCTAACTGTTCTAATATGCATCTGGCATATTTAAAAACATTTTAGAATTTCTCCTCTGTGGATGCTATTACTTACTGAAGTAAAATCCTTGCCAACTTGATCTCCTTGGTGGTTTATTTACCCCTGACACACATAGTTGATGAGGCTGCTTGTGGCAAGCCTGTGTACCACTTTAAAAAGTAGAAGGAATATATATGATTGTGATTCATAACTCTTTCTGAGTATATAAATCCCCTGCTTATATATATGGAAACTCATAAAAGACATGTAGAAATTGAGTGAATAGGGCCCAATGGTGCTTTGTTGCTCTGCCATGCATAATACATTATAACTTATCTTTGTTGTCCCTTACAACAGAAGCAATATATTTAAGAGACACCTGGGGATACAGGAAGAAATGAGATCTATATTTGCATGTGTTCGGAAATACTGGCAATTAAAATCTAAATCAAGGAAAATCATGAGAATTTCTTTTAAAGGTAAATATGATCAGTTCTTCCTGAGAAACTTGTTAAAACAAGGCATGCTTTTATTTCACAGAATAGTTTTGGAGAAAACTATGTGGACATAGAAGACTACATGTAAAAATTAAAAACAAAAATTAATAAGCATGTACTTTGGGAAAGTGCTTTACAAGAATACTTTTCAAAAATAGAGGTGATTCTGATATATTTATCAAGGTTTTCATAAAATAATAGAGACATGAGACAAGAAGACAAAAAAACATAATACAAGGCAGTGTGATAAGGGTTCTACTCAAAAGTTAAGCACTGTAGGGGCTAAAGGAAATAAAAGGACTCAATTTGGTAAGGCCACCTTTTTTTTTTTTTTTTTTTTTTTTTTTTCATGTGGAAAACAATATATTTAGCTTTGTGAGCCTTTACTTACACAATAACAACATACCCTTGGCACATGAAGATCTTGTTAAAGTTTCATAAATTGCTTTATAAGGTAAATCTGTAGGTTGATTTTATGAGGCTTTAAGACATTAAGTTGGAGAAAGTTAATGGTTATCAGGATTTGCAAACAGGATCACAATCAAAATGGTAAAATAAACCAAAGAACAAGACATTTCAATACCCACCAAAACCTAATTTCAATTTCTAGTCAAACATTTATTCCTATGCTATATTCATTTTGAACTCTTAATTTACTTTCCATTTTATACTCTTTAACATTTTTCCTGAATATAGGTTACAAATAATCTTTTGTGTTAGCTTCCCAATCTCAATACCAGAAAGTCACCTGTTTTAACTTGGCTATATTTTTATCCTTGTGAGTAGTACTTTCTTATTAAGCCAGTTATACCCCAGTAACTTTGTCAATGTAAAAACATTAAAATATTATTATTAGGATTATTTCACCTCTCCTAATCAGCATTAATTCTGCCTGATAAATTTCTATCTCTAAACAGCACCTGAAAGAAAAGAGAAATTAGGGAAAACCTATGATATTTTACCATTGTTTGCTTTTAATACTTCAACAGTGGTAAAACTTGGTAAGCATAATTTAATAGGCTAACATTTAAGAATGTGTACTTTAATAATTACAAAACTTATAAATACTTGGATAAGCTTGTGGAGAAGATGACCAAGATACATAAATTAGGAGATACAAGTGCCCATCTAAATGTTCTTTCATTTTTTTTACAATATATTTTATTAAAGTTAGGTAATGTACCACAGCTCAGTTTTCATTTGGAAGTCCCTTTATTGTAAAGATAATTCTTTTGTCTGATGGATAAACAGCAGCCTTGTCGGATTATTCTGGACCTCCATGTTGGATACATTCAATTTCTTCTTAAGATATGTTTCTTTCCATACTTGCTACGTAATGATTTTACTATTTCTGCAATATCTGGAGGACCCTGATGCATCAGTGGATCTCATGATTAACTTCCCATAGAATGCTGTGAAATTGCAGGAGAGTGAGATGGTATTCCTGCTGATCTCAAAGCCTTTAATAAGTTTAAGGTTGTCTCTTCTGTCGGGGAACCTTACTAATGGAGAACGTGTCTTGATTACTTTAACAACCCTGCTGGCAGATGCCATCTTGCTGCCCATTATGACCCCTAAGAGGCAGCTTCAGGGGCACATGTGAACCAAGTGATAACAGGATCTTAGACAGCTGGGACTGTTAAAGACACGTTTATAAACATTTAATTAGTTTTCCTAAGTCCATTTTATATGACTCTGATTTGCAAACAGCCAGCCTAAAGTTGTGAGTTAGAGTAACGGGAAGTTATCAATGCTATAAGGGCTCATTAGGTCCCAGGCACAAAATCAAACAGCCTCCTGTTTGTAGAAACTTTTATTAGCTGCATTTTTCAGATGAGGTAAAAGATCCACAGTAATCAAGTGGTCATGCATAGTAATTGAGTTTCAGATAAAAGAAAACAAAACTGAAGTTGAGTTTCTTAGATTTGGTACCGTCTTCACTGTCTGGCTTCCTTATCATGAATAAATTTTTCAGAAATTTAGGGAAAAGAGAAAACCAAGCACCAAATGACATTTCCAGTAAAAGGAACCCATATTTAAAGTGAAGATACTGTCATAGTTAATTATAAGGAAAAGCAAAATTGTTTTGTATTTATGCAAAAATGATGTCAAAAGAAATACTACAGCAGGGGTTCTTAACCTTTTTTGTTCCATGGACCCCTTTGCCAGTCAGGTAAAAACCTCACACCCCTTATTAAGTCCACACTATACTGTGTATTATTTAATAAATATATCACACCCGCACCAACATGTCCCCATAAGAATGTCTTTTTTATTTCAATTCAAGTTCATGAACTCCTGATTAAGAACCCCTCTACTAGATAGTGATTGGCATATTTGTGGAAGACAGATCTATGATCTATATATATATATTTGTGTCCACATAAAAAGATTCCATATATATATATATATATACACACACACACACACATGCACATATCTTCATGGAAACAAGGATTTTAGTTTACTTTGTTCACTAGTGTATCCCCAGTTCCTAGGCAGTCATTACTAATTTGACTCATGTTAGGTACTTTGTTGAATTAAAGAGAAAGTATAGTTTGCAAAGGCAGGTGAGAGCATGGGCCATGCCTTTCTTGTAAGTTGTATAATATATCAGTGTTTTGGTTTTCTTGGCTGCTCAAGCAAATACCATGCAATGGGTTGGCTTAAACAATGGGAATTTATTGGCTTATGGTTTTGAGACCAAGAGAAGTCCGACTCTAAGCATCATCAAAACTTTTCTTTCTTTACAAAGACTAGCATTCTGAGGATAGCTGCCAGTAATCCTTGGTCCTTGACTCCTCTGGCACATGGCAAAGCACATGGTGGACTCTCATGGCCTCTCCCTTCTCTTCCAGGTTCTATGATGTTCAGCTTATGGCTACTCCCTCTGATTCTCCCTGTCTGTCTGAATTTCATTCTATTTATAAAGGACTCCGGTAACAGAATTAAGACCCATCTTGATTGAGGTGGGCCACACTTTCACTGAAATAACCTCATCAAAAGGTCCTACTTACAATGGGTTCACACCCACAGGAATGGACTAAGTTTAAGAACATGTTTTTCTGGGGTACATAGCTCAAAACCACCATAATCAGTGTTCTAATTATTTCTGAAAACTCTGGGCAAGATTTATACGAAGTTAAACTGAAACTCAAGTAACCACAAACAATGTATACAGTTTTGGAAGTATGATTTGACATACTTGAATTAATGGAAGTTAATAAAAGAGAGAGAGAAGGAGTGTGCTCACATGCATGAGATAGAATATGTACCTCCAAAAAGTTGAGTATTGTCGATACCAGATCAAATTTAAGCTGGAATTCAGACCTGAGTTATGGTCAAGTGGGGCTGTTCAGTCAGAAATCTTGATGTATGATTATATAATGAGACTCTTGGAAAGAGCAGGTCCCAGAAGAAGAGAGTTCCAGATATAACAAGCAAAACAGTCTCGAAAAGCCTCAAGAATAGACAAAAGAGAAAAGTGCTTATGAGTGCAGTCAAAATAATATCCTTTCCAATATGGACTTCTCTCTGGGTCCTAATGAGAAGGACAAATAATAAATATAAAAGCTGTTAACTAATGAGGTGGAGCCAGTGGCCACTTGACACTTTTGGGGTAGGGAGGGGATGAGCAGTTGAAATACAGGGGCTTCTTTGGGGAAAAAAAAAAAAAAAAAAAGATACACTACTTCAGATAGTGTTAATTTTTACAACCTATTTTGATTGGAATTAACTATTAAATTGAATATATGCATTTCTTGTAACAGTGATTCAAGTCCTAATGATATGAAAAACTCTTGTACAATTACACCAAGTGATGATTGCAACAAAAAAATAAATAAATAAATAAAAGCTGTTAACTGACAACTCTGTAAGACATAATAGCACATGCAGCAAAAGCTTCATAATCTTATAAAAATAGTCTTATGCAACAAATGGGTAGAGACTTACAAACCCCAGTTCATCAGAAACATTATCTTGAAAATACTAATTCATTATTACCAAAGCCCCTGGACAAAACAACATTGCCTGGAGGAAATAGCAATGGTGCCCAAAAGATGTTGAGCAACCAGAAGTAGGTGGTAAAATCCTGCAGAGGTAAGAGGGGAACAGATGTCTTGGGAAAAAAGTACCATAAGATAACTGACCATAGTTGCCTGTGAGCACATATGAGACACCCCTGACCATACCCAGAATTGTTTAGGCTGGAGAGAGCCACTGACAGAGGTATAAAGAGCCATAAAATATGGCCTCATTAGTAACTACCAGTGTGCCAGTTGAATAGACATGGGAATCTAGAAACAACAATAGGAGAAAAAAGATATAATTTGTGCATGTGTGTGTGTGTATTCTCTTTCCACTTTAAACACATTATTTATCAAAATACAAAAGTGTTAAATAATGGTGCATGAATCTTTCTCCTTTAAGGTGGGAAGTTTAGGATTATGGTTGTTCTTAGATTTTTTTTCAGAGAACAATATTAAAGGAAGGACATCAAAGTGTGTTGCTTTTTGCTCTGCTTTTCAGTCTCTTTTGGAAACAGAGAGAAGAAAATTATTGTTACAATTGAATTCCTGAGAAGATATTTTCTCCCACCAGTTGTATAACTGGCAATACATATTTTTCAAACTTAACTCTGTGAAATCTTCCAGAAAATCTCACGCCCCACTTCTCTGATTATATTCTGCTAAAATATCAACCCTAAATATTTTTCATATATTTAAAGTAGCATTCTTGATAATTGGAAATTATTAGGATCAGATTCCTAATCTGACTTCTGTTTCATTTTTCCAATTTCCTAACTTTTAACTATTTTACAGCTCATTTTTATTTATCCTAGAACTTAAGCATAAAAAACAAGGGTATATACTGGCAATTTTACAAATTATTACGATTTATTAAAAAAATACATTGTGTGAAGAGTTATTAAGCAAATGAATAAAATATGCTTTAAAATAATATATAAATTTTATAATTCATGCTATCTCTCCCTTCCAGTGCCAAGTGAAATTAAGAACAGCATAGTTTTGTAAATGCTCAAAGGAAGCACAATGAAAATGAGTACAAATATTCAGAAGTAAACTAAATGATGATTTAGCCCCAATTTTTAAAACATATTATTTCCAAAGAGGTCTGGAATAATTAAGAAATTCAATGACTTTGAGCAGTATATCCAAATTATGTTCCATGAAACACTAGTCCTTGAAGATCCTATAGAAAGATACATTTCTTTTATCAAATAACTGGTGAGAAATGCTGCATAATATATCATCTTCCTTAAAATTGAAATTGCACATTAGTTTATAAAATCTGGGCATTCTGCAGTAAACCATGAGATTGTGTTTAACTTGATTATTCCCAAATTTATTTTCCTAAGGAATTTTTAAAATTGATTTACGATTCTCTTTCCTGAGATCAAATAATAGCCAAAAGTCAAACCACATAAATAAACCTGAATTCAGATTTTGTGGTTTTACTTCTTAAATTTTATCTTAGTCACCATAACATCTAGCTCATGAGCGCTTTCTCCATGCTAAAGCCTGGATTACATGCTGGGGAGCCAAAAAATGCATCAGAACATCAAGATCTCCCTTAGGCAGTGCATTAAAATCTACTAAATTTCCTTTGATCTTTATTGTCATCTTAATTGAGTTTCATTGCTTAAAAAAAAAACAGGATTAGATAACATTTTCCTTCAATGTCTTTATCAACTTCCCATTTCTCCTAAGGTAAAATCCAGTTACTATACAATGTTATTCTAAATCTCTCAAACGCCGCTTGCTGTCCACCTGCACCATGTTCTTCGGTTACTCAGTCTATCATGCTTCCTCCAAAGTAATTCCAGATCCTTTTTATTTATTTTCATTTTTTAAATAATTCCAAATGTTGTTTCCTCTGCCTATGGTCCCCTCCCAATATCCTCCTCCTAGTACATTCCGATTCATTCTTTAATGCCCAATTTAAACACTTCAGTGGCTGTGGTAGACTGGTACTAAATGTCCATCCCAACCCCTTTCTAATGGGAAAGCCTCCTCCGCAGAGGTCAGGCAGCTAAAAACTAAATTTCCAAGACGCATTTTCAGTCTGGGTTTTAAATAGGGATTTGGAATCTGTCATTCATATCTACTCCAAATTTGGAAGCCATAAGGGAGAAACAGATTGTACTTCCGCTGCTGTTTTCACTGACAAATAATATCTGGGAGACATTATTTTTCCTGGGGAAATACTAGCTGAACTATAGTAGACTGTCACTGGCTTCATGGCTCCCATAGGTATAGGATATTTGACTTGCTGGTGTCAATGAAGGCAGGCATGTAATGGTTCTAATGTTAGCTGCTGTATTAGCTAGTTCCTGATCTTGCAGCTTCCTGATTTCAGAAGTGGCAACTTGGTTCTAATTCCAGAAACTGTTGCTGAAACTCCCCAATTAATAAGGAAGATTTCTGATTGTAGCAAAGGATGCAGTTCCTCAAGGTCTCATCTCAGATCTATACTGTGGCTTTGGGGGCCATTCCTAAAAGTCAAATTTAGCATCTGTTCCTTGGGATTTTATCAATGATTTAGCAAGCAATTGCGGTAAGAAAGGCTCTCCCTGCTTAAACTAGCTAGAGTGGATTTTGTTCTCTGCAATGGATTCTTGACTTTTAAAAATGTCATACCCTCTGAATTCTTCTAATTCCCTAGCCAGAATCAATTTGACACTTAGCTGTTTTGCTACAGTGTCTTGTACACATTAATAACATTTATTAAATTGCATTTTTATGCCTGTTACTACAGTGAAATCTTACCAGCTTTTATGGCTGTCACCATTTCCTCCTGTACTTTGCCAAAGGTGAAGTTCTTCTTGTCTTCTGTTTTGTTTTTATTTGTTTTTCATTTTCATTTTTCTTTTTTAATTTATTTTATTTTATTTTTGAGATACTGTCATCATTTGGAATTCAACTGATTGTCCAGTGGCCCTCTGTTGAGCTTTAAAATATTATTCATTTAAATGATCTAACTTTTACTTGTTGTTAGGGTCAGAATAGACCTTTCTTTGCTGATATCTACATTCTAAGTGGAATCAGAAACTTCACTTGCTCTTAAGATTAGAAAGTTATTTACCAACTGTGGTCAGATAAACATTCCCAAAATGTTACAATTATTTGTTTTTTTATTTTTATAATTATATGTTTAATTCACCTGGAATCTAAGGTAAGCTGTAAGAGTAAAGGATAAATATTTAGTAATTAATATGCTCTCACTGATTTGAGATGCCAGTTTCATCATATACCACAAATGAGGATCTACTCAGAACATTCTAGTCTGCTGTAATGAGTTACCTATTTTTCAGATATTATCACCATGTTGTTCTTACTGTAATTTGATAATGCATTTAATATCTGACAGTACATGTCCTCCTATCTTATTCTTCTTTTGAAAAAGCTCATGTTATTCTCCCTTTTTAATTTTTTTTTCAGATGAGATAGAGAATTCACTTAATTTTAAATTAATACCCTCAGAATTATATAAAATTTATAGGTTAATTTGAAGAAGTATTCCTATCTTTGAAAAATTAAACATTCCTATTCAGGAACAAAGGGTAACTCTATTTATTCAAATTTGCTTTTGGTTTTTATACTCTATGATTGTTGAACATTTCTTCTGGTTATTATTGTTCAGTACTTTATATTTTGAAAGAACTTTTTAAACGCATTATTTTTCTAATTGCTAAATGTTAGTATAATTTATTTTTAGATGTTGATTTTGCTAACTGCCAACTAATGAAGTTATGTATGCAAACACTTTATATGTAATTTATTTTTTAAATTATAAATATATGTTGAAATGTATTAAAGATCTTTGTAAAAGCTATTAAAATAATCACTTAGATACCTCCTTTGACTAATTGTTTATATTATTTTAAATTCAAATATTGTTTTCTCCTTTTATTAACTGGATTCCTGAGTACTATTTTTGTTTATCTATTGGGCTTTCTATGAAGAACAAATGGATTTATTTTTCAGTTATTTTATTTGCTGTTTTCTAATAAATTAACTTTGATCTTGTATTTATTGTTTCTTTCTATGAATTATGTATTTTTTGTTATTTTCTAATATTTTATTGTGGTATATCTTTATTGGTGTTTCTTAACCTTTGTAGCACATTAGAATCACCTTTGACATTTAATTTAAAGACTATGGATGCCAGAATCCATTGCCAGATTTTCTAATTTAATTGACTAGGTAGAACTATCCATGATTCCAATATGTAGTCAGGATTGTGATAATTTAGATGAACAATTTATATTAATGATATAAATTATTAAAGCTATTAACTGTCAATTATTGAAATTATGTCAGTCCATAAGTGTTGATATATATATTTTTATTAATTTACATAATCTATAATTGCAGTTTTCAACTGATTCAACTTATTTAATTTGTAAAAACTTTTATGTTCTTATGTAGCTGCATTCATTTGGCTTATTAAAATTAAATTATAGTATTAAATTGTGATAAAATATCGAGTTAGAATTGATATATTTTATTATTAAAATGTTATGGAAATTTAAATTGTGGCCAAATGTATTTATATTATTTCCAAATATTAGCTTGGATTTTGAAAAGAAGAAGGGTTATCCCCTCCTCAGACATAAAATAATGTCAAATAAAATAATGTCAAATTATAACTAGCGATAGCCATAACTATAATACAAATTTTTAAAAAGCTAATTTTTGGTGAATTTCATAGCAAAGACAGGGAAATGGTTAAATTTTACAGTAAATCTCTGGTTTGAATAACCATTTGACTTTGTAACTGTTTATCCTTAGCTCTTTTATTTTGATACATAAATACTGTACTGAATTATAAATTATATTTTTATTATAATACAATATCCTATGGTATAATGTAGCAATTTTTTATTAGGAATTAACGTTTCTATTAGAATTGCAATTCCTGCTTACCTTTATGTGTTTCCCTTCTATAACCTATATATGTTACTTTTAAACAGTGCCTTTACATTTTTACATGTGCCTCATAAACACTCAATAGATTCGTTTGCTTGTCAACCAGATTTGAGAATTTTTTACTTCAGAGTCTAACATTAATATGTAATCATTGTCATGGGCACTAAATCTCATCTTTCTTTGGTCATTTTTTAATGCTTTATTATTTTGTGCTTTTTTAAAATTTTATTTTGGTCTTTTTCTATATGTAATGCATCTTTCCTTTTATCCACTAATAATTTCAAACATAACATTTGGAATAAGAAAATGCTATTAATTTACATTAAAACACTTCAACATCTTTTTCTCTAATTTGAATTTGAAGAAAAAAAAAATTTGTCTTCTACCAGCCACTCATATAAAATAAAGAAATAAGCAGGTTTTTACTCACCTTCTTTCCACTTCTACTTTCCAGATTTAGTTCATGAAATATTGAATTTTATATTCAGATTTTGCAATTACTATATTATTAATTTTCTTAATAGAATATTATTATCAAATGTTTATAATATTTCATTCTGTTTAATAGCAGCATCTACGAAAATCCTAGGATGTGTCATGCCCACTGCCAGGTGGTTTATGCCACAATATTCTGGTACTTTATTAGAGTGTGCTTTTAGGTTTTGTTTTTCATAAAAATGATTAGGATTGGAATGCTTTTTGGGTTTTGTATTGTATTTGAATTTCTGTTTTTCTTTCTTCTTACATGAAGAACAACCTAAATGTGCATACACTTTTTCGAAACATATTCTTTCTCAATGTAAAATCCTTTTAGTATTTTCCATTGTTTTATGGCTATCAGATTTATTTTTCCCAACAAGATATTTTACTGAGTATATTTTGATGTCTGCTATTATTCTAGGCAAGCTTGTACTTTTGCCAATTTTTTTTCTAAAGTTGATGATGATAACGTTAAGTTCTAAATGTAGCTGAGTAACCTCTAAATTAGTGTAGCTTAAAATTGATGATGAAGTAAAAGAATACCAAATAATTTATCTTAATTTTAGAAAGAGGGCTCTTTTTGTTCCACTAAACAGTAGTAAATTCCTTAACATACTTGAAAAAAGGTAGTTTTAGACTAAGCTTGCTCTAAATCCATAGCTCTGAATCAGTTTTTTTCCCCCTTCTTCTCAATACCATCGGTTGTAAGAGAGTATTGTTTTATGATTCCTTAAATGCTTTTGGTAGGGAATTTTTCTAAGGTGTCACCATCTATTATCATCACCCTTATATTTGGTTGGTTGAAAGGGTCTTAGAAACTACATGGATTCCCTGAAGCATGTTGCTGAAGGCATTTAGCATGAAATGAGCAAGTACATTTTTCATTTCTCAGAATGTCAATCTAAGTTCACAAAAATGAGATCTATTGGATTATTAAAAATTTAATGTTTAAGATTTGCTTTAATTGGATCTTTATGAAATCTGAGGTTTTTGATAAAAAAAAAAGTTTTTGATATATTACCATGCATTAATGCAGTTTTCTTATAGTTGAAATTTATTGTTTAATACTATTGTCATGTGTCAGATCCTAGCATATGTGACATTTTGTCTGTGAAGTTCATGCTCATGAAAGCTTTGTCAATATTATACCATCAGTAATGACTCTATTAAAGTACTCTGATATTGATTTGGAAGCTGTCATTACTTAAGTTTACCAGATCTATAAAATCAAGGGAGACATAACTGTTGAATCACTGAAATTGCTAACCCTGTTACATTTTAAGGTGTAATGACCTGAAATGACACCTTAATGACTCTTGAGAGAGAGAGAGAGAGAGAGAGAGAGAGAGAGAGAGAGAGAGAGACCCAAATTCCTCCTTTGCTGATTAAAATATAGTATGTGCTGGTTAGTGCTGGTTAGGAAGGATAAATAGGTATGATTTGGGAATAATAGTTCAACACTAGTGTTGGGTGATTCCTTTGAATTCCAGTGGGCATTTGTTCTGGGGATGTAGTGGAAGGGAATTTACTTAGAATATGTTCAAATCCATAAAATCAACTTGCTAAATACATTCCTTTTTTGCCTTTCCTTTTCTGTTGCTAAAATAGTAGGCTGATAAAATAATGTTATGGTATTTTTACTGGTATGCATTCTCCCTAAATACTTCATATGGGAATTGGTTTAACAAACTTCTAATTGTTAGGTTTTTTTTTTTTTTTTAAAGATTTTTTAAAAATTTATTTATTCATTTATCCCCCCCTTGCTGCCTGTGCTCGCTGGGTCAGCTAACCACGCCGTGCGGGCGGGCTTGCCTTCACCAGGAGGCCCCGGGAACCGAACCGGGGGCCTCCCACATGGTAAACGGGAGCCCCACTGATCGAGCCACAGCCGCTTCCCTGTTAGGTTTGTTTTAACATGTTTCTGACTTTATCCTATTATGTTCATTGTTCTACTTTGTTTTTTTCTCATAGAATCAATTAAGGAGAAAGAAATCTTAAAAATATTTCTTACCTATTGTATTATTGTCCTGGACATGCATTAATGAGTGTTGGAGATTGAATGATGTCCCCTTTTGAAGTTGTTATTTTTAGCTAAAGTGTGGTTATATGAAGCAAGGTGGGTCTTAATCCTTATAGAGAAGGCCACAGAGAAACGCCTCAGAGAAAGAAGCTGGAAGTCAACAGAACCCGGAAGAGAAAGGAGCCTTGCCACATGCCTTGCCAGGAGACAAAGAGTTCAAGGAACTAAGACTCACAGGCAGTGAGCCCCAGAATGCCATCCTTTTCAGGGAGTAAGAACCCGCCATGGTGATGCCTGATTCTTGGACTTCTCCTAGCCTCAAATCTGTGACTCAGTAAATTTCTGTTGTTAAGCCAACCCATTTCATGGTATTTGTTTTAGAAGCCATGAAACTAAATTAATGAGCATCTCATTTTAAATTTAGGGGAAAAAATCTATTTGTACTGATACATTTTAAAATGAAATCATATTTAAGCACAAAGAAACCATGTCTACTAAGTCTCATGAGTGGTTCCCCTCACAGTAAATCATATTATATTTGTATACTAACAATCATGCAATTGTTTCTTTAAGGACACTATGCACCATTGAATAACAACTATACAATTTTCAATGTCAAATGGTTTTATAAATTATAGTTTTGGACAGCTTTAGTTATCCATCTCAGACTGATCATTTCATGCTGCAAGTGATCTGTTGAAAATTGATCTGGTTGAGTAACAACTGTCCATTGGAGCGGAGACAAAGCAACTGAACAAAATCAATATAAAATCAGAAAATCAAACTGAGCATTCAGTCTATTAAAAAAGCTCTAAAACACTCATGTATCAAAAATTAATCAAATTTTCCTTTATTTCCATTTATATTTTAGTGGAAAATGTGGATTGAGCTATCTGAAAAACCTCATTCTTTCTTTATGTCTACATGCCTACAATATTTTTATGAGTTCTAAAGTATTCTGTGTACAAAATGTGTTAAAATAAATATTAACTGAATAAGACATCCACAGCTCTGATTGTACAAGCTTAGAAAGTCACTGGTTACATTTTACTTACATTTGACATCAGTGCTAATAATCTTCTTAATAATAAAAATAATAAAAATAATCTTAATAAAAATCTTAATAATAAAAATGGGGTTTTTATTTAAAAGTATAGTTTTTGCATTATTGCAAAGTATATTCAATTACACTGAGATTTTCAATGGCTGGACAATATTTTAAATATTCTACATGGCATATATCCTGATTTTTATTTAACCAAAACACTATTGCTGTCTAGTGTGCTCAAGTGTTTTTCTATTTTTAACAATAATGTGATACAAAAATAAATACATACGGATCTATTTGCAAAAGTATTTATTTCTTAGGTTACATTACTAGTAATGAGTTACTTGGTGAATTATATGCAGAAACAAAGATTTGTCACATTTTAATATTTATATTTCTCATTTTTATTTGTATTATTGCATTTACTAAAATTACCATATTGATATCAAATATCATTGGCAACCTTTATTTTATACAACACATTATTTGAAGTACCTTAATAATTTAGTTTTTGTTAGTAAATTATTTTGGTTATACTTGAAATAGACTGCTTCTATAATTTGACAAGTATCTTTTTTAGGAATGAATATTGGCCTTTTAACATATGTCTGTTTGATAATTCCAAGACCATGCTGGCTTTCAAGTGTGGACTGTCATTTAAATCCACAAAAACACAGTGGTATTACCCAGAACCAAGTTGCCTTTGCTTTAAGAAAGTGTACAGAATAAGGATCAAATTAGTACACAGGCAAATGTGGCTCAAGTGGTTGGGCTCCCGTCTACCATATGGGAGGGCCGGGTTCGATTCCCGGGGCCTCCTGGTGAGGGCAAGCTGGCCCGCAAGGTGCAGAGAGCTGACACTCCGCAGGCAGTGAAAGCTAGCGCAGCAAGATGATGCAACAAAGGGAGACAAGCAGACACAGAAAAACACACAGCAAATGGACACAGCGAGCACAAGCGGTTGGGGTGGGGTGAGGGGAATAAACAAATCAATAAAATCTTAAAACAAAAAAAAAAAAGTACACAGAGCAACAGTGTCATGGAGGCCTCGGACACCAGACACTCTTCAATGCACCAATCACTGCATGAGACACATTTTAATGAAGGGAAATGAGAGCTGGCATGTGTGTTTGTTCTGGTAGCACAGTGAAGCTACAAGGTCCAGGTTTCCACAGATTAAATATCTTGCTATCTATCTAGTCTCCAGATTTGTGAATGTCTCTGTCTCTGTTTTTAATGCAGCTGCAATCTATAAATTACATGTTATTCAAAATTCAAGACCACTAGGTAGAACATACTTTCAAAGTCCTGTATCATTCATTAGTTCCTGATTTATTTTTTTGCATTTCACTAACTTTTCAAATGTATTATCCTAATTTACATTTTTATTATTATTATTTTTACAATATTGACATCTCAGTTGTATCCTTTTCTTCATTTATTTTTTTTTAAAGATTTATTTTATTTATTTATCCCCCCCTCATTGTTTGCACTCACTGTCTGCTCATTTTCTCTTTAGGAGGCACCGGGAAACAAACCTGGGACCTCCCATGTGGAAGAGAGGCACTCAATTGCTTGAGCCACCTTAGCTCCTTGGTTTGTTGTGTCTTTCATTGTCTTTCCTCTTTGTGTCTCTTTGTTGAGTCATCTTGTTGCACCAGCTCGTCTTCTCCAGGAGGCCTTGGGAAACAAAACTGGGAACTCCCATGTGGTAGGCAGGAGCTCAATCACTTGAGCTACATCTGCTTCCCGTTCCTCATTTCTGATCCTGTTTTCTCTTAATTCAGTTTTTTAAGTCTGTAGATACTCTATGCGATAAATAATGCCATCTATTTCTAATTTGCTGATATTTTAAAAAATCATTATTTCGTATATTTTTAAAATGATTTTTGCCACATATCAGGATATTTAAATGTTCTATTTTTTAAAGTGACAGTTAAAGGATTAAATTATCTTGACTAAATTTTGAATACTAAACAGTCCCTATATTCTTGGAATAAGCTATAGTTGGTTGTGATATGTTACAAAGTAATGGATGCTATATTCTAATAATTTATTTAGATTTTTTGAAGGGCTTTGTGTCTAAATTTCCATTCTCTAGGTTCCTTGTCCTTTTAACAAAGCAAAAATGTTTTTATGTCCCCATAAAATGAGTTGAAAATTGTACTGTATTTTTCAAAACTCTGAAATATTTGGTGTAATGTTTGGTAATAATTTTCCATTAAATCATTTGACATAAATGAGCATTGGATCCAGTAGGACCTAGAAATTTTTGTATAAAAATTACAGTGGCTTCTGTGGCTTTGTTTTTAGAACTGTGATATATCCATGCTGGTTGAAAACTTAATTATTAAGAAATGTCTTTCATCTTTCTTTTTTGTAGTTAAGCATCTTGTCTCATACATATATATAGTAGTCACAGGGGCAGGGATGGGCATTATGCAGGGACCACACAACATGGTGTCCTTATCAGAAGGAATCTAGGTATTGCTACTTCTGCATATCTATCTGACAGTAGGAGAAACCAAACTAAACCTGCAATATGGAAAGTTCCTTTTGTCTCTCTGAATGGATCTATGAGGCATTGCATTATGTCTTTCATAGGTCTTAACAAGATCTCATAGTCTCATATTGGATTTGAGAACTGAGTGGATAAATCCAGTACATACATTCACTGAACTCATTGTAAATATTGGAAATTTTAATCTGCCATAGCAAAACCAACCAAAATAGAAAAGATTAAATAATTTATTAGCTTGCAGAATTTTTTATACAAATTGCCCTTTAAACCTAAAAGGCAATGGTGTTTTAACAAAGTATCAAAATATTATCAAAAGAGGTCAATGCTATCCATTTTTAAATATTAGTTGATATTCTACATTTAGATTAGATACAAACCTGTTCCAAAGAAGAAATAAAATATCAGATACAGCACAGTGATTCTTTAGAATTGATTTATAGAGCAAAAGATATAAATCTGAGCAAAACTCAGAATGTCAATTGTGAGGATGATTGGGCAAAGAATTATTTGGATTGACCACGCTAATTAATAGAAAAAAAAATCAAGCTTTCGCCCCACTTAATGACTGTTCTTGAAATTAATAGTAATATACCATTGCCATATTCATAGACTATTGTGTTAGGTTTCCCAAAGTATTTTTTATTCTTATTACATTAAATGTTGCCAACACAAGGAGAAAAAACTACTTTAAATTTCACACCCACTCTGAAGCAAAGTCAAGTCGATAACAAAATTGCAAGATTCTAGTCATACTTCAGTAATTTCTTCATTTTCCTGGCTTACAAAGTAATATTGTAATTATCATCTGTTTCTTTTTTCAATACATTATGTAGAAGAAAAATAACCATTTTGGAGTCTAGATCAAAGATAATTTTATAGAATCAATTTAAAGGAATTATATCTATGTAACAATATTTTAAATTAAACTAACTAAAAAGATGTATTTCATATTTTTTTAAAAGTCAGTGTAGTTTGGGAGTAAAACAATGTAGACTTTTGTAACAAACAGTGGTAGATGGGAGATTCACCTCCCTGCTTATTATCTATGTAATTCTGTACAACTTACTTAATTTCCAATTATTCTATTTTACTTAAAAGAGGAGAATGATAGTAGCTACCACTTGGATACGCTGTGAAGATTTAATGAAATAATGATAGAAAGCTCTAAGCACAGTGCCTTTTATGCACTAGTACTCAGTAAATGTTAACTGGAAATTGTATGCCTATTGTGACTGATAGATATTTTTTAAACGGTTAAATACTTCTGATAATCTATTTATTATTAGGTATTATGTGTGGGATTGATTTTCAAAATATATAGAGACCACCGCAGTGCCTATAGCTACATAGCAGAGCAGTCATCTGACCAGTCAATAGTCTGTTATGCCCTACTGGTGCCCACCAGCTGGTCATCAGTGATGTATGAGGTGTGCAATTTCAAAATTACATGCTGAAAGGAAAACTCAGAAATATATAATTTTGTGGTTTTTCTGATATATTCATGTGTTTTGTATCCTTATCAATCAAAAACTATATGTCAGGTTCTTGGTCACTACTACTGAAGAGTTAAGCAACACAAGGAAAGACTGAGGCACCATCATAGATTGAAGGAGACTTAGGAGACAGAACAATTAACGGCAATGGGGCATCCTGAATTGGATTCTGGAGCATAAAAAAGACATTCCTGGAAAAACCTGTGAAAGTTGAGAAAGGTCTGTATTTAGTTCATAGCAAAGTGTGAGTGTTAATTTCCTAGTTCTGATCATTGTACCTTGTTATATAAGATGCTAACATTAAAGGAAGCTGGGTAAAGAGTTTACCTGACTCTGTACTCTTTTTACAACTTTTCTTAAAGTCTAAAAGTATTTCCAAATAAAAAAGTTAAGAAAGAAAAAAAAAGAAGTATATGTCAGAGAGTAGATGTAGTTCAAGCAGTTGAGCACCTGTTTCCCACATGGGAGGTCCTGGGTTTGTTTCCCGCCCCGGTACATTGAGAGAGAGAGAGAGAGAGAGAGAGAGAGAGAGAGAAAGAGAATATGTAAAAAAGCAATGCATTATTGTGGTACATTTGTTGCAATTGATGAACACATATTGAAGCATTACTACTAACCATGGTCTAGAGTTTACATTATGGTTTACATTTTGTACCACAAAATTTTATAGGTTTTGACAAAATGTGTAATGACCTGTATCTGTCATTGCAATGTCATGCAGGACATTTCCAATGTCCCCAAAGTACCCCATGTTGCACCTATTCTTCCCTCTCCCTCCCCTCAAAACTCCTAGTGTCAATGGAGGAAAGTGTGGGAGATGGAAGGGGGGGGGGATATGGAAATTCTCTATATTTTTTATGTAACATTTGTGTAATCTAAAGCTTCTTTAAAAATAAAAAATAACTCAAAGAGAAAGGACAGATACCTAGACAGGAAGCAAATAAAAGGAATTTTTCATGAGGACCGCAAAACAGTAAGAAAATTTAGTTATAAAGCAATGGCTCTAGAGGAGACTTCTCTGAAATTGGAAGCGCATCATGCCTGTT
The DNA here is from genome assembly GCA_026826555.1 of Tolypeutes matacus. Lineage (NCBI taxonomy): Eukaryota > Metazoa > Chordata > Mammalia > Cingulata > Chlamyphoridae > Tolypeutes > Tolypeutes matacus. The sequence continues at coordinate 13,920,156 of JAKSZT010046586.1, forward strand.
AAGAGAGTAAAATGTTGCTATCGCTTGCAAAAATAAGTGCAAATTTGTTCTTACATATAAATTGTACAAATTATTTTGCAAGTAGGTTATATTCATCTAATCAAGATTCCAGAATAGTGCCATTCCTATTTAATTAAAAAAAAAAATCTATTCATGTACCATCAAAAGGAAACAATGCGCTTTTTATTTCCTAAGGAAACAAAACTTATAATAAAAATTTGAAGCAATTACCATAGTAAGTAGAAGAGAAGTAAGCCCAAGCAGAAATGATTGATTTGATAGCATAAGCTATTTGTTGTTATTTTATAATATAATAGTAAAAATTCTAGGATAGAAGAAATTAACATAATTTTAAAACCAAAGTAGTTTTTCAGTTGAGCTACAGATCTGATGAAATCACAAGTTCAAGTTACCTATAATAAGGAAAAATTAATGTAATGTTACGAATGGAGAACATGTTCACCATAATTTGAAATAAAAGCTTATTTTTAATAGGTTTTAAAAAATATAATGAAAGAATGTTAAGATCTAATTTTTGAATTATGCCAAAGTTACTCTATCAGTACTGTAAGAAGATTAACATGTAATGCAAATGGGCATCATAACTTGAGATGCCCAACTCACTATATATTGTTTGAAGTGACTCTTTTGACCAATTGAATGAAAATCATTTTATGATTTAGATTTTTTTGTATAAAAGCAAATACAATTGGATGCCATATAAATATAATTTAATGAATGTGTATTTTGAATGATTTAGGTAACCTCTCAGCAGTTTTTAGGCTTCCTGGAGTTTTATTTAAATCAGGAGTTCTTAACAAGGGGTCCATGAGCTTGAACTTAAATAAAAAAAAATCAAAACATTATTCTTGTTGGGACATGTTAGTGCGGGTGTGATATATTTATTAAATAATGCACGTTATTATTAAGTACTTAGTAAGGGGTCTGTGGTTTTCACGTGACTGGCAAAGGGGTCTGTGGAACAAAAAAAGTTAAGAACCCCTGATTTAAATCCATATTTTCAGATAGTAGGGTCTATGTCAAACAGGAAAAAATAACTACATCTTTGTCTGAGATTTATTTTATAAAATCCATGTAAGAAATGACATGGCAGGAAAAGAAAACATTCTTCCGAAGTTATTATACTTAATTAATTTTAATTAAAGTATATTTTCCCAATTCATCAATTATACCTCATGAATTAGAGTAAAAATTAAAAATTTAAATATATAATTCTAAATTGCACTTTTTTACTTCAACAAATATGACAACATTTTTAATGTGTCCCTCCTAGCTCATGCATTCTAAAATCCAACCTCCCTTAGTGTTTGAAAACAACCATAGTCATGACAAATTGAGGACTTGCACCCACAAATGGAAAGTCAAGGTCCTGCAAAGGAGTTAGTCTGTATAGGGTTAGGGTTGCATTTATCATATGGGTGCAACAATTATTACAGAAATGAAGGAAATTTTTGATGTGTACAAAAATGGAAGAATTATGGAAGATCATAATTAATATAGAAACATTTCAACAGATATTTGAACCAACCACTCTGTTGTTAAAGATCATTATTTTTCTACCCAAAATGTGGATCAATAAAATTGGCAGAAAGCAGACAAGGTGATCAATACAAAGAAATACAGAATAATGGACTCATGGAATAATCAACTACCTTATCATTTGCTTTCCTCATTTGCAGATCTGTAAGTATTAGAGGAAAAGAAGAATGCATCAAAGCAAAGATTTTTGGAGAATTTACCTTACTTATTCTTACCATTCCTATGGTATTTAAATCCTTGCTTTTTAGCTTTTTAAGTGTAAATTATCTCATTAATCCATCCATACATTCTCAGCCCCCCTTTTTTTTAAACCTGAGTTGTCTGCCCCTGAAAGTTGCAGTTGTTCTGGCCAGAAGGATGACATCCAATTGTTGTAACAGTTATTCTTATTTATTGACAGATGCCTTAGGCTGCCTTGATCTGGATTTCTGAAATTGTAGTGTGTGTTTTCATTCTTGTTCTGCTCAGTTCTGTGCAACTTTCCCCATATATTTGAGTTTTGTGGTTACCTGCACCTATGCTATAGCATATGAAAATTCTAGATTCAACTCCTAACGGATTCACTTACGGATTTTCTAAACTTGAATGCATTTCTTAATCCCATGTGTCTCAGTTTACTAATCTCTGAAAAGTAAACAATAGCATTTACTCACCTCATAAGGTTAATTTAAATAAACTAATTCACGTATAAGGTTTAGTATATTGCTTAGAAAATAGTAAGCCCTAAATTAATGATGGCAAATTCTTATTATTTCCAAGCTGTTTCCTATTTTCTATTTACCTAGACCCAAGGATGTAGCTCATTGGCTTTCCTGATTGTGGAAAAAGACCTGTTTGGTCTTTTCTTTTAATTGTACAAATTCTACATGAATCCATTGTCAGTGTGAAAAGTCAAAACAATATAGAGTAATTATTAAAATCTACCTTCATACCTCTCCTGTAACCAAGTTCATCTGTCCAGAGGCTGCTTTGTGTCTGTCTTTCAGTCCTTTTAGTTACACAACTGCACAATGTCCACTATACTTGTGTATAAGAATATATAATATAATTGTTACCACAAAACTGCTTCAATAAATACCCATATGGGTATATATAATTTTACATGCATATTTATTTCTCTTATATAAATTCCTAAAAGTAAAATAAATGGTTCAAAGGATATGCTGAGGGAATGATTTACAGTTTATCCAAAAGTTTGGTATTTGTATTTTCAAGTATTTTGGTTATGTTTATTTCTTCTATAGGCTGTTTCATTTTTCTAATTTATGAATATGATTTTTATGTAACATGAAATTTTAATTTGGAATACTTTTCCTGTCGTTACATGCATTGCAAATATTTTCTTCCAATATTTTTTATTTTAATTTTCTATATATATATGTATGTGTATAAGGTATGATAAATATAACATAATATAACATATGATATACAATAATAAAATATATATGGTATATATTATCACCATACTAATAAATATATCTATTTATACATATTCCTGGATATTGTTTTCTTTAAACTATCTGGTGATTATTTTTACACAGGAATGTGAGATAAGACCTTGATAAACTTACACATTGGCAATGATTCACTGTACTGTTTGTTCACTTGTGATCCCCTCCCAATTCTCCAGTTTTCAGCTCCATACCTCCTAAAAATCATTATAGAACATGTTTCTATCCCAGCTCCCATTATAATCCCTATGTCTTCATATTTTTATATTAAATCCTATTCTAATCAGAGACTGACTTTATTGACTTAAAAGTTCTGGCACATTTAGTAAAGAAAAAACTTTTTAGTAAATCTAGATTCGATTTATATATAATACAAAGTCTAAACAACTATTTATTATAATTAAAGAACCAAATTTAGATGTTATAAAGCTTTAAAAATATATAAATAACAAACTATAAAATATAAAAGGATTAATTTTCTCTAATTTCTTAACTAGCAGGTAGTAAATGCCCTTGAAAATTGAGCTACAGAATTAGGAAATAACACCTATTCACGGTGATATTTTTCATATTTTCCCTGATACTAGAGGGATCTTTTCAGGATTAATAGCACTCAGGACAAAGAAACATTTGTCTGAATTTTAGCAGTTCCTTCCTATTCACTTATTTTTACTTTTCTTTATTAAATTCAAATAAAATTAGATTTAGTAAGTTTAATGAAGTATCATGGGTATTATGAAATCATATAAATTTATACAAATTTAAACCTTTTCTTTTATCTTTTGGACACCCTGCCAATACCTTGGCCATATTCTTGGGGCTTTACTATCTCAGTATACATCCATCCAACTGCCTCTTTTTTGGAGGGCTTTCCCTCTCAGAAGACCATTCTGCATATATGCAAGGCAGGTGGTCTCTATTGGAGAATTACAATGCCTGAAGGAAGTTGGTGTATAAATATCCCACATCTCTCATTCCCAGGGGTTTTAAGCCAGAGACATATGTTTTACTCTTTTCCCAGAGTTTCCCTCAAGAAATTGAATTCCATTCACCTACTTTGGTGACTTCATGATATTACTTATTGGCTGTTTTCTCTTCCCTGAATCATCCCTCCACTCCCCACTGGGTGTTTTTACATCTCCCAAATAAATTACCTGCTTTTGAATTTTTATATCACAGATTCTCTGGAAAAACTCAAGCTAATACTTATATGAAAATATCTTTACATAGGGTAAGATTTTTGGAATGATTTTTTCTAATACTAATGAATGCAATTTCTGAAGATTATTTTAGATGGCTTTCTGCTTGCTTCTGTGCTCTTTGTGCTTAATTTTTTAAAAATTAAAGATGCAGCACTTTAAGTTAGACATATTCCTCAATTTATGACATAGTATTCAAGTTTTCTCTCCTGTGTTTTATTCACTAACTTATTTCATTTATCCTTACCCTTTTATGCCTTTTCCCAATTCCATCCTCTGTTTCCCATAAACTACCTTATCGATGAGTTGATATGTTCCTTTCTGTACTGTTTGTTTTTCCATTGAAGAATAATATACATATAAAAACTACACATATCATAAGTGTGAAGCTCAGTGAATTTTCAGAAAGTGAATACATCCATGTAAACAGCATGCAGATCAACAACAAAAAAATATGTCAGCATCCCAGAAGCCTTCCTCATGCTTCCAGAACTCACTACACAACTCTCTCATCCCAGAAACTATTACTATCCTGACTTCTAATAGTATAGATTAGTTTTTCCAAGATTTGAACTTTATATAAATGGAATCATACTACATATACCTAGTTATGCCTGGCTTTTTCTGTTCTATACTATGTTTGTGAGATTAATCCATATCGTTGAGTGTTTTTGTAGATGCTCATTCTTATTCCTTTGTAATTTTTCATTGCGTGGATATGCTATAATTTATTATCCATTAAACTGTTGATAGTCAGATAGGGATATTTTGACTGGCAATGTTTAGAAAATTCTAGTATAGGTTTATTAGTGAATACATATATATTTCAGTTGGGTTTATACAAAGGAATATAATTATTGGGTCAAAGATATGTGCATGTTCATCTTTAGCATGCACTGTAAAATGGTTTTCCAAAGTCTTTCTAGCAATTTATACTTCCAAAAGCTATGTTTGAAAATTTTTGTTGCTCAACATTTTCAAGAATACTTGGTACTTGCATATTTTTAAATATGTCTATTGTAGTGATGACATAGTGGTGTTACATTATGGTATTGTGTTTTTAAAAATGTATTTTTTTCTTTTCATTTATTATTTAATCAGCTTTAATGAATATAATTTACATAAAAGAAAATAATGTACAATTCTGAATTTTCACAAATGTATGCAATAATTTCCACTTAGAAATTTATATGGCATTTTGTGGAGTACTTAGGTAGGTCTTACCTCAATAGTAGAAAATAAGCCCTAAGAGGTAAAAAACATGCTGCTTTGTGTCTGCCAAATAAATTTAAAAAGCAAAATCTAAAAGAAGAAACTGCTTCAAGTAACTTTATTATATCTCAGAACAAGGCTCAAAATTATTTATAGGAATTAAAAAATATCCACTACCCAACAATGTAAAATTTTAAATGTCTGGGTGTCAGGAATATGGGAGCAACTTAACTCAGTGGTTCTGGCTCATGAGGATGCAGGCAAGATGACATTGGACTGCACTCATCTGAAAGCTTGATAGGGGCTGGATGCTCTGTTTCCAAATTGGCTTACTCATATGCCTGTCAAATCAGTGCAGGTTTTGTAGCAGGCCTCTGTTAATCACCATGTGGATCTCTCTACAGTGTTGGTTTAGCATCCTTATGACAAAGTAGCTAGTTTCCTTCATAACAAGTGATCCAAGAGTGACAGCAATGAGATAACCATAAAATGCCTTTTATGGTCTGGTCTTGGAGGTCATACACCATCACTTCTGCCACTTTCTATTTATTAGAAGCAAGTAGTTAAGTACAACCCACACTCTAGGGGAGGAGAACCAAGTCCCATTTTTGAAGGAAGGAGATTGAAATAATTGTGCTCATCTTCTTAAACTATCACTACATTCATCCTTTTGTCTATTTTTCATCTGTTTTTTTTTATGTATTATGTTCTATGTATCAAATTCACTAATGTTTTCTTCTTTAATGTCTTATCAGCTGTTAGTTTCATCCAGTATATTTTCTTCCCAGTCAATTCATTTTCATCTCTAGAATTTCAAATTAGGGCTTTTTTTCCTGATCATTCATGCTCAGACTTCCCTCTACCTTTTTGCACATATAGCATATAGTAATTATAATAAACATTAAAGCCCCTGCATAATTCAACCTCTACTAATCAGTCCTCTACTAATACATTCATCTGTATAATTTCTGGTCAGTTTCTATAAATAAATTTTGCCATTATTATGGATGCGTTATCTTTTCTAGCTCTTTTCACAGTTTGTTATTTTTTAAGTGGATGCCAAATACTGTGAAATTGACCTTATTGAGTGTTGGGTATTTTTGTATTCCTTGAGTTTTCCTTGAGCTTTGTTCTGGAATGGAGATAAATTACTTGAAAAGAGTTTGTTTTAAGCTGTATTAAAGTAGTCATTAGTTTAGTGCTAATATTATCCCATTATTGACACAGTACCCTCCTAATTGTGCTGCACCAAATTCAAGGAAATTTTTTCACTCTGGCTAATGGGAAACAAAATCTATTACTAACCTGTATGAGCTCTATGGATTGTTCCACTAATTCTTTTCTGGCAATTCTTTCCTCTGCATCATGTAGTTAACTCACCTAAATTTACTAACCACTACTCATTTGAAGACTCAAGTGGAACCCTTTGCACATCTGCAGAATTCTTTCTCTCTGCTCTATGCAGCTTTCTTTTTTAGAAAAGATCATTTTATTTCAAAATTAAAAAAAAATAGAAAAAACAGAAAATGGTAACTCAACAAGTTATGGAAGCATTACTCTTAAAAAGTTCTGTCCAGGCCCTTTTATCTCATCTAATTCCAACTACTAATTCAGTTCCTCTAGTGTTCAGAAAGAGACACAGTTGAACACCGATTAGTTAAATGACATAATCAAGTTCTTCTTATTAATGAAAAAATGTAGAAGAGAAAACAAATGCTTAATCATATTCATATCTCACAAAACCAAACCCCATATTCTTTTTTTACCTTTAGCATTATTATAGTACCAACTTTACTTTTGCTACAAAAACATCACAATGTTGTGGTTAACTATAGCCTATATATTACAAATCGGTATATTTTCCCCATGTATCTCCACATTATTAACACCTTGTAGTAGAACATTGCTATATTAACCACAATCCTCATCTACTGTCCAAATCATTGTTATACATTCCCTGTATTATCATCCAGTTGTTCTCCAACTGACATTTATCTCCCTAGACTACTTGTTTCAGCCACAATTACATCCATAAATGCATTTAGCCTCTTGAAAGCAATGTTGTAAGTTTGAGGGAGAAAACTGAGTTTGCGACCTTAACTCTCGCTTTCCAGCCATTACAGAGGTGCCTGAAATCTGGTTGGTGTGGGGAGACCCGAGGCAGCTTCTGGAGTTCTGGAGCAGCCCTGGTCCACAAAGGATGGACCCTGCAGTCTTGAGTTACACAGATAATCTACTGTGACATTCAGTTAACTCACTATTGGATCCTGCAAACCAACTAAATGACCATATTATTAGATCTGTGCAGCTTTCTCTTCTTCCTAATTTTCACCTCTGTATACTCTGATCAAAGAGACAGCTAGATCTGAGTTCCTTCTCTGTGTTGTGGCCTGAAACTCTCCCAAGGAGGTCAGCTGGAGCAATTGCAGATCTGACTGCAAATGTTTCACTTCTTTAGGGATCACTATTCTGAAAAGATGATGGTCAGTGCTTGAAAAGTGTTATCGCATATATTTTTATCAGATTTGTTAGCTTTGCAAGACAGGACCAGAAACTGGTTCCTCTAAGCACAAATTTTCCTTGACACCCACCCTTATCTGGAACTCTACATAGAATTCCAGAAAATGTAGTTCCAGATACACTGTTTTGACATAATATAAAATCACAATGTCCTTGACAAATAATGAGCTCATTTTGGGCCTCTGTTTAATAATTTATAATAATTTATAATCATGATAGGGAAAATGGCCTGTTGGTATCACTCATTCATAGTGGAAGCTCTACAGGTATTGAATTCCTCTAATTTGGAGATCTACCAGCCTTGAGTGGCAATGATAATTCTAAGGACTTTCAGAGGAGTGGACATTTCCTTTTATCTTGGGAAATCAATTATGGTGTCATGGTAATAGAGGTATAGGCAGAAGTTAGAAGAGGAGAAAAACATGAGTAAAAGCATAAAGGTTAGAAAACAAGGGTTTCTCTATGGAGCTGTGACTAACTCCATTTATTTAGAAGATAGCAAATGATTGAAAATAATTGTCGCTAAGAAAGAATGGCATGGAGAAAAGTATGGGCTACGGATTGTGTGCTTTAAATGCCAAGATAAGGACTTAAGATTTTATTCAGCAAGCAATGGAGAGCAAATACGGTATTCATGCAGAGAAGGTACTTAATCAGAGCTAAATTCACCATTTTATTTATATGTAAAATTAACTCTTGATTACATTGTGCTTTGTTAATAAAATTAAGCTTTTTCACCTGTCTTGATGAGCACTGCCAGAGAAAATTACACAATTGTTGGAATTAGTGCCACAAAAATTTATGTTTCCCAACTTCGGCAGTATTGTCAGGAGTACCATCAGCATTGCTTGGCAATCCTTTACATATCCCTGGACAGAAATCTTCTTTCCCACAAAGTCTAAATACCAAACTGTCACCAATAAGCTGTGGTTATCAAAAGCTTGAGGTTAGGTAACATAAAAATAGATTAAAAAATTATGCATCCATGCACCATTATTTGTACCTTAATGAACTAGTCATTGTGACATTTTTAATGATTACCTCAAATACATTCTTTCTGAAGGCAAAATTGATTCTACTTAAAAGGTGATATATGAGCAGAACTCTTGCTTTACTTCTTTAGCTACCTTTGTGTGTGCGTGTGTGTAAGACCTGGTCTATGAACAAAAAAAGAATGTAAAAAATAGAGCAAGACATTTGCCGTTTCATCTAGAAGATATAAAAAGTGAGCTGTCACCAATTGATATCCACTATGCAGTCTTAACACAAAAAGAATGATGAAGATCTGCTCCACACTATACAGTTAGTGACACAAAATAGCATATTATTAAGGACTATAAAATTAGTTATTAAAAGCCTTACAAACCACAATGTATGCTCTAGAATACTAAACATTAGAATTATCCTAAAATACTGCAAATATAATAACCTCAATTTTCATCTCTCCAGGTTGAAGAGGTAGGGGCAGGTAACATTTCACCTGCAGATTTTCCAAGTTTTAACATTGGACAATATCTAAGTTGTAAGTTATTGCAAAGCAATAACTAAAGGAATATTCTGTGTTTGTGGAAGATACATGAGCTGTGGTGATCAAACTAAAATATTGCAATCTATAAAAGTGATGAAGTAAGTTAAAACATTCTCTGATTCATTTCTGGGAATGGAACTCACTTTTCTTCTTCAGCATCACCTCATTCAGTCAGAATGGCTAGAGTCTTATATGGTGTGATGGGGCCAGTTAAGAGCTGAATATCCTTTGCCACTGCTGACCTATAATCAAATTTATCCTTTAACAAGCAATATATTCACTGTAACTAAATCATTATACATTCAGAAGCCCTCACTTAAAATATAAATATGTTACTTGAAAATAACAACTCATTAACTGATAAGCACAAAGGGTTTACATAAATCAGGAACTTTCAACTAGATTAGTAAGACCTGAATAAGATGATAAATGGGGAAAAAAAATTTAGTACAACCTGCTACACATAAAGTTATCTTCATAAGAACTCTAAATTAGTATTATTGTCAGGAGGAGGAGGAGTCTCCCAAGCAGTCTTCTTGTTTTTCTCTTCCCTGCAGCTACAGTAATCATTCATAGTCAACACAAATATGATTATCCCTCTTCTTTGAGATAAAGTGCCCCTTTGTTCTTTTGTATTCTCAGCTATAATAACTGAAAGACAAATAATAAGACAAATTTTAAGTAATTGTGCCAATGGAAATAAAAGGACAGAGTGACTAATGGGGCAAACCTAGGGTGACACCTTAGGACCATCTTTAAGCCATCTCATGGGTTGGGAGACTTTTGTCAAATAATGAATTGAAAATATACTGAAGACATACTGGTGCTTGGGTATTTGAGTAGTGACTGATGACAGTTGAAAAACTGAGTTCGATTTCTCTTTACTTTTCATTGAGAGTGCCATTATATCAAGGTAGAAGGAACATGGGCTTTAGAGGCAGTTTACTTTTTCACACTCAGCTCTGCCACTTCCCAGATGAGAATTCTTACGTATCTGACATCTTTAAGTCTTGGTTTCCATACCTATTAACCAATTATTCACTTCATATAGACTACCAACAGAATATGCAGTGTAAATAAACATATTGAAACAAGAACAATTATTGTTATTATCATCCAGACTGGATGATAATTACAACAGTAAAGCATCAATAAAATTAAACTAAATGCACACTTACATGTGCTAAAATATTTACAAAAATGATGAATCAATATATATAGTATTTTAAATATGAGTCCCTATGGTAAACCCATCTTAATATGAAATTGATATCATCTTAAGTCTTTATTTTGTAGAACTAACAATTCAAAATTTAGTGATTATTTTTGTAAAAACATTATCTTGTCTTTTATTCCAGTAACACTTTTTGGAGGAAAGAAACCCAACCTAACTTAGATATTAGATTAGATATTATATTTGTTTTTTTAAATCAATTTTTGATACATATTAATAAAGCACAAATCCATTCAAAGTGTAAAATCAGTGGCATAATCACATAGTTGTGCATTCATCACTTCAATCACTTTTAGAGCATTTTCATTATTCCAATAATATAAAAAATAACAAACAAAACTCATGACCTCCTGATATCTTTATGCTTCACTTGCCGGGGAGCAGCTAATCGGTTTCCTTCTCTCTAATATTTTGCATTTATATTTTGTAAAGACAGTCTCGTATATACAATACCACCCATATTCATATTTTACCCGAGGTTTCACTGCTTTATATAGTCCCATGTTATATTTTTCAGCCTTCCTTCTAGTAATATACATGACCTTAGACTTACCATTTCAACCACTGTCACACCCATATAATAGCACTGCTAGTTACAAACGCTGTGATGTGCCTTCACCTTTTCTATTTATTTCCAAAGATTTACAAACAACCTTTTTACCAATTCTGTGCAGATTAACCCTCAGCTTTTCAGTTTCTACCATCCTTCTATTTGCTGGTGACCTATATTCTAAATATTAACTCCTTGAGTTTACATAATATATTTAATTCATAATGGCACAATCATACAATATTTGTGCTTTTTTGCCTGGCTTGCTTCACTCAACATTTTGTCCTCCAGGTTCATCCGTGTTGTCATATGCTTCATGACTTCATTTCTTCTTACTACTGCATAATATTCCATATGTGTATACATCACAGTTTGTTTATCCATTGATTAGTTTATGGACACCGGGGTTGTTTCCAACTTTCGACTATTGTGAACAATGCCACTATGAACATTGGTGTGCATATGTCTATTCTGTTACTGTTCTCAGTTCTTCTGGGTATATACCAACTAATGGTATTGCCAGGTCACTTGGCAAGTCTATATTCAACTTCCTTAGGAACTGCCAAACAGTCCCCTACGGTGGTTGTACCATTTTACATTCCCACCAACAGTGAATAAGCTGTCCTATCTCTCCACATCCTCTCCAATATTTATAGATTTCCGAGTTTTAATAGTGGCCAGTCTAATCGGTGTGAAATGATATCTCATTGTAGTTTTGATTTTCATTTCCCTAATTGCTAGTGATGTTGAACATTTTTTCATGTATTTCTTTACCATTTGTTTTTCTTGTTTGGAGTGTTTTTATGAAGAAAAGGTGCTGTGTTTTGTAAAATGCTTTTTCTACATCAATTGAGAGGATCATGTGATTTTTCTTCTTCAATTTATCAATGTGGTTTGTTACACTAATTGATTTTATTTTGAGAACCGTCCTTGCTTACCTGGGATAAAACCCACTTGATTGTGGTGTATAATTCTTTTAATGTGCTTTTGGACTTGGTTTGCAAGTATTTTGTTGAGGATTTTTCATCTATATTCATTAGAAATATTCATCTGTAATTTTCTTTTTTCATAGTATTTTTATCTGGGTTTGGTATTAGGGTGATATTAGCTTCATAGAATGAGCTTGGTAGCACTCATTCCTGTTCTATTTTTTGGAAAAGCTTGACCATGGATCGTATTAGATCATCTTTGAATGATTGGTAGAATTCACCTGTGAAGCCATCTGGTCCTGGGTTTTACATCTTTGGGAGATTTTTGATGACTGTTTCAATCTCTTCACTTTTGATTGGTTTGCTGAAGTCTTCTATTTCTTCTAGGGTCAGTGTAGGTGGTTCATGAGTATCTAGGAATTTGTCCATCTCATCTACATTTTCTAGATTTTGGCATACTGTGCTTCATAGTATCCTCTTATAACCTCTGTTATTTCTGTGGGGTCAGTGGTAATTCCAGCCTCTCAATTATGATTTTTAATTTGCATCTTCTCTTTTTTTAATTTTTGGATTTTACTGATCTTCTGAATGAACCAACTATTGGTTTTGTAACTCTATTTTTGTTGTTGTTCTCAGTTTCATTTATTTCTGCTCTGATCACTACTATTTCTTTCCTTCAGGTTGGTTTGGGATTAGTTTGCTGTTCTTTTTCTAGTTCCTCCAGCTGTGCAGTTAGATCTTCAATTTTAGCTCTCCCTTCTTTTTTAATGTAGGCATTGAGGGCTATAAATTTCCCTCTGAGCACTGCCTTTGCAGTGTCCCATAGGTTTTGATATGTTGTGTTCTCATTTTCATTTGTCTCAAGATGTTTGCTGAATTCTCTTGAAATTTCTTCTTTAAACAAATTGCTGTTTAAGAGTGTATTGTTTAATCTCCATATATTTATGAATTTTCCCTTTTTCCATCCATTTTTTATTTCCAACTTCATTCTGTTATGACCAGAGAAAGTGTTTTGTATAATTTCAATCTTTTGAAATTTATTGAGTCTTGTCTTGTGACCCAGCATATGATCTGTACTGGAGATAGGTTCATGAGCACTTGAAAAGAATGTATATCCTGCCATTTTGGGGTGCAGTTCTCTATAGATGTCTCTTAGTTCTAGTCCATTTAAGATATTATTCAAGCTCTCTGTTTCTTTATCCTCTGTCCAGATGTTCTATCCAATACTGAGACTGGTGTATTGAAGTCTCCACTGCTATTGTAGAAACATCAATTTCTCCCTTCATTTTGCCAGTTGTGCCTCATGTATTTTGGGGCACCCAGGTTAGGTGCATAAATTTTTAGTATAGTTATTTCTTCTTGGTTAATTGACATTTTTATTAATATATGATGACTTTCTTCATCTCTTATAATAGTTTTGCACTTAAAATGTATTTTGTCCAATATTAATATTGCTACTCCAGCTCGTTTTTGGTTACTATTTGCTTGGAATATCTTTGTCTAACCTTTTACTTTTAACCTGGTTGTGACCTTAGGTCTGATGCACATCTCTTTTAGACAGCATATAGATGGCTAATTTTTTTTTAATCCATTCTATCAGTCTATGTCTCTTGGAAAGTTCAAGTCATTAACAGTCAATGTTATTACTGTAAAGACATTTCTTATTTCATCCATTTTGTCCTTTGGTTTTCTATTGTCATACCTTACTATTGTCTGTCTTTTTACCTTTAATTTGCCCTTCTTAATAATCTTCATTTCTACACTCTTCTCCAAGCCTTCAGCCCTGTTTTTCCTTTCAGAAATCTTTTTTTAAATCCAGTCTTTTGGTGACATATCCTACCAATTTTGGTTTGTCTGTGAGGACTTTGAACTCACACTCTTTTTTTGAAGGACAGTTTTGCCATATAGAGACTTCCTGGCTGGCAGTTTTCTCTTTCAGTACGTTAAATACATCATATTACTTTCTTCTCACTGCCATGGTTTCTGATAAGAGGTCCACATTTAATCTTATCGAGGTTCCCTTGCAAGTGATGTTTTTTCTCTTGCTGCTTTCAGAATCTCTCTGATATTTGTCATTCTAAGTAGTACATATCTCTGGGTAGGTCTGTTTGGATTTATTCTGTTTGGGGTGTGGTGTTCTTCTTTGATTTTGATATTTATGGCTCCCATAATGTTGAGAAGTTTTGGGTCATTATTTCCTCAAATATTCTTTCTGCCTCTTTTCCATTCTCATCTCCTTCTGAGACATCGGTAATGCATATGTTTGTGCCTTTCATGTTATCATTCAATTCCCTTAGACCCTGTTCCATTTTTTCCATTCTCTTCTCTTTCTAGTCTCCTGTCTTTTCCAGTTCAGATGGTCTGGCTTCAAAATCTCTAATTCTGTCTTTGAACAATTCATATCTGGTCTTATATACCTCTAAAGTATTTTTAATCTCATCTATTGTGTCTTGCATTCCCAGAAGCTCTGTTACTTTTCTTTGCAGGCTTTCAAATTCTTCTTTATGCTCACCCAGTGTCTTCTTAATATTCTTTATTCTTTAGCCATATTTTCTTTCAATTCTTTGAATTGATTTAGGAGAGTTGTGTGATTCTCATTGATTAATTGTCTTAAATGCTGTATCTCTTCAGGATATTTGGTTTGTTCCTTTGCCTGGGTCATCTCTTCCTGTTTTCTAGTATGGCTTGTAATTTTTTGCTGATGTCTCAGCATCTGCATATGTGGTGAATTTACTCTGATCACCAATTTCTCTCTCTTGCCTATTTTGTTTTGTTTTGTTTTGTTTTGTTTTCACAACTCTTTTTGATATTTAATTCAACTTATTCTAAGTTTTCAAAATTGCCCAGCTTAAGTTATCAAAACCAGGCCAGGGACTCACTAATGGGGCACAGATTTTCCCCCAGGAGTTCAGGTTAAGAGAATCCTAAAAACAGTTTTTCTCCTTGGAATTTCCAGACCAGCTAGCTAGCACATGGCACTCATTGGTCTCAGATGGCACTCATTGGCACACCTTTCCACTGAGGTGTGATTTTCAATTTCCACTTTCTTTTGTTTTGGTCTGGCCATAGCCAAGATTCAAAGTAGGCTGTGCTGGCCAAATACACTGAAGAGACACTTCTTGACTTTCCCTTTCTTTCCCTTTGTAACAGCGGACATGAAGAAAGATGTCTGTTCTCCTCTCAATCAGCTGCAGTGAGCTAGGGGTTTTACCCCAGCTTAATATCTTGGGGGTGGGAGCAGTCAGGGCAGAAGTTTGGTAACTCACAATTTTGTTGTTTCATTTTTTTCATCTCTCTGTCCCTCACCCTCCTGAGATTTGTTTAGCACTGTCTTGGTCTGCTGGTCATTTGGACAGCTTTTGACCCTTTCTCCATTGTTTTTGTGAGACAGTTGATCCTGTGTCTACCTACTCTGACACCATCTTCCCCAAATTCCTTCTATATTTGATTTTTAAATGAGTCTTTAGATTGACTCTTCTGGTTGTAGTCAACATTTCTTTAGGTCAAACCTCAGAAATCCACTCTCAATGAGTATAAGTTGCTGAAATTTGATTAATAAAAAATAGAATAATATATTTTATTAATGCATTTAACCAAATAGATTATTTTAATGGATAATTATTTTACAAAGGGTTAAATAAATTTTTTTAAAATGTGAAATAATGAATTTCATGCCATATAAAATGGCTGCATGTGTAAGATTTTATTCAACTCATTAATTTATAAGTGAATCAGTAAGATGTTAAATGTGATTCCAAGAGTATTTGAAAGGCAAGTATTTACAGGCAATTTAATAAAAGAATGCTGGATACCAAATAGGTAAATGCCCAACATTCCTTTATTTGCATCTCTATAAGACACAAATCTCCAAGTTAACCTCTGATCTTACCCACCTGTAAAACTGCCTAGTTAAGGAGCAAGCAGGTAACTGAGCCTGGGACCCCTGGGAAGAGGAACCCTGAACCAACCAGTAGGAAGAGGGATCCTGAGTAAAACAATAGGAAAAGAGAGTTTTCAACCAATAGAATCCATTACTCTAATAGCCAATCAACACTGCCCATAATCAGCCAATCAGCACCTCTCATAGTCAGCCAATCAGCATCTCCCAGCAAGGATACCTATTTACATAATATGCTAATCTAGTTTTAAACTGTAACCAATGCCCTCGCTCAGAAACAGTGATTGACCAATCAGAACATCACAACTGGGGGTTCCACCCCCAGGAGCTACGACATAGTTATGCCCTATCAAGCCAAGCCCCGAAGTCCTGAGCGTGCATTCCATCTTGGTCCAAGCCAGAGGAACATAGAGCTGTGAGTGCCAAACCTAGCTGCTATGCCGAGCCAAGCCAAACACCAAGCTGCGATACTGAACACCGAGCTGAGAATGCCAAGGTGAGCTGTGATGTGAACACTGAGCCATGCGCTTCCACTGGCGCCTCGCCAGGCTTGTGCCTGGCGACAACACCTAGTCAATAGAAAATGAATTCCATGTGCAAGCCCAGCACAGCACATAAACAATCTCCGGTTATCTTATTTTCTTGTTTCCAAATTTTGGATAAATTTTCTGACACAAGTTATAATGATTTAGTATAAATGCCCAATCATTTTGAAATACAATACCTCAGTTTGTAATTTTTTATAAACTCAAAATTTCTTATGATCTAAGATTAGACAAATAAACCCTAAGGTGTGATAGGCAAGATCTAACTAGTTATTCACTTAAACAAAGGATGTATCAGTTGGCTGTAAATATTGTTGCTAGATCAAATGTTATTTTGTGAAAATAGTTTTTCTATGACCAATAAATAACCATTATGACAATTGTAAGCCATATTCTCCCATGTGATATCTGCTAACACAGAGATTCTGATGTGGCACCTTAAAGATCAAGTTTAATCAAGCACCTCATAATTTTGAAGACGAATTTTTTAAAAATTAGTATTCCTTTTGGGAATTGGTAACTCAGATTATTACTTTTGGGTTATATAGTATAATCATGGGCCAGAGAAGATAATAAATCTCTTCTCCTAAATACCCCAGTGAAAACTGGGCTGCTCTCTGAGAAAAATAAAATTGTTTACTAGCAGTCTATATCCGCATAGAAGAGAATGATTTCATTTAATCCTTTCCACAGAATTAAACTAACAAAGACTAAATGTGTGCTTAAGTTCCATTTTTCCATACAAACTATGGAATATTTGTTTGGAACCATTTCTGTCATGGAGAAGAAAGAAAATAATGATAGCCACATAAAATTTTCAAGCCTAAAATCTCTGTAATTCATCCTCTCTAGTTTGGAATGGAGAGAAATAGTATTATATGGAAATAGAATAAATCATAGCCTCCAGGAAACAGCCTGGGTTTTAATAAAAATAACTTACTATTGTTTTCACATTGAACACTTTTAATTTATTAGATAATATATTGAAAAAGTCATGATTGAGAAGTCAGGGAATTTCATATTGATTAAGTATGATACAGATTTATTTACACTTCCCATATAAGCAATTGTCAAAATAAGAAAAATAGAACCAGATATTAACCATTCATTAAAAAGTAAATAACAATGCATTACTAAATTGGTCTTTTGCATTTTATCTTCCCCAGTGTAGTTTTTAATTGCCTGGTCAAGAAATGTTGAAGTTCAGTCTTCTACAGTTGCAAGGACTATTCTTTCACCAAGGAGGTTTAAAGATCTTATCTAACACATATCTGTTATTTTTGAAAAATTCCCTACAAAACATTCATGTAACTTGGTCACTCAATAGTTAGGATCACCATGTTCTTAAAGAATAGTGTTTGGTTCATAATATTTAGATCTTTGATTCATTAGTACTTGAGACTATTCTAGAAAAACAGTAAACATTTCATGTGCAACAAAGACTCTGCCAATCAGAATGATGTTATAAATTATTTGAAAGTTGCAATGTATAACCAGATACTAGAAGATGCACAATATAACCTACATTTAAAGATAAAATAACAAACCCTCTGCTTAGCCAAATTTTAAAAAATATAATTTGAAAACTGTGTAAGAATTAAATAGGTGATGGTCAATTTTAAATCATGTGAAGATAAATATTTACCCGAGCATGTACTGGGAAATACATCTGGAGTGAAGAAATCTTTAAATCATGTACACAAAATATATGCCACATTTTCCAAATATTTGAGCATAATTTTTAATAAAACCACTAATTCTCAATTTTCTAATTGCACTTAGCAATTCTAGAGCATCATATCCTTTATTGTAAAGCAACTATATGGAAACAAATTCATGATTTTAAATTTATTAATAAAAACCATTAATGAATTTTGAGGTCTTCATTTAAATAGACTTCTTTATTTAATATTAACTCCTGGCTTGATTTGCATGTATGTGTGCCCTTAATTTAATGTCCTTACAATTTGGCAATGTGTAAGAAAATACATTATGTCAATTAATTATTCTTTGAACAACAGTTTCAGAGCTACCCCAAGATGATTTCCTGGGAGTCTGGAATGATAGATCTACATACACGATGACACTAGTAATTTCTAGGGCATTATAACGTGGATTGATCTTCTGCTTTTTTACTTAGATACAGCTATAAGAATTGCAAAAGATCCATTTTAAAAGCATTTATAGAATTCTTTATGCAAATCAGTATGTATGCATGATTACGCAGCATAAAACATAATAGCTGCCTATCAATTCATTTGTATTGACTTATTTCTCTCTCTCTCTCTCTTCCTCTCTCTCTCTCTCTCTCTCTCTCTCTATTTCTCTTAAAAAAAAAAAGTGTTCCTGGTCAAATTAAACTATGCAAAATATTAAACACAATATTTGTTTTAGAGATCCCTTGAATGTCATCTGAAATATAAATTTAATGCATGGAAAGGGATGTGAGGTTAGGATACTGACTTTATTGCATACTTTTTCTTTTGAAACTGAGATCGGTATCTGAAAATCTTCCCTGGCTCATAATAAAATCTTTTCAGATGCTAGATTGTGGATCTCATACAACATGACAGTGTACTTTATAATGTCATAGTTCCTGGGCTTATATTTACACTTTTGTTTTTTTCCCACAGCTCTGACATACAGAAAAATATTACGTCATTGACATTAAAAAGGAGTTAGTTTTTGTTGTTGTTGTCTGTTTTTTATCCCATGATAATGATGTGTTGTGGTCAAGGAAGCTTTTTCTAATATTCTTTGCAGTCACTGGCAAGTCAGTTTTCTGGTATGACCTCACCAGCATGCTTCATCTATAGTATGTAATGGAATTTGTAAGATAAAATTTAAAGAAAGTAAGGCTACATATTAAAATTGCCCACAAGTATTTTACATTAGCTTTATACAAAAGATATCTGGACCTTATTTATAACTTAGATATTTATAAGAGGATAATGGTTCTAAAAGGACTATTTTGTAGGACCTGGATATTGAAAGGGAGTCAAGATGACTGTTCCCAAGACTTCAAGAGATAGCATATTCTTGGTAAATTAAAACTCTCATCATTATAGAACAAATGTATTGGTTTTATGTCCTGAACTCTCTCACAGATGGCTAGCCACTATGATATTGCTGATTTACTCACAGTATATATTTTGAGAACATCCAAAAATGTATAAATGATTTATTTTTGCTCCAGTAATTGTATTAATTATAAATATTTTGTGAGTAGTGAGAAAGGACTAAGTGCTTTACCAAATTGCAAACTAAGAATATGCTTTTACAGTTAAACAAACAAGCATACCCACAGTAGAACATGTGAGGAACATGTCAGGAAAATAAATTGCTCCTATAATCCAGAAATGATTATAGTGACCCTGCCCCCACAGTATACACCAATAGGGCATATGCTTCAAATATACTGTTGATGTTGCTTTATTTTGCTTTTATTGTTTGATGATACTGATGTGTGAGAAGTGCCTGGCCTTCAGGAAATTTTCTTATACGGTTAATCCCATTATAACATATAGTTTATTTCTTTTATGAAAAGACTTATGATGATAGGCTGTGTCTGGTAGTTTTTTATATAACTTAAAAAAGAGAAGCTGCTCATACTTACGGGATTTGTGGTTGAAGACATCTTGCTCTCTTTCTTATCTAAAAGTAGGTGATGGAATGGCATTTTTAAAACATAGCAGCACTGTTTCTTGATTGTGCCTTTTTTTTTTTTTTAATGCCATTGACATCAAGGGGAGAACCATGACCCATAGAAATATCATGGTAGTTAGAAAGTGGGATGCTTTTCACCAATGCTGCTTCTTCTAGTTAATAAAATTTGTTTCTGATTTTAACTAGGTCTGAAAAATAAAAGTTATTTGGCAAAAATGTGACCTTATATATGGGTATAATTATCATTGCCTAGGAACAAAAGAGAAAATACATTAGTGGATTCAATCAATGACCCCATCTCTCTTATCCACTTCCTTAATTTCCCAGAAAATCAACAGTACACCACTGTCTCACCACACACACAATATACACATGCATACCCATTACCACATACATGTAATTTGGAAGTTTCTATTCATTAACACTTGTTCTCACACCTACACACAATCAAGAATCATACTTTAAAAGAATTATAATGCCTACATGTTCTGATTGTTTCTTTTGTACTATGATTTAATATATCTGCATAATGTTAAAAGGAATTTGCTATAATAAAATTTATTCAATTTGGAAAATTATTTTCCTTCAAAATGAACATTGAGGAAGGGAAATAAATTGTAGTCAATTTTTTAATTCTAGTGTCATGATTAATTTTATAGATAATTTCTATCATTAGCTTTACTTGATCACCATATTGCTAACATTTTAATGGAGGGAATGAGAAGTTCAAGGTAAACTAATATTGATTAATTTTTATAATTTTTAGCTACTCCAATAAAGGATTTCCTACGGGAAAATACTGAAACAAATAAATGAGGAATTACCTGTGCATATTACTCTCTTTTTTTTTCATTCTCTCATCTATACAGTGGAAGACAGTAGCTTTCCCTGTGAAGATAAGAACTCTTCACTTACCCACGATTCAGAAGAATATATTTCTCTCCATCCAGGCTTGTTTGACATCTATTTTTCTTTCAAACTATGTTGTCTGTCTGCCAGTGATCTGACAACTTGATAGCTAGTGCCTTGAAAAAACAAGGAAGAAACGAGAAAATTAAAAGGAAGGTGGGAAGAAAAGGAAGGAAAAGAATGGAGAAATGTTCATTCATCAGCAAACACTTATAGAGTGCTTACCATGTAACTAAGTTTAGTGACACAGTTGTTGGGGTTGGGGAGACTGATTATAAAGATAAATCTTTCGAATTTTATTCTGTTAGATACTGATATTAGAAGATGAATTTCTAATGTGTGCTAAGCACAGTACTAGGAAGGTTCACACATTTTCTCATTAAAGCATACTAAAATGAATTTGTATATACACTGGTGATTGAAACAACAGTTATTAACAGAAATTTAGGGAAATATAGAAATGGCAACTGTTTATGGATTAAATAAAAATAGAGGAGAAAAAGGCATTTATTGCTCTTTTAACCCTTACATCTGAAAGAGTCTCATAATTGTGCCTTATCACCATTTCTTACTCATTCCCTAGCAAACTCCAAGCCTGAGTAATGAAACCTTCTTCCTCCACCTCTCTGAGTCTCTGGTCTCTATGTGTATCACATTCTTCTCACAACCTTATCTTGACATGCAGGAAACCAAAGTGCTGCCCAATGGGCTATGGGGAGTTTGTATATGATTAGAAAACTTTAGGGATGATGTTGAGTTGACTGAGAGACAAAAGTACATGACAATCATGGAGATGTTCAGAAATGGTAAGAAAGCAATAGAGACATGGATTTTTTTTTTCCATTTTTACAATTAAGACAGATGAAACTATAAGTCAATAGAGTAAAGAAAAGTGGGAATGTCAGCAGAGATGGGTAACAGGCAATAACAAGGATAGTTTATTTTGTTTTCTTTTATAATCTCATGAAGAGAACTTATTTACATTTTTATTTCCATAATAGACCTTTAATAATGCATCATGTTAGAAAATGTGGGTATACAAATAAATTCTAAGTTAATTCAAACAAAAAATGTGGACATAAAAAAATTTAAAGGCAAAGGAGTGGATGTAACTAGAAACATGGAAATCTGGCACTAGAAGAAAATTACTTGGGTAGGATCATTTGGCAAAAGGGCACAATTTCCTAATTCCAATTGTTTTATCTTAATACTAACCAAACTCTGTAGAATTCCCCAGGAATCTTCACCCAGTGGTTTCTTTTTTTGTTGCTCAAAGAAGAGACAAAACATATATATTTTTCCTCAACAGTACTGTAGCAGTTTGATATTATTGATGAATTCCAAAAAGAAATATTGGATTATGTTTGTAGACTAGTCTTTTCCTCTGGGAGTATGAGTGTATTGGATTCAGAAGTTTTATTTTACTTGATTAAATAATGCTTAAGGCTTTGATTGGGCCACATCAGTAGGATATTGAGTCCCTGCCCTTTGGTGGGCGGGGACTCACAGAAAACCTGCACAGCAGAGAAGGGAGGTTGGAGTTTTAATGCTGGAGCCTGGAGAAGTAAGCATTCAGAGGATCTTGGTCCTGAAGAAGGAGAGAAGGCCCCAGGAAAAGAGACGAGCTGTTTGTCTGATATTCTACAGCTGGCCTTGTAGAGAGAAGCAAGCCTAAGTCCAGAGTAAAACAAGCCCTGGGAAGAGAGGAAACCAGGAAGCCTGAACTCTTGGCAGATGTTGGCAGCCATCTTGCTTCAACACGTGGCAATAAACTTTGGTGAAGGATGTAACTTATGCTTTATGGCCTGGTAACTGTAAGTTTCTATCCCAAATAAATATCCTTTTATAAAGGAAACAGATTTCTGGTGATTTGCATCATCACCCCTTTGGCTGACTAATTCAAGTACTAACAAATTACTTGATTGATCACTTTTGGTATCCATTTGATTCTTTTCTTATTTATTCATTATCCATGAGAGACCTCTATTAAGAAAGTCTCTTAAAAGGAATATTTTCTTTCCTTTTTTTTCCTTTTTACCTGTATGCAATATTACTTAGTAATATTGCTATCTCAAGTTATTTTCTGTCATTAAAACAATTTTCTTACTTGGTTGAATCATATTGGTATGACTTGGTGGGAAGAAGTTTCCTCTTCCCATGATAGAAGCCAACAAGGTCTTATACTCTTTCTCTTGCCATCTCTTGGCAATGAGAATGTAGAGACTGACTAAGTCTTAAATAGTAGGATGCTCCTTCCTGGGGGACTGTGTCTCTTTGGGGAGTAAAAAAGAAATGCACAAAGATTTCAGAAATTATCAAGAATCTGATAGCATTGGTGTTTTTTGTCTTGAACAATTTTTTAACTAAACTGGTCCTGAGGACTGACCATGACTGGCTCTTATATGTTTTCTGGACCAGTTCTCCAGTCTTTTGTGAGCATCCTAAATTCCTTCAAATAATTTATATTTCTGCTTAGTTTAATGTCTTAGTTTCTTAGGGCAGTCATAAAGTACCACAAAGTAGATGGTTTAAACCCCAGAAATTTATTGCCTCCCAGTTCTGGAGGCTAGAAGTCCAAAACCTTTTAGGGGGAATCCTTGATTCTTTCTAGCTTCTGTTGGTTTGCCAGCAATCCTTGGGCTTCAATCTTTGCCTCAGTTGTCATATGTTGTTCTTCCCTGTGTGTGTCTCACTGTGTCCAATTGTATTTTTCCCATGCTTCTCCACATTTCCAGTACTCTGCAATAGTGACATACATCTGTTCTAGTACAGAGAAAGATTCTTGCATCTGTATTTTTGACCACAATTCGCATCCCCTTTGGGTTCACTGTATTATTCAGTCCCTAGATTTTTCTCTAGCTTTCTTTGAGTTGACATTTACATCCCTAGAATACCCTTTTCAGCCACAATCCCACTTATAAACCAGCTATTACTCACTATAATGTGTTACCATCAACTTTATCCATTTCTACACATTCAGTCAAGTTAATTAAAACTTCCACATACATTAAGCATCAGTACTCTTTCACAGCCATTCTCTTATCTCATAATAAACCATATGTTTTAACTTCATGCATTTATTCTTTGTATTTAGTTCATATTAGTGAGACCATGCAATATTTGGTCTTTTGTGTCTAGCTTATTTCACTTAGTATAATGTCCTCAAGATCCATCCATATTATCATATGTCTCCCAATTTCATTTCTTCTTACTGCAGCATAGTATTCCATCATATGTAAATACCACATTTTGTTTATCCATTCATTGGTTGATGGACACTTGGGTAGTTACCATCTTTTGGCACTTGTGAATAATGCTGCTATGAACATTGGTGTGCAGATGTCTGTTCATATCACAGATTTCAGTTCTTCTGGATATATTCCTAGTAGAGTAATTGCTGGATCATATGGCAGTTCCATATTAAAATTCCTGAGGAACCACCAAACTGTCTTCCACAGAGGCTGCTCCATTTTACAATCCCATCAACAGTGAAGGAGTGCTCCTATTTCTCCACATCCTCTCCAACACTTATTGTTTTCTGCTTTTTTAATAATGGCCATTCTATGGGGTGGGAGATGATATCTCATTGTTGTTTTGATTTGCATTTCTCTAATAGCTAATGATACTGAACATTTTTTTCAAGTGTATTTTGGCCATTTGTATTTCCTCTTTGGAGACATGTCCATTTAGGTCTTTTGCCCATTTTTAAATTGGGTTTCATGTTCTTATGTTGTTGAGTTGTATGCTCTCTTTATGTAGAATGGAAATCAAACACTTATCGGATATGTGGCTTCCAAATATTTTCTCTGATTGAGTGGGCTGCCTTTTTACCTTCTTGATGAAATCCTTTGAATCACAAAACTGCTTAAGTTTGAGGAGACCCTACTTATCCATGTTTTCTTTAATTGCTCGTGCTTTCAGTGTAAGGTTGAAGAATGCACCACCTACCATAAGGTCTTGAAGATGTTTTCCTACATTTTCTTCTAGGAGATATATGGTTCTAATTTTTATATTTAGGTCTTTGGTCCATTTTGAGTTAATTTTTATATAAGGTGTGAGATAGGGGTCCTGTTTCTTTCTTTTGGTTATAGCTGTCCAGTTCTCCCAGCACTATTTGTTGAATAGATTATCTCTGCTCCAAATGGGTGGCTTTGACAAGCTTGTCAAAAATCACTTGACCATAGATGTGAGGGTCTGTTTCTGAACCATCAATTCGGTTCCTTTGGTCTGTGTCTATCTTGATGCCACTACCATGCTGTATTTACCACTGTAGCTAGAAAATATGATTTAAAGTCCAGAAGTGAGAGTCCTCCAACCTTGCTTTTCCTTTTTAAGATGTTACTGGCAATTCAGAGCCCCTCTACCCTTCCAAATAAATTTGATAATTGGTGTTTTCCACTTGTTTAAAACATGCTGGTGAACATTTTTATTGGGATTGCATTGAATCTGTATATCAATTTGGGTAGAATTGACATCTTAATGAATTTAGTTTTTCAATCCGTGAGCATGGAATGTTTTTCCAATTATTTAGGTCTTTTTATATTTCTTTTAGCAATGCATGTAGTTTTCCAAATACAAGTGCTTTACATACTTAGCTAAGTTTACTCATAAATATTTGATTCTTTTATTTGTTATTGTAAATGGAATTATTTTCCTGACTTCCTTTTCAGATTGGGCATTACTAGTGTATAGAAACACCACTGATTTTTGCATATTGATCTTGTGTACTGACACTCTACTGGAATCATTTATTAGCTCTAGCAGCTTTGCTGTAGATTTAACAGGACTTTCTGTGCATAGGATCATTTCATCTGTGAATAGTAAAAGTTTTACTTCTTCCTTTCTGATTTGGATGTCTTTTATTTCTTTTTCTTGCCAGATTGCTCTAGCTAGAACCTCTGGCACTATATTGAACAACAGTTGTGACAGTGGGCATCCTTGTCTTGTCCCTCATCTCAACAGGAATGCTTTCAGTCTTTCACCACTGAGTATGTGTTAGCTGTGGGTTTTTCACATATGGCCTTTATCATGTTGAGAAAATTTCCCTCAATTCCTATCTTTTGTAGTATTTTTATCAAGAAAGGATGCTATATTGTGTCAAAAGCTTTTTCTGCATCACTTGATAGGATCATATGATTTTTCCTCTTTGATTTATTAATGTGGTGTAGTACACTGATTGATTTTCTTGTGTATGAACCACCCTTTCATGCCTGGTATAAAACCCACTTGATCATGATGAATAATTCTTTTAATGTGTTGTTGGATTCTAGTAGCAAGTATTTTGTTGAGGATGTTTACACCTGTATTCATTAGGGAAATGGGTCTGTAATTTTGTTTTTTCATAATACCTTTACTTCGTTTTGGTATTAGGGTGATATTGGCTTCATAGAATGAGTTTGGTAGTGTTCCTTCCTGTTCAATTTTTTTGGAAGAGCTTGGTATTTAATATCTTTGAATAATTTATAGAATTCACCTGTGAAACCATCTGGTCCTGGGCTTTTATTTTGGGGAGATGTTTGATGACTGTTTCAATCTCTTTATTTTTTATTGGTTTACTGAGATCTTCTATTTCTTCTAGGGTCGCTGTAGTTTGTTTCATATGTTCTGAGGAATTTTTCCATTTCATTGTATAGTCTAGTTTGTTGGCTTGTGGTTGTTCATAGTAGTCTCTTATGATCTTGTTCTGTGGGGTCAGTAGTAATGTCCCCAATTTAATTTTTTATTTTAATTATTTGCATCTTCTCTATTTTTTTCTTTGTCAGTCTAGTAAAAGGTTTGTCAATTTTGTTATTCTTCTCGAAGAACCAACTTCTGGTTTTGTTAATTTTCTCTATTGTTTTCTTGTTCTGAATTTCATTTATTTCTAACCTGATCTTTGTTATCTCATTCCTTCTACTTGTTTTGTAAATAGTTTGCTGTTCTTTTTCTAGTTTCTCCAGCTGTGTAGTTATGTCATTGATTTTAGCTCGCTTTTCTTTTTTAATGTAAGCATCGAGGGCTATAAATTTCCCTCTCAGCACTGCCTTTGCTGCATCCCTTAGGTTCAGATATGTTGTGTTCTCATTTTCATTCATATCAAGATATTTATTGATTTATCTCACAATTTCTTCTTATATACATTGATTATTTAAGAATGTGTTGTTTAATCTTCATATATTTGTCAATCTTCCCTTCTTCCACCTCTTGTTAATTTCCAACTTTATTCCATTATGGTCAGAGAAAGTGCTTTGTATAATTTCGATCTTGAATTTTTGAGATCTTCTTTGTGACTCAACATAAGGTCTATTCTGGAGAAAGATCCATGAGCACTTGAGAAGAATACATATCCTGCTGTATCAGGGTGAAATGTTCTGTATATGTCTGTTAAGTTTAGTCCATTTATCATATTATTCAAGCTCTCTGTTTCTTTATTGATCCTCTGCCCAGATGTTCTATTAAATGCTGAGAGTGGTGTATTGCAGTCTCTAACTATTATTGTAAAAATATCTATTTCTTCAGTTTTGCCAGTGATTGCCTCATGTATCTTGGGGTATCCTTGTTAGGTACATAGATATTTATGATTGTTATTTCTTCCTGGTGAATTGCCCCTTGTATAAATATATAATGTCCTTCCTTTTCTCCAATGACAATTTTGCTTTTAAAGTCTATTTCATCTGATAAAAGTATAGCTACTCCAGCTTTTTATGGTTACTGCATGCATGGATTATCTTTTTCCAGACTTTTAGTTTCAATCTATTGGTATCCTTGAGTCTGAGGTGAGACTCTTGTAAACAGCATATAGATGGCTCATATTTTCTTACCCATTCTACCAGCTGTGTGTTTTGATTGGGGATGTGGCTCAAGCAGTTGGTCAACCATGTGCCACATGGGAAGTCCCTGGTTTGGTTTTCCATGCCTCCTAAAGAAGACGAACAAGACAGCAAGCTGATACAATGGGTTGGTGAGGCGAGCTGACACAACAAGATGATGCAGCAAGATGATGCATCGAAAAGACACAGTAAGGAAACACAATGAGAGACACAACATGCAGGAACCTGGGTAGCACAAATGATTGGGTGCCTCCTTCCTACATAGGTGGTCCAGATTTCAGTTCCCAGTGCCTCCAAAAAAGAAGATGAACAGAGAGCAGACAGTAAGTGTGAACAACAAGTGGGGGCAGAAATAAATAAAATCTTTAAAACATCTGTTAACATTCAATATTATTACTGTACAGCAGTTCTTATTTCACCCATTTTGACATTTAGATTTTATCTGTCATATTTTATTTTCACCACTCTTTTTATACTTTTAGTTACTTTTACTGATATAATCTTTATTTCTAGAGTCTTTTGCAAGCCTCGCTCTCTTGTCTTTCCAGGCTGTAATATCCTCTTTAGTATTTCTTGCAAAGCTGGTCTCTTGGTAACAGTTTTTCATTTTCTGTTTATCTGTGAATATTCTAAACTTGGTCTCATTTTTGAAAGACAATCTTGTTGGATGTAAGATTTTTGGCTGGCAGTTTTTTCTTGCAGTATCTTAAATATGGCATACCACTGTCTTCTTGCCTCCATTCTTCCCAAACTTACAAAACAATCATGCACATTTGCATAATTCCCAAACAACACCCTTCTATCAACACACCACACCATGATGGATACAGATTATGAGATAATATGAGATAATATCATCTGATTATTACCAGTTTCACAGCATACATTTGACAAACATTTTCCATACTCGTGCAATTAGAAATTGGCACTTAATCATGTTGGGTATCCATTATATATTATGCATCACTTTTTGCTTGCTGATCTCAGAATTCTCTTTTTCTCTTTGGTATTTGACATTCTGATTAGTATGTATCTCAGAGTTGGTCTATTTGGGTTTATTTTATTCAGATGAAAGTACCTTGTGCTTTTTGGACACAGATATCTATGTCCTTCAATAGGTTTGGGAAATTTTTTTACCATTATTTCTTCAAATATTCCTTCTTCCCCTTTTCCCTTTTCTTCTTTTTCTGGGAAACCAATGCCATGTATGTTTCCACATTTCTTGCTGTCATTTAGTTCCCTGAGACCCTCTTTAATTTTTCCCATTCTTTTCTTTATCTGTTCTTTTGTATGTTCGCTTTTGGCGGCCATGTCTTTAAGTTCACCAATTCTTTCTTCTGCCTCCTCAAATCTGACATTATATACCTCCAGTGTATTTTTTTTAACTTATTGAAATATATCACTTATATATGAATATACATAAACAATAAGTGTATAGTAATAGATATGAACTCACAAAACAAACATACATAACATCATGCAGGGCCCTCATACCTCACCCTACCACCAATACCTTGAATTGTTGTGAAACATTTTTAACTAATTATTAGCATCCTCAAAATAGTACTAACCAAAGTATTTTCTCCCAGCCCACCCTATTATCATTATTATTTATATCATTTATACATGACCATACATAAACAATAAATGTGAGT
Organism: Tolypeutes matacus; assembly: GCA_026826555.1. Lineage (NCBI taxonomy): Eukaryota > Metazoa > Chordata > Mammalia > Cingulata > Chlamyphoridae > Tolypeutes > Tolypeutes matacus. The sequence continues at coordinate 13,949,821 of JAKSZT010046586.1, forward strand.
AAAAGTTGTGAACTTACAAAGCAAACATTCATAACATCATACAGTAGCGCCATATATCAACCCTCTACCAACACCTTGCATTGTCATGAGACATTTGTTCAAATTATGAAAGAATATTGTCAAAATCTTACTACTAATTATAGTCCTTATCTTACATTTGGTGTATTTTTCCCCCAACCCACCCTATTATTATTTTTTAAATATATTTTTATGACAAAATTTGTAAACTTACAAAACAATCATGCACATTTGCATAATTCCCAAACAACACCCTTCTATCAACACACCACACCATGATGGATACAGATTATGAGATAATATCATCTGATTATTACCAGTTTCACAGCATACATTTGACAAACATTTTCCATACTCGTCCATTATCAACACAGTACATCTTTGGCATAGATGTAAGAACATTATATTATTACTGTTAACCACACTCCATAGGTCACTCCAGTTGTATTTTTCCCATGCTTCTCCACATTCCCACAACCTGCAATAGTGATATACACCTGCTCTAGCTCACAAAGGAAACCCTTGCATCTGTACCATCAACCACTATTCTCATCCACCTCTGGGTTTACTGGGCAATTCAGTCCCTAGATTATTCTCTAGCTTTCTGTCTATTGGCATTTACATCCCTAGACTAACATTTTCAGCCACATCCCCATTTATAAACCAGCTGTTACTCACTATAATGTATTACCATTAACTCTGTACATTTCCACAGTTTTACAGTAAAACTAATTAAAACTTCTACATACATTAAATATCAGTAAATATTATCAGTAAATATCAGTCCTCCTCTTATCACCTTTAAGAATCCACCACCTACCACCAGGTCTTGAAGATATTTTCCTACATTTTCTTCTAGAAGCTTTATTGTTTTTTTCTTTTATATTTAGGGTTTTGATTCATTTTGAGTTAATTTTTGTATAGGGGTCCTCTTTCTTTCTTTTGCTATGGATATCCAATTTTCTTAGCACCATTTGTTGAATGGACTGTTCTGCCCAACTTGGGGGGTTTGACAGGCTAGTCAAAAATCACTTAACCATAGATGTGAGGGTCTGTTTTTTAACCATCAATTCATTTCCATTGGTCTATGTGTCTGTCTTTATGCCAGTACCATGCTGTTTTTACCATTGTAGCTAGGTAATACAACTGAAAGTCCAGAGATGAGAGTCCTCCAACTTTGCTTTTCCTTTGTAGGATGTTTCTGGATATTCAGGACCCCTTACCCTTCCAAATAAATTTGACAGTCATGTTTTTCGTTTATTTAAAAAAATGCTGATGGGGTTTTTATTGGGATTGCATTGAATCTGTATATCAATTTAAGTAGAATTGACATCTTAATGATATTTTGTCTTTCAATACATGAGCATGGAATGTTCTTCCAATTATTTAGGCCTTTTTTATTTCTTTTAACAATGAGTTGTCATTTTCTGAGTATGAGTGCTTCATATCGTTGGTTAAGTTTATTCCTAAATACTTGGGTTTTATCTGTCATATTTTATTTTCACCACTCTTTTTACACTTTTAGTTACTTTTATTGACATAAGCTTCATTTCTAGACTCTCTTCCAGACCTCTGTGTCTTTTCTTTTCAGGCTGTAGCACACCCTTTAGTATTTCCTGCAAAGCAGGACTCTTGGTTACAAACTCTCTCGGTTTCTGTTTATCTGTGAATATTCTAAACTCGCCTTCATTTTTGAATGGCAATCTTGCCAGATATAAGATTCTTGGCTGGAAATTTTCCTCTTGCAGTATCTTAAATATATCATACCACTGTCTTCTTGCCTCCGTGGCATGAAGATCGGCACTTAATCTTATTGGATATCCCTTGTATGTTATGCATTGCTTTTCTCTTGCTGCTCTCAGAATTCTCTTTGTCTTTGGCATTTGACATTCTGATTAGTATGTGTCTTGGAGTTGGTCTATTCAGATTTTTTTCAGACGGGAGTACGTTGTGCTTCTTGGACATGGATATCTATGTCCTTCAATAGCGTTAGGAAATTTTCTACCATTATTTCTTCAAATATTCCTTCTGCCCCTTTTCCCTTCTCTTCTCCTTCTGGGACACCCATGACATGTATGTTTGCACATCTCTTGCTCTCCTTTAGTTCCCTGACACCTTGTTCAAGTTTTCCCAATCTTTTCTTCATCTGTTCTTTTGTATGTTCACTTTCAGAGGCCATTTCTTCAAGCTCACCAATCCTTTCTTCTGCCTCCTCAAATCTGCTATTATATGATTCCACTGTTTTTTTAATTTCATTTATTACACTTTCCATTCCCATAAGATCTGCTATTTTTCTATATGCTTTCAAATTCTTCTTTGTGCTCAGCCAAGGTCTTCTTAATATCCTTAATTTCTTTAGCCATCTCATTGAATTTATTAAGGATATTTGTTTGAACATCTATGATTAGTTGTCTCAACTCCTTTATGTCAACTAGAGGCTTATCTTTTTCCTTTAACTGGGCCATATCTTTCTGTTTCTTGGTGTGGATTGTAATTTTTTGTTGGTGTCTTGGCATCTGACTTACTAGAGTATTTATTTTGGGTGCAGTTTTTCTCTTTAGTTTAGGGTTTCCTGCCCTTTCTCCCTTGCTGGTTGTGTATTAGGAGCCAAGGATGTAGTTGGTGCTATAAGCTGTGAAGGCTCAAGCTACCCTCTTTGTCTCAAGGACCAATGAAGCTTCCCCCACTTTCTCCTTTGCCAGGGATAGGGACAGAGCCACAGCTGTGTGGAATAATCCAAATCATGCAGGCCCAGACTGTAGTTGTCCAGAGACTGATGAAGTTTCATGTCCCTTTCTCCCCTGCCTGGAGCAGGGATGGAGCTGCAGCTGTGGGCAACAATCTACGCTGTGTGGATCTAAAATGATCACATTTGCCCAGGTAGACTGATATGGCACTGGTCCCCTCTTCCACTGCCAGGGAAGGGGTTGGACCCTCTGGTGTGCCCAACAATCTAATCCATGTGGACCCAATGTGTCTGCAGTTGCTCTTAGAAGCTGAGGGGGTACTGTCCCTTCTGCCCTTTATAGGGTGGGGACGGAACCACAGGCACCCAAAAGTTCAGTCCGTGTAGGCCAAAAGTGCCTGCCATTGCCTTGAGAGGTGAGGAAACACCAGTCCCCTCCTATCCTATTGAGGGGGAGAAGTGGATCCACAACCACACAACAGTTCAGCCCCTGGAGGCTGAAAGTTCCTGCCATTGTCCAGGGAGGCTGAGGAAACACCAACCCCCCTTCCTATCCTATTGGGAGGTAGAGGTGGATTGCCAGGTAGCCAACAGTTCAGTCTGTGTAGGCCAGAAGTGCCTGCTATTGCTTGGAAAGGCTGTGGGAACACAGCTCCCCTATTATCCTACTTGGGAGCAGGGATGGTACTACAGGTGTCCAACTATTCAGTATGTGTTGGACAAAGGCACCTGCAGTTACCATGAGAGGCAGAGAAAAACTACCCCATCTTTTCCTATCAGGGTTGGGATTGAGCCACATTCACCTAACAGGCCAAAAGTGCCTGCAGTTGCCCTGAGAGGCTGAGGAAACACCAGCCCCTTCCTATCCTATGGAGGTGGAGGGGTGGAAATGGAATTGAAGGTATTTAACAAATTAGTTTATGTGGACCAAAAGTGCCTGCAGTTGCACGGAGAGGCAAGGAAACACAGCTCCTCTCCTATGTGGGGTGTGGGGATGGAGCCCCAGGCCTCCATCTATTCAGTCTGTGCCAGCCAAAAGCACCTGCAGGTACCCAGAAAGACTGGTGCAGGTTTTACTAGCTTCTTCCCTGCCGGAGGCAGCACTGGAGCCTAGGCTAGGCCTGCAATCAGATCTGGGTGGAAAGAAGCCAGTCCCTTCCATCACTGTGATTTTCAATCAGCCCTGCTTCCCCTCATGGCTGGGGGCGGAGTAAAATGGTGGCTACCGACATCTTTCCAACTTGGACAGGTTCACACTTTAGCTGTTCTTAGGGTTATACTTTAGCTCACTGAATTTACTAATCAGTAGCTGAAGTCAGTGGCTGTCTCTTCTTCCCCTGTTTTGGGGAAATGGAGCTTCCAAATCCAGCCTCAGAATAGTTCCAGAGGCAACTTGTGCTGACAGTTGAGCAGGGACACTGGCCTCCATGGCGTGGAGTATTCTACTTATGCTGCTTCACTGCAGCTGGGCGGTCTCCTCCATCCATTCTTTAAAGGATGTTACAGGATGCTCTTCTGGTCTCTTGACACCCCCCAAACAGGTGGTTTAGATAGCTCTGGGTGATTAACTGCCCTGTAGGAAGAGCTGACTCTTGGAGCTCCTTACTCAGGCACGATCTTGCCCCTCTGCTCTAAAGCAAGCTTAATTTTGACATATGCCCTTTAGAAGGTTAACATTCAACACTTTACAGAGAAATACAATGACAATGTATAATCATGTATTTTTCAGTGTGATGGTATGGTTTGTTAGTAAGCTGAAGTCTTAGCCTCCAGAGGTCCACAGATGCATTTTGAGTTATTCTTTACAGCAAAATCTTCTATTAATAGTACCTTACTAAATTATTTATACATATTCTGAGAGAGCAGAGCATATAGAGCTGTTATAATTTATGATAATTTGATCCCAAGAGGATGGATTTTTTCCTTTATTTTTAAAGAAGTTTTAGATTACGTAAAAGTTACATAAAAAATATAGTTTCCCATATATCCCACCCCCTCCCTACTCTCATTTTCCCCTATTAATAACATCTTTCATTAGTGTGGTACATTTGTTAAAATGGATGAACAAATATTGAAGCATTGCTACTAACTTTGCTAATTATAGGCTCTAATAAAAGGGGCAGAAAAACCATAAATTATAAATGAGTCTAACTGTTATATTGGGGACATAGGTTAATATATATTCCAAGGTAAGGCCCACTGATGGGGTGTCAATTTCCTGGGGCACCTTGATGTCCAGATGTCTCTAGAGCCCTCAGGAGCACCCCTGCTTGAGCCACTTAAAACAATTAAATTAAAAATGATGTCTGGTTGTAGACCTAGGAAGTGATTACTTTTCTTTCAGTAGTTTTATTTTGAAATAAATTTAGATGTACAGAAGAGTTTCAAAGGTAGTACAGAATGTTCTTTTATACTTATCATCCAGATTCCATAACTATGCTAAATTTATAAAAACAAAAAAATTACCATTTATACAATATTATTAACTATTACAGATTTACAATTCTTCAGTTTTTCCACTAATGTCTTTTTATCCAATCCAGATATGATAGTTTGAGCCTGTATATACTCCAGAAAAACATGTTCTTAAATTCCTATGGGTGTAAACTCATTGTAATTAAGGCCTTTTGATGAGGCTACTTCAGTTAAGGTGTGACCCACTTCATTCAGGATGGGTCTTAATATTATTATTGGAGACTTTTATAAACAGAATGAATACAGAGAGAGAGCGCTAAAGGCATGGAAGCAAGAAGCTAAAATCAAAGAAACCCAGAAGAGAAGGAGACACCAGTAGAAGTCACCATGTGCCTTGCCATATGGCAGAGGAGCCAAGGATTGCCAGCAGCTAGTCTTCAGAAAGGGAGCATTGCCTTGATGATGCCTTGATTTGGACATTTTCCTAGGCTCTAACTGTAAGTGAATAAATTACCATTGTTTAAGCTAAACCATTTTACAGTATTTGCTTGGAGCAGCTTAGGAAACTAAAATACCAGGTTGCAGTTACGCGTTGTATCTCCTTAGTCTCTTCCCATCAGTGAAGTTCTTTCCTTGTTTTTCATGACATAGACACTTTTGAAATGCTCTGGTCAGGTATTTTGAGGTCTGTCAAATGTTTTCTCATAACCAGATTGAAGTTATAAATATTTGAGAAGAATGCCACAGAAAAACTGTGCCCTTATCATATAATGGGGTACATGACATCAACATAACTTTTTGCTAAGTGATTTTAATCTAGATTACTTGGATAAGGTGATGCTTGCTATGTTTCTCCTCTGTAAAGTTTCCATTTTCCATTTTATGCTCTATGAGTTAGAAATGAGTTACTAAATCCAGTCTAAACTCAAAGACAGAAGAATTAAGTTCCACCTCCTGAAAAGAGGAGTATCTAAGAAACTATGGCTATAACAGTAGTTAAACCTGAGGGAGTTATTTTGAAACTATGCAAATATCCTTTATTTCCTTAAAGTTTCCTCCTCTAATTTGAGCATGGCCTGAAAAACTTTTTCACTGTGATGTTCTAATGGTGATTTTCTATTTCCCTCATTCCTTCTACATTTATTTACAATTCTTCCCTCCATTTATTTATTCACTAATTTATGTCAGTATGGATTCATGGATATTATTTTATCCTTTGGTTATAATCCAATAATTTTTTGCTTGGATGGTCCCAGCTTTGGCCACTGGGGGCTATTGGAGGTTGAGTCATGTCCCCCACAAAAGGCATGTTCAGGTCCCAACCCTGGTCATGTGGGTGTGAACCCACTGAAGATGTTGTTGGTAGTGGTCAGCACAAACTGAAAGAGAGTGTGCTTTAATCCAATATAGCTGAAGTCCATAAGAAAAGGATATTGGACACAGAAGGAGAAGCCACAGGGAGCATACAGAGGCTGGAACTCAGAAGGAAAAGGAAAAGATACTGCCATGTACATTGCTGTGTTACAGAAAAGCCAAGTGTTTTTGTTTCCTAGGCTGCTCAATCAAATACCATGAAATAGATTGGCTTAAACCATGGGAATCTATTAGTTTAGGGTTTTGAAGCTAAAAGACAGTACAAACAAAGTATCAAGGTGATGTTTTCTCCCCAAACACTGGTGTTCAGGGGTTGGCTGCTGACAATCCTCTGTCACATGGCAAAGCACATGGTGGCATCTCCTTTTCTTCTGGGTTCCATTGATATCTAACCCCTTGCTTCCTGTGGTTTTCTCTTTGTCTGAATTTCATTCCATTTATAAAGGACACCAGTAATTAAGATCCATCCTGAACTGAGGTGGGCCACACTTTCTTAACTTTAATAACCTTATCGAAATGTCCTACTTAAAATGGGCTCACACCAACAGGAATGAATTAAATTTGAGAACATATTTTCTGGAGTATGTACTTCAAACCACCAAACTAAGGAACCCCAAAGATTGCTGGCCAGCCAGAAGATACCAACCCCTGGAAGAAGCAAGCTTTCTAGCCTCTGTTGATAAATTCTTGAAGTTAAACCAACCCATTTTATGGTATTTGTTTTAGCAGCTGGGACATTAAAACAAGGGCTCTTTAAGATTGTCTCCAGTTCCTTTGAAATGACTCATCTTTTTCTTATGGTACTTTCTTACTTTCTGGCACTAGAAAATGCTCCAATTATGTGACAGTTTGAAGATGGGTGGATCCCAGAAAATCCTATTCTTAAAGTTAATCCATTCATGTGGGTATAAAACCTACTGTAGATGGGACCTTTAGATACAGTTAAGAGACCTTCTTTTTATTAGATCACTTCAGTAGGGCATGACCCAGGTGGGTCTTAATCTTCTAACTGGAGTCTTTTTTTTTTTTAAAGATTTGTTTTATTTATTTATCTCTCCCTACCCCCTCATTGTTTGCACTTGCTGTTTCTTTAGGAGGCATGGGGAACCCAACCCTGGACCTCCAATATGGGAGGGAGGTGCCTAATCCCTTAAGCCACCTCTGGCTCACTGCTTTGTTGTGTCTCTCTTGTTATGTTTTTCCTCTAGTGTCTCTTGTTGCATCATTTTGTCACGTCAGCTTGCCTCGCCTGCCTGTTGTGCCAACTTGCCATCCTGCTTGTCTTCTTTAGGAGGTACTAGGAACCTCTGCTCCCTGCCTTGTTGTATCTCTCATTATGGTTTTCTTTTTGTGTCTCTTGTTGCATCATCTTATTGTGTCAGCTTGCCATGCCTGCCCATCATGCCAGCTGGCTGTCTTCTTTAGGAGGCACCAGAAACCAAACCACAGGCCTCCCATGTGGTAGGCAGGAGCCGAATCATTTGAGCCACATCTGCTTCCCTGGAGTCCTTTTTTAAAGGGAAGAATAAAAGGTGCCAACAAGGAAAAAAGCCACAGTGACAGAGAGAAGCCTCCAGAAGTTGAAGAACCCAGAAGAGAGAAAAGCCCCAGGTGGAGCAGCCCAAAGCTGAAAGCAATGAGGCCCAGTGGAGAGGGGAGAGACCAGCAGACCCTGCCATGTGCTGAATCACCACACCTGAGCTTGGTGAGAGAGTGAGCCTGGAGGATAAGGCAGAGAACAGCAGAGCTGCCATTATCCCTTGTCACTTGGCAGGAGTCAAGAATCACCAGCAGCTGACCTTTAGGGAGAGAGCATCCCCTGATGCCTTGAGGTAGACTTTTTTTCCCAGCCTTGGAACTGTAAGCCTTTAACCTAGTAAATCCCATTTTAGAAGCCAGTTCATTTTTGGTTTATTGAATTGGCAGCCTTTAGCAAACTAAAACATGGTATATTTTATATTTTCCCTGCTTCAGCTCTTAAATCAGCCATTTCTTCAATGGCTTTAGTGCTCTTTACTGGAGAATGATGATACTGAAAAATTAAGATCTGAGTGATCTCATGGCTACTGGGATATAACTGCTTCTAGGTACTCTCAGAAAACAGAGCTAGGAATATATGTACATATACTAACCCAGGTATACACACATCTCTATTTCTGTATCTATCTATAAATATAATAAATATGAGCTCCTATCAATACCTCTGACTCTAATTCAGCACCACAGTTTATTATAGCTTTCCCTAATTGATTATTTTGATTATTTACTTCTTTCATTGACAGTAGAAAACCTGGCTCCCATTATCTACAACTTATTTGCTTATTTTTTCATGACTAGCATACGTGTAGTTTCCAAATTGCTAATGATACTGTTGTGAAATACAAATTTGCCAACTACAGACTGTGTTTATGTAGAATTCTGTTTGTATTTAGCTTTATGGTATCTACACAAAGGACTCTTCCTTGGTGATTTAGTTCACCTCCTTTCTTCCTTACCCCGTTCAGTAAGATTGCATCATACATTTGTGATACAAACAGATTCACAGGTCACAGTTTGCACTATCCTGAGTTTTATTTATACCCTTGTTGATCTATTTTTTAAATGCGCATACGGTAAAAGTTATTCTTTGTGGGCTACATTTCTATGGGTTTTGACAAATGCATAAAGTCTTGTCTCCATTATTACAGGACCATACAGAATAGTGTCATCATCCTAACCATTCCCTTGTGCAGCCCTTTTGTAGTAAACCACAAGAAAATACAAGCCCTAGAAATCACTGACCTATGTCTTCTATTTTTCCAAAATGCCATATAACTAGAATAAAAAATTGTATAGTCTTTGGGTTTGTTAATTTAGAAAAAAAAAAAAGTGCATTTAAGACTCAACTATGTTGTTGAATAGATCAATTTTTCATTCATTTTGATAGCTGAAAAGCATTCCATTGTATGGATGTACCACGTTTCATTTATTCATTTACCTGTTGATAGACATCTGAGTTCTTTCTAGTTTTCAATGACTATGAATAAAGCTGTTATAAACATTCATGTACTGGTTTTTGTGTAAACAAGTATTCAGTTCACCTGGGCAAATACTGAAGAGTGGGATTGTTGGATCATATGGTAAAGTGTATGTTAACTTTATATGAAAATGAAAAAATATTTTTTATAATGGCTAAATCATTTTGCATTCCCACAGACTTATACTGAATGAAAGTTCCTGTTGCTCCAAATCCTCTCCATTAGTTTTCAAGACTTTGTTTTATTTTACTTATTTGTCTTAGATAAGCTAATAAGTATATGGTGTTATTTTCCCATGGCTTTAATTTGCATTTCTCTAAGGACTAATGATATTGAGTAATCATTTCATGTGGTTATTCCCCATCTGTATATCTTCTTTGGAGAACTGTTTAAATATTTTGTCTATTTTTTTTGTTTGGATTGTTTTCTTAATATTGAGTTTTAAAAGTTCTTTATATATTCTGGATCAAATCACAAAATATGCTATTTGCAAATATTTTCCCCTAGTCTGTCACTTGCTTTTTCATTCTCATAACAATATCACAGAGCAAACATTTTTCATTTTTTTTTTTTTATATTTATATAATGGTATATTCATCAGTAATAAAATGTAATAAACAAGAGATACATTTAAAAAACATAGTTATAGTTCAAAAATATTATGTTGAGTTAAAGCTGCCAGAGTCAATAGTGTACATATTGTTTCATTTCATTTTTACTAAATAGAAGTACAGGCAAAACTAATTTTGATAAAATCAAATTTACCTATTTATTCTTTTATGGTTCATGTTTTCTTTTTTTCTTTATTTTTGGTCTAAAAACTCATCATCAAATCCAGGGTCATAAAAATGTTTCTCCAATTTTTCTTCTCGATGTTTTATAGCTTTACATTTTTCATTAAAGTCTACAATCAATTTTAGAGTTAATTTTTCTATAAAATATGAGATATGTGCCATGGTTCAATTTTTTTTTTTCACATGGGTATCTATTTCAGCACCATTTGTTTTAAAGGCTATCCATTCTACTTTGCATTGGTTTTGCTCTTTGCCAAAAATCAGCTGACAGTATTTGTGTGAATCTGTGTGCTCACCATTCTGTTCCATTGATCTATCTGTCTGATAATTCAACAATACTATGTTGTTTACTTTAGCATTATAGCAAGTCTTGGAATCAGATAATGTTATGCCATCAACTTTTTCTTTCTTCTTAATAATTATTTTGGTTATTCTAGTTCCTTTGCCTTTCTAGACAAATTTTAAAATTAGCTTGTTGATATCAATAAAAACTTTTTCTATTTAGTTTGCTTAGGATTTTATTGAATCTATAGATCATATGGGGCTAAACAACATCTTAAAATATTGAGATTTTCAATTCTGAAACTGTTTATTTGGATCTTTTTTACTTTGTTCATCAGCTTTGTGTTGATTTCAGCATATATATCATGCACATAATTTGTTAGATTTGTACCTAAGTATTTAATTTTGTTTGTTGGTATTATAAATGATATTTTCAAATTTCAAATTGTAATTGTTCATTGTATATCAGAATATGATGAATTTTTTCATTTTCATTAAGTTCAGAATATATTTTAATTTCCCTTGAGACTCACTTTTTGACTTATTGGTTATGGATTAGTATCTTGTTTAATGTACATGTGTTTGGGAAATTTTCAGGTACCACTTTTTTTATTTCTGGATAAATTCTGTTGTGGTCCAATGTTATAATGATCAATATTTTTTTTCATTTAAAAAATGTATTGAAGTATTTCACTCATACATAAACATACATAAAAATATGTGTATTGTAAAATTTGTAAACTTACAAAACAAACATACATAACATCATACAGGGTCTCATACATCACCCCACCACCAATACCTTGCATTGTTGTGAAGCATTTTTAACGAATGATGAGAGAGCATCCTTAAAATATTACTACTAACCAAAAGTATCTTACATTTGGTGTATTTTTCCCCAACCCATCTTATTATTATTATTTTTTTTATATCATTCATACCTAAACATACATGAACAATAAGTGTATAGTAAAAGTTGTGAACTTACAAAGCAACCATGCATAACATCATACAGGAGTCCCGTACATTAACCAACCACCAACACCTTGTATTGTTGTGGGACATTTGTTACAAATTGTGAAAGAATATCATCAAAATCTTTCTACTGACTATAGTCCATATCTTACTTTTGGTGTATTTTCCCCCCAACCTACCCTATTATTATTTTTTTAAATATATTTTTATCACAGAAGTTGTGAACTTATAAAATAATCATGCACATATACAGAATTCCCATACAACACCCCTCCATCAACACACCACAATGTGGCAGAACATTTGTTTCAGATTATAAGATAATATCATCAGATTATTACCACTAACCATGGTCCATAGCATATATTTGGCACACTTTTTCCATACTCCCCCATTATCAACACAGTACATCTTTGGCATAGATGCATGAATATTACAGTATTGCTATTAACCACAGTCCATAGGTCACTCCAGTTGTATTTTTCCCCCTGCTTTTCCACATTCCCACCACCCTGCAATAGTGAAGTACATCTCCTCTAGCTCACAAAACACACTCTTGAATCTGTACCATCAACCACAATTCTTATCCGTTTCTGGATTTACTGTGTTATTCAGTTCCTAGATTTTTCTCTAGCTTTCTTTCAATTGATATTTACATCCCTAGACTACCCTTTCCAGCCACAGCCCCGTTTATAAACCAGCTGTTACTCACTATAATGTGTTACCATCAACCCTATCTATTCCTACACTTTTAAAGTAATGTTAAAACTTCTACCTACATTAAACATCAATAGACCATCTCAGTCGTCCCCTTATCTCCTTTAAGAATCCACCACATACCAGGTCTTGGAGATGTTTTCCTACATTTTCTTCTTGAAGCTTTATGGTTCTTGCTTTATATTTAGGTCTTTGATCCATTTTGAGTTAATTTTTGTATAAGGTGTGAGATAGAGGTCCTCTTTCTTTCTTTTGGCTATGGATATCCAGTTCTCCCAGCACCATTTGTTGAATGGACTGTTCTGCTCAAGCTGGGTGGGTTTGACAGGCTAGTCAAAAGTCACTTGACCATAGATGTGAGGGTCTGTTTCTGAACCATCAATTCAGTTCCATTGGTCTATGTGTCTATATTTATGTCAATATGCTGTTTTTACCACTGTAGCTAGGTAGTATGATTTAAAGTCCAGAAGTGAGAGTCCTCCAACCTCGCTTTTCCTTTTTACGATGTTTCTGGCTATTCATAACCCCTTACCATTCCAAATAAATTTGATAATTATGTTTTCCATTTGTTTAATAAATCTGGTGGAATTTTAATTGGGATTGCATTGAATCTGTATATCAATTCATATAGAATTGACAATGATATTTAATCTTCCAATCCATGAGCATGGAATGTTCTTGCAATTATTTAGATCTTTTAAAATTTCTTTTAACAATGCACTGTAGTTTTCTGAATACAAGTATTTTATATCCTTGGTTAAGTTTATTTCTAAATATTTGATTCTTTTACTTGCTATTGTAAATGGTATTTTTTTTTCCTGACTTCCTCCTCAGGTTGTGCATTACTATTGTCTTTTAAAGTCTATTACATTCTGATATAAGTATAGCTACTTTTTTTTTTTTTTTTTTTTTTTTTTTTATGCGTGGAATATCTTTTTTTTTTTTTGGAGTCTCTTGCAAACAGCATATAGATGGCTCATATTTTCTTATCCATTCTGCCAGTCTGTGTCTTTTGATTGGGGAGTTTAATCTACTAACATTCAATGTTATTACTGCAATGGCAGTTCTTACTTCACCTATTTTGACTTTTGGGTTTTATCTATCATATTTTATTTTCACCACTCTTTTGGGACTTTTGGTTACTTTTACTGATAAAATCTTCATTTCTAGACTCTCTTCCAAGCCTTGCTCTCTTGTCTTTTCTTTTCAGATGGTAGCACCCCCTTTAGTATTTCCTGCAAGACTAGTCTCTTTGTTATAAACTCTCTCTGTGAATATTCTAAACTTACTCTCATTTTGAAAGACAGTCTTGCTGAATACCAGATTCTTGGCTGGAAGTTTTCTCTTGTGGTATCTTAAATGTATCATACCACTGTCTTCTTGCCTCCATGGTTTCTGATAAGAAATCGGCACTTAATCTTATTGGGTATCCCTTATATGTTATGCATTGCTTTTCACTTGTTGCTCTCAGAATTCTCTCTTTGTCTTTTGCATTTGACACTCTGCTTTGTATGTGTCTCAGAGTTGGTCTATTTGGATTTATTTGGATGAAAGTACATTGTGCTTCTTGGACATGGATGTCTATGTCCTTCAATAAGGTTGGGAAATTTTCTACCATTATTTCTTCTAATATACCTTCTTCCCCTTTTCACTTCTCTTCTCCTTCTGGGACACACACAACATGTATATTTGCATGGCTCTTGCTATCATTTAGTCCCCTGAAATGTTGTTCACTTTTTTCCATTCTTTTCTTCATCTGTTCTTTTGTATTCACTTTCAGAGGTCATGTCTTCAAGCTCACCAATCCTTTCTTCTGTCTTCTCAAATCGGACATTATATGCCTCCAGTGTATTTTTAATTTCATTTATTTTGCTTTTCATTCCCATAAGATCTGCTATTTTCCTATATATGCTTTCAAAGTCTTCTTTGTGCTCATATAGTGTCTTATTAATATCCTTAATCTCTTTAGCCATCTCATTGAATTTATTAAGGAGATTGGTTGGAACATCTATGATTCATCATCTCAACTCCTTTACGTCATCTTATTCCTTTAACTGGGCCATCTCTTCCTGTTTCTTGGTATGGATTGTAGTTTTTTGTTGGTGTCTTGGCATCTGGCTTACTAGATGTATTTATTCTGGGTACAGTTTCTCTCTTTAGTTTAGGGTTTCTTGCCCTTTCTCCCTTGCTGGTTGTGTAATAGGACCTAAGGATGTAATTGGTGCTGTAAGCTGTGATGGCTCAAGCTGCCCGTGTTGCCCCAGGGACTGATGGAGCTTCTCCCACCTTTCTCCTCTTCCTGGGATAGGGACAGAGCTACAGCCGTGTGTAATAATCCAAGTCATGCAGATCTAGACTGTAGTTGCCTGGAGAAACTGATGAAGCTTCAAGCCTAGGGCGGGGATGAAGCCTCAGGTTTGGGCAGCCATCTCTGCTGTGTGGGTCCAAAATGACCACAGTTGTTCCAGTAGACTTCTGACTGTTCAGTCTGTGCCAGCCAAATGTACCTTCAATTACCTGGAAAGGCTGGTGCAGGTCCTGTCTGCTTCCTCCCTGACAGAGGTGGGGCTGAAGCCTAGCTAAGAGGGCAGTCCAATCTGGGTGGAAAGAAGTAGATCCCTACTATCACTGTGATTTTCAATCAGCCTGGCTTGCCCTCATGCTGGGGTTGGAATAAAAATAGCAGCTATCAGCCTCTTTCCTATTTGGGCAGGCTCAAACTTCAGCTGTTCTTTGAGTTATACTTTAGCCAGCCAAATTAATCAGTAGCTGGAGTTGATGGCCTACTGTATCTTCCTCCCCTGTTTTTGGGAAATGGAGCTTCCAACTCCAGCCACAGAATAGCTCCTTTGGTGGCTTTTGCCACCAGAGTAGAATGATCACCAGCCTCCACAGTGTGGCCTGTAGTTTCTGGGAAAGACTGATGTAGGTGCCCCCAGCTTCCTCCCTGCCGGAGGTGGAGCTGGGACTTAGGCTAGAGCTGCAGTCCCAGTTCAATCTGGGTGGAAAGAAGCCAGGCCCTGAAAGCACTGTGATTTTCAGTTTGCCCCACTTCCCCTAATTGCTGGTGACAGAGTTAAAATGGCTGCTACTGGCCTCTTTCTGACTTGGACATGTTCAAATTTTAGCTGTTCTTGGGATTATACTTTAGCTGTTGAATTTACTAAGGAGTAGTTGAAGTTGGTGCGCAACTGTCTCTTCCTCCCCCGGTTCTGAGAAATGGAGCTTCCAATTCCAGCCACGGAATAGCTCCCTAGGCAGCTTGTGCTACAGTGGAGGATGGGCACTGGCCTCCACAGCATGGAGGCTCTACTTATGAATCTTCTCTGCAGATGGGCAGTCTCCTCCTTCCATTATTTCAAGAATGTTGCAGGATGCTCTTCTAGTCTCCTGGAGACCCCAAACAGGTGCTTTAGATAGTTCTGGGTGATTACTAACTTCCCGGTAGCTTGAGCTGACTCTAGGAGCTCCTTACTCTGCTGCTATCTTGCTGGTTGTCATCAATATTTTTTTTGTGTACCACCTTGGCATCCATCTTAATTTGGCTAAGCCACTTGTCTCAACATTGACCTTTTGCCTAGTTAATGAGCAGCTTTCCAACCCTGGGCATAAACTCTCCCACCTAACCCATATCTGCCGCTACCACCCACAACCACTTAAACACTGTTCCCACATCCCACAGCTGGTACCAAATAATAAACTTACCATTCCCACTGCCCACAGATCCCCATCCCCTTCCCCTTTTTGAGTGTGTTTGCTTTAACCTCTACCTTTGGACCATTAGAAAGGCACAAGCCCACTGGTTGCTCTTGCTCTGCCTTTGTGCTCCCATCTACCCAAGCCTTTCTTGTCAACTACTCACAGCACCCCTCTCTCTCAGACGTGTAAGTAAAAAAAAAAAATCTTTTCTCATGTAGTATGGCCTTGGTTTCCCATTGGGTCACACCTGAAATCCACCTGGACCCAAATTAAAACCCTAATTTAACTTATTCAGAATATCCAAGAACCTACTTTGTATATTTTCTATTCTCTTAAAATTCTTAAGATTTGTTCTATTAGCCAGAATATGGTCTATATCTACTTCATGTGCACTCCAAAAGAATGTTTATTGTGCTATTTTGAAGTTGATTGTTCTATAAATGACAAGTAAATGTAGTTGGTTGATAGTGTTGTTCAGATTATCTATATCCTTACTCATTTTTTGCCTACTTATTCTATTAATTACTGAGAGAAGTGTGCTGAAGTATATAACTGTAGTTGTGAATTTGTCTATTTTTAAGATCTGTCAGTTTTGCCACATAGAATTATAAAACTCTATTGTTAGGTACTTATACATCTGGAATTAATAGATTTTTCAAAAACTGACCCCTCTACTACTGAGTAATGTTCCTTTTTCTCCCTAATAATTTTCCCTCTTATGGTGTCTACTTTGTCCAATACTAATATAGCTACTCCAGATGTTTTGGTTATTCATTTAAAGTGGATGAAAAACTCCATTGTGTTAGCCGTTTTCTTTTTGTTCCATTTGTTGTTTATTTTTTCCCACATTTTCTTCCTTCTATATTTTTAATTTTGTGTGTTTTATGATTTCATTTTATCTTTTGTATCGACTATCTTTTCTATTTAACATTTTTAAAATATTTTAGTGGTGGTCATAGTGTTTATAATATATATTTAAATAATGTATTCCCTCCTTCAAACAATAGAATAATACTTCATTTTTAATGTAAGGATCCTGAGAAGTTATCCCCAATTTCTCTCCTCTATTCTTTGTGCTATTATTGTCCTATATTTTACTCTACATATGCCATAAGCATACCAGTTATCTTTTAGAGCATTTAAATATGAGGGAAAATGGAATTTATTTTACCTTTATTTATTTTACTTCTAAAACTCCTCATTTCTTTGTGTTGACACAAGTTTCTGAACTATATTATATTCTGTTTTCCCAAAGAATTTCCTCCAACATTTTTTTAAGATTTGATCTGCTGGAAATACATTCCCTTTATTTTATTTGAGAAATTATTCTTCATTTTAATTTTTACTTCAAAATAATATTAGATTTACAGAAGAGCTGGTTAAATAGTGCAGAAAGTTACCATATATACTTTCTCCTTTATTTTTGAAGAATATTTATATTGGATGTAGAATTCTGGAATGACTACCTTCCACCCCAGCACTTCAAAGATATCACTCCGTTATCTTCTTGCTTAAATCTTTTCTGACAGGAGTCTGTTGTGATTATTATCCTTGTTCTTCTGTAGTTATGTGTTTTTCCCCTCTCTGGCTTCTCTTAAGTTTCTGATTTTATACAGTTTGAATATAATATGCCTTGTTCTTTTGTTTTTGTTTTCTCCCTACTTGATGTTCTCTGAGCTGTGGTTTGGTGTTTGTCATTAATTTTGGAAATAGTTAGCCATTAATCCTTCACATACTGCTTCTTCCACATTCTCTTTCTCTTCTTCTGGGATTCCAATTGTGTGTATGCTAGACCATTTAATATTGACCCACAACTCATGGATGCTCTGTTCTGTTTTTTTTTTTTTTTTTTTTTTATCTGTTTTACCTGGTTTTATTTTTCCTTTGCATTATAGTTAGGGTAATTTCTACCTACCTATCTTTAAATTCACATATATTTTTACCTTTTTTGTGACCAGTTTGCAGCTAAGACTGTGAAAGGCATTCTTTATCTGTTACTATGTTTTTTTATTTCTTGCACTTACATTTGATTATTTCTTATACTTTCTCTCTGCTGAAATTATCTGTCTGATTTTGAATGCTGTCTACCTTTAATGTAATAGCTCATTTTAAATTCCACATCTGATGATTTCAATGACTATGTCACATCTGAATCTGTTTCTGACGATTCCTTTCTCTTCAGACTATTTTTTCTTGACTTGTCCTACACTCTATTTTAAGCTGCACAAATTGTATAGGGCAGGAAATATCATGGTAAATGTGTTTTATGCCTGGAAATGAGCACATCTTTCCTTCTAGCATGAGTGTTCACATTAATCTGGTCAGGAGTTGGACTAGGATTGAAGTCAATTGTTTTAATGTTTACACACAGTATGCCACAGCCTTCAAATTCAGTCTAGTGATATCTTCTCTTTCAGGTGTGGCTTAGTATTCTAGAGGGTTCCTTTCAATGTATATTCCCCATTTTAATATGGATTTTCTCTGGGGTGCTCCCCAGAGGAAATCTATCTCCTGAAGGTCTCTCAGGTGTACTTCAGGATTATTCTTACTCAAAGTTATTACTATGATGGAGAGTGGTGGGCTAAGAGGGGTGTTCTCTGATATTCTGATTAAGCCTCACTCTTAGGTAGCTACTGTTAACCTGGGTTTCAAGGGTTTGACATTCACAGTAATTCTGGATTTTAATATATATTCTTTATACCCCTCCAGGGCTAGAAAATTTTTTCCTTGTTCCTTTCCAGAAGCCATTGTGGGTATCTTTAAAACAACTGCTTTTGTTGCTCTTACCCTGCAGATTAGGGCTTTTGTTCCTTAGGTAATAGAAAGGAGTTTGGTGTAGATGGAGCTTTGACAGTGGCTGCTTTTTCCCTCCCAGCCAGAATCATGAAGGATATTTTCTCAGGATTTTCCCTGTTCTCATTCCCCTCACCCCCCCCCACCCCATGAGTGTTTGGTAGGATTTGCGAAAGAAAAATCTGTCAGAGGGTTCAAACTTCTCTGTATTTGTGGCCCCAGGGGTTTTATACTATTGTGCTAAGCCACACTCAGTGTTTAACTTTTTTTAAATTTTTAAATTTTTTTTTTTTTTTTTAATTTTAGCTGACTCTTCTTCCCAGTTTATTTGGCTCCCTGCAGCATCTTCTCCAGGTAAGCAAGTGTTGGGTTCCTATTTCTCATTGAAAGCTTTTCTCTCTTCCCATATTATTTTCTCAATGCCCATGATTTTCTTGTGGGTTCAATAAAATTCACATCTTTTCAATTTGCCCAGATTTGATTTATTGATGTATGGGGTGGGAGCAATATTCTTTATTGCTCTTTACATCTCTGAGCTGAATCTGGGCATCAATATTTTTTGAAACTCAACTAATGACAATAATGTGCAGCCTGGGTCAAGAGCCAAAGCATTAGGATATTTATCTCAGCCACAAAAGAGGACAAATCTATAGCATGATCTATATACATACATATATCTTGACTATTCTACCTACTTTCTTGGAACAAACTTTTCATGCTCTGTTTCAAAGTCTTTTCTCTATTTACTTTGCCTACAGTACTGGTTCTTGATTTTCTCTGCCTTATTCCCCCCCCTTCCTGAAGAATGTTCCCATCACTTCATTTGAGAAGATTTAATCGATTTGTTTACCTAAAAGGTTATGCTTTTCCAAATAATTCTTTATTCCCTTATTCCTTTCAATTATTTTTTCATAGCACTATTGCCACTAGACATAGTTTGTCTTCATTTATTTATCTCTTAAACATCTCCACTAATTATAATACAAACTCAATGAAACCAAGGAGTTTCTTTATTACTTCACTGCTTTACTCTTAAGGTCTAGGGAGAGCATCAAATACATAGCTAGAACACAATATGCACTTAAAATACAATTGGTGCATTTCTTTAGTAAGGGAGTGGCCTCCCGGCCAGTTGTTACACCAGGTAGACATGATTAAAATTTTAAGATATAGTCAGCAACCTCAAGAGCTTCATGTCTATTGGAAAAGAAACATAAACAAGTATCTAATTGTTATTTTAGTTTATAGCATGCTTGCATGAATGAAATTGAATGGGTAATGATCCCTTTCTAGGAGAAACCTGGGTTGAAATTTTGAAGGATTTCCTGGGAGGAATCCAAGGTAAGCATAAAGGCCTTGGTGGCCTACAATTGGCATTCTTCCTGCAATGTTTCTTCATGTGCAAATCAGGTTAAAACAAATACTCTAGCATGACTATTAATCCAAACCCATAGGGTTTAGCCTTGGAACAAGGTCACTTTCAAAGAACAATGGAAATAGGAATTTAAGTTTTACTCAAGTTCACCTAAAGAGACCGATTGCTCTGATGCAAATTTGATCTCACCAAAGATAACTAAAATCCTTCATAGAGTCTTTCAAAACCCAGAAGTATCCTGCTTTTAAATCAAGAACTTTCTAACTCACACCTTTTGTCTTAGCTGTGCTGCCTCTTAGATCATCTTGCCATCTGTGCCCTGATTGCTTTAGGACAACAACCTTCCCACTGAAGCCCACTGCCTCAACACCACCATGCCACAGTCCCATGGGAATAGGATTCTGTGGCAGTTTGAAATTATTTTCTGAATCCCCAAAAGAGAAGGATTATATTTGTGGGCTGATCCACACCTGTGGGTGTGAGACCTTTTTTCAATTGGACTACATCAGTGAGGCGTGATTCAGGTTGAGTCTCTTCCCTCTTGCTGGGTCCAATAAAAAACATAGACACACCAGAAAACAGTGCACCACCATATTTGACTCTGCCCTGTGACAGAAAGGAGAGTCTCAAGGAGCTGAGGCCTGGGAAGAGATATGAACCATTTGCCTGATAGCTTGCAGCTGAAATTGGGAAGAAAGTGGAGCAGCCAAGCCTGAGAGAAGAGATTGGGTTAGAGAAAAGCCCTATGCTTGGTTGACATCAGCTGAGCTCCAGGAGACAGTACAGCCAGGAGGGTAAGGCAGAGACCAGGCAGAGATCCTCCGCCATCTTGCTTCAACACATAGCAGCTGACTCTAGTGAGAAAGCACTTCTTATAGTGCTTTGAGTTGGACTTTTCTCAGTCTTGGAACTGTAAGCTTTTACCTCAAATAAATACACTGTATAAAAGCAAACACATTTCTGGTACTTTGTGTCATCATCCCTTTGGCAAACTAAAACAGCTTCCTCTTCCTTTCTCACTGTTTTGTAAGTTGAATTTCGAGGTACAAGTTTTTGTGCTTCCCCCCCCCACTTCTTGCTTTCTTTTGTTTTCTTTTCTTAAATCTTTCTTTCTCCATTTTCTCTCCTTTCCTTCTGTCACTAATTCTATAGTGCATTGCTCTATATAACCTCATTCTGTTTCAAAATGAGTACAGACAATAGTCTTCTGAGAATTCTCAGAGGACAGAGTGAGTGCAAAAGTGGAAGTTAATGCATGTTTTGAATTATTTGATAGGTCATAAGAATATGAATTCTCCTCCCATGAAGCCACTGGGAGATCTTGCAGGTTTGTGAGAAAGATTAGCACAATGAAAGTAGCATGTTAGGAGGATTATTCTGGAATCAGAGTGCTGTGAGCATCAGATGAGGTGAAATTCTGTTCATGGAGAGCTGCTAGCAGCTGCCAAAGAATCCTGTTGTAGGTGATGAGAATAGTGACAAGATTTAATGAGAGAAATAACTCCAAGGTTTCTGGGATTTGAGATAGGAAAGATGAAATCACTATTTTAAGAAATGGGTTTTAGGACGTTATAGCAATACAAAAATGATGCATTTTCCCTGTTTTTAATTTATACCTATTTATGCTTTCTTCTGTGATAACATAGGGTTCATGTAATGACTTAATACTCTCTTTACATAATCTTTAAAAAAGTACAATGATAATTGTCACCTTAATGGGATAAGCATAAATTTTTACATTATCATTTTTGTAATTTACGTGATCTGTAATCACAGAAGGCTTAAATATTTTAACAGTAGTCTCAAAGAACAAATACCATGTCTATTTTATAAGCTACCTTGCTATTCTCCTGAGACCTACAAGGTGTACTATAAAAATGTTAGTCTCGAGGATAAAGTCCAACTTGATGGCATTAAACATTGAGATTAAATTTATGAAATATGATGTAATTTATCTGTACTAGTGATATATTACAATTAATTAAAAAAGGGTGGGGTAGATGGCACCTAATGACAAATATGATTCTGTGATTTACATATTGATAAAATTCACCAGAAGAACAGATGTTACTTTTACCCTAAAACAAAACAAAACAAAAGCAAAAACAACTAAGACTTCACAGTTAACCTATTTGCAAAATCCAAATTGTTTTTAAAATATCACATTTTTCTAATAAATTCACAAAATAATTTGTGATTTATTATTCTTACTGTTAAATTAGAAATATTTTCTAAAAATCTCCAATATACTTTAGTGTTTGGAATAATGAAATAATAAATTAATTTGTTAAGGTTTTAGAACTTTTGCATAGGTTTTGGAACTTTTGCTCTCACTCACTAGGTACTCTTTTCAAAATATCTTAGTATTTGTACTATCTCTCATTTTTCTTTTGGAAAATTAATGACTATGAATAATTACAATCATTATTCTTGTATTATCTTCTGTGAATTTCACAAAATAGGATTACTTTGGCTGATACTGCAGGCAAGGCTATAATCATTTCTTATTTTCAGGAATTTTTTTTCCCAGCACAATCAACTAACCAGTTGATTATATATATATATATATATATATATATATATATATATATATATATATATATTTTTTTTTTTTTAATCTGGCACCTCATATGTGGGAAGCTGGTGCTCAGCCACTGAGCTGCATCTGCTCCCCCAGTTGATTTTACATGTTACAATTTTCAAGGTCAGGCTGCAAAATGAGAAAAGAATCTGTGGTGGTATGGAGTTGTGTACCCATAAAAACATTTCCTTAATCTTAATCCATTCCTATGGGTGTGAACTCACTGTAAATAGAACATTTAATGAGATTACTTCAGGTAAAGTGTCGCCCATCTGTATCAGGCTTGGCTTTAATCCATGTTATTTGAGTCCTTTATAACATAATGAAATTCAGACAGAAAGAAAAAGAGGCCACTGGAGAAACAAGAAGCTGGAAATCATTGGAACCTGGAAGGTAAAGATGCCATGTGCATTGCCATGTAATAAAAAAGCAAAGGAATCCCCAAAATTACTGACCAGCCAGAAGATGCTGACCCCTGGAGAAAGCAAGCTTTCTATCCTCCAAAACCATGAGCCAATGAATTTCTTTTGTTAGGCCAACTTATTGCAGGGTATTTGTCTTAGCAGCCAGGAAACAAAAACAAAAACCTTTAGGACTGGCAGTGTGTCTAGTGCAAGCAGACAACTGTTTGAGAGCAGAAAAATTTTTATTCCCTCAGCATGTTCCTGTAACCCAAGATATGATACACAAGGACAATGACACAATCCTGAGGAAGGTTCTACATGATGGGTTTACTATAACTTTTCCCAATATTATAGTAAGAGCTACCTTGGTTTTCCAGTCTCATGGTGTGTATGTGCCTGTATGGGGGGGGGGGAGGTTTGAATATTTTGAGACTTATTTTTTAAATTTGCATTAATTATTTTCAAGTGGAGAAGTTCTAGTCATTTGAATATGGTTTAGTATTTGTATGTATTCCTTAGGTTGGATAAAACTATACTTAAGTATAGAACACAATGATGGTCAGCAAAAATGCCTAAAAGTCTATACCTGGCTTACTATACCTCTACTTACTAACAGCAGTAGAGTCATACACTTTTTAGAAGCATTGCAAATTGTATTATATAACATATGTTGAGCATTCTCGACAGACGGTTGGCTGTCTATTTATCAATGACAACTATTTACTGGTTGAAAATGGGAAGCAATAATACTCATCTGACCAATTTTCTCTTAAAGCCATTTCCATGATGATGATGATGATGATGATGATGATGATGATGATGGGACTTGATTATATTTTTTATTTCAGTCATTCCTAATAAAAAATTTGAAGAAATAAAAGTATCTGAAATACAAAAAAAAAAAAAAAAAAAAAGTAGATTTGTAAAGCTTTACTGAAACAGATGCACCTTTCCTCACCACATCTTTTGAAATTGGAGGGCAAAGATTTGTGCAGATGAACTGCCCAAGGCTTTGTGGGCTGGGGTTGTAAAGTAAAAAGAAGATGACGACTCATCCCTCATTATATATTACAGGCAGGTTTATAAAATTGTTTTTATTAATTTGAAATATTAATTTTATTAATATTAATTTATTAATATTAACTTTTAATATGACTAATTTTATTAATTTTATTTATGCTGAAAATATATAGCAGAACTTCTTTTGGAATCCTGTCATAGATTAGAAAAAACATAGATATTTGAGATATTAAATTATATTAGCACAGGGAATCTCTATTTAAAATAAGTTACATACTGAAAGATTATCATGGTATGTTAAGTGCTGTAACAATATATATAATTTATTAAAACACAAGGACCCAAGACCTACTGCAATTCAGTAAAAAACTACAATTGAAATGCAATAAAACCTGTGAACACTTATATACCTGCCATCTTACTTTAATAATTTGGTACCTCATGTTCTGTTTTGTCTTTATCTATTTACCTGTATATATACCTTTGCTGAAAATTTTGAAAATAAGCTGCAGGTCTTGTGATACTATCCCTAGTCATTTGGGCATGCTAAAAGTAAGGATATTATCTTGCATAACTTTTTTATCACATGCATGAACCCTATTTTTCTAAAACTACCTTATACATAGTTCATATTCGAATCACCACAGTTGTTCCCAAAATGCCTTTTATAATTTGTTATTTGCACCAGAATCAAATCAAGATTCACATATTGAATTGGATTATCATGTCTCTTTAACCTTTGGGGATATCCATACATTTTATAATCTTTGTAAGCAAGAAAAAAGACAAACAGCCTGATGGACCAAAATAGAGAGTCCAGAAAAAAAAGAATAATAACATGTCTATACAAATATTTGATTTATGACAAAGGTAGAACAGTGGTAAAAGCCTTTTTTTTTTTTTTTTTTTTTTCCCAATAAATTGTTCTGAGTCAATAGGATATTCATATGGAAAAAATAATCTTGACCTGTAGCTCACACCTACACTAAAATCAATTGAAGATGGATTGTAGATCTACATGTGAAAGGTGAATAGTAAAGCTTCTGGATGAAAACAGAAAAATTCTTTACCATTTTACAGGAGACAAGGTTTCATAAGCACAAATCCAAAACAGTAATAGTACCATAAGAAAAAGATTGATGCATATTTTGACATTCAGTTGAAGAATTTTTATTCACCAGAAAACACTACAAAGAGAGGTAAAGTAAGCCATAGAGTGAGAGAAAATATTTGCAATATATGTAACAAAATGGCTGCACTAATGTCATGTCAAACACCAAGCATAAGTAATCAAGATTTATTAAGGGAAGCGGCTGTGGCTCAATCAGTAGGGCTCCCGTTTACCATATGGGAGGCCCCGGGTTCAGTTCCCGGGGCCTCCCTCCTGGTGAAGGCAAGCCCGCCCGCATGGCGTGGTTAGCTGACCCAGCGAGCACAAGCAGCAAGGGGGGGATAAATTAATAAAAAAATAAAAATTTAAAAAAAAAAAAAAAAAAAGATTTATTAATACACCAGGAGGGACTCCCAGAGGAGGAGGGGCTTTACCGGCTAGAGGAGAGTAGTGAAGAGGCAGTATAATAGAAGTGAAAGTGTTTATGCATTAATTAGAGAGAGGCTAAATTGCCTATGAGTTATCATCTAATTGATTAGATTTGAATCCTAACTGCATTAACAGGTGCTGCCTAAAAGAAAACTTGTTTTTTTTTCTAAATTTATCACCGCTTGCCATTAGGGCCACTTACCAACCTAACATATATGAGTTATTTGGGGTGTCAAAGTGGGTGGGGACTGGGGAGAGGTAAGTGAAAGGACCTTGATGAGACATCCCTGGGTCCAAAGGAACTTAAGTCAAACAGTTATCACTCAGACATCACAGAGTGGTCCCTTCTCTTTTCAGATGGCAGCTGCCTTATATTTCGTGGAAGACCTGGAATGTGCAGTGTTTCTCTGTGTTCCTGCTCTGCGCTTACAGTACATACAGAAGGTGCTGCTTGCTTGGATCTCAGAGGAGGTTTCTCTCAGTTGCCCTGCCATACCTTGAATGCACAGACATTCCCTTGTTTTCCTGTTCCACCTGCAGACTGTATCATGACTGGTGTACTTTTGCCCCCAATGGGATCTTTCTCAGCTCTCTTGCCCTTCCCACAATACAGCAAAGCCTAGGAAAAAAAGTAGGCAAATCAGTGCAAACTCCCTTTGAATCTGGGGCTGCAGGGATTCTAAACCATCAAGGGACCTCACACTCAATCTTTTAGAATCCATTGAAACTTCATCATTTGACAGCATTTCTGCATCTGTGCCAGTTTCCTCTGTTGAAGTTACCAACGGTCTGTTCATCTCAGCTGTGGGGGACATCACTAATTGGGTTTTACTTTATGAGGGTACTTTGAAAACTTAGCTCACTGATGGGCTTAAGATAAGCACCATTTTATAGATAATTCAGCTTATTCTCATTGTTAGGGTAAGAGAGTTATTTCTCTCTTGAGATTTCTTGTGTTTGGGTCACATTTTCTCTCTCTTTTCAAGTCTTGTAATTTTTGTTAAAAACTGCACAGTTTAGATAATATATTGTACCAATACTAGATTTCATTTTTTAAAATTTTCTGAGTTTTTAAAGCATTATATTTCCTGGACATACTCTATGGAATCTGAAAAATGCTTGCAATGCAAGAAATACTAAAATAATTTTTTAGGTTGAAGGAAAATAAATTGTTAGAAATTCAGTTCTGTGGGAAGAAATGAAGAATGCCAGAATGGAGTAAATATGTTGATAAATATATAGAATCTTTTCAAAGTCTCTTTTAATACTACTGACTTTTAAGATTAAAAAAAAAAATGAAAATGTAATACTGGCTTTTTAGCATATGTAAGAGCGACATATGTGACAACAATATCAGAAAGGATTGGATGGTGGTGATTTGAACAGACAGTTACTAATCAACTTGACCTATTTGTCATCTTTAGATCACTGGCCCCAACATCAGAATATACATTCTTCTCAAGTGCCCTTGAAACATTCAGGGACATTTGTAAAGTTTTCATCTTCTAACCAGATGTTTGAAGATCCTCTATTTAAAACACCCTCAGTTTTAAACATTTTTGCATGTGCACAATGCTTAAGTTAACTAGCAACAGAGTATTTTCTTCATTATACCTCAATATCTTTGTTCCTACATGCATTAATGTAACACTTCCCCATTTTGAACCATTTTCCCCATTTTGCGAGCTTATTCTTCCTAGGAACTCTGCAACACATATTACTACAAACACATGTTGCCTTTAATGAATTGTGGTATAAGAATGCCCACATATGGCATTTGGAGTTGGCAGATGAGCCCTGGGAAACCCTCTGATATATTTTTTTTCCAGAGCTCAAATTCCACCTCTCCCAGCATTTGCTACTATATCGTGGAAGTCACAGGAGATTCATTATATCTCAAAGTGATTATTTTCCTTCCATTATTTTTTTTTTGGACTAAAACCTTATGATTCTTTTTCAAAAGCCTGCTGAGATCATGAATGTTAGACAGTATGGACTTTGGTTTGACACTTCATAAGATCTTGATTTTGGGATCAATAGGTTATTTTCTCTAAGTGTCCAAAACTTTCAATATTTATGAACAGAATTTGTAGAATATGCTAGAGAATAACATCAAACAGACCAGTTTTAAATAATTTACTTCTCTTCACTAAAAATGATAGTATACATTATTTTTACTTACTATTGCTAGACTATAAGGAAGATGCTTGCAAATACAGTAACTCTGAGAGAGTTATATATTTTGTGCTTCAAGGTCTTACTTAGTATTTTCTAACTTAAGTGAAAAATTGTTCAACCAATGCTACACCATCACTAATACCTTGGAAAGTATTCCTACCTGTGAGAGTGAAAAATGGAAAATAATATAAAATAGTGCCTGTAGACAATTTGTACATAGCAAGGTGAAGTTAACACACTGGGCCTTAGGTATTTTTATATTCTTTCCATTCCTTAAATAAGGATGTAGCATTTTTGTATAATCATTTTTTTCTTTAGAGTACTCTTAATAGTAAAAAGCCTATAACCTTTTTAAGAATATCAGTAATTAATCTCTAGATGGTCACAAAAATTGTGTATTTGTTTTACTTTGGAATAGACAGTTCTGAGTTTTCCTCAAAATCACTGAGTAACTTGTAACTCAGAGAAAGATGACCTGGTTAATTCCTCTTAGAGATGAGTATTCTCAGACTAGGTCATCCACCAACTTTTAGAAAAAATAGTGAGATATGATTAAAATATTAATACCAATTAATGTAGCAATATTAACCTGATAACATTGACCTCACCTGAATATCATACTTAAAAGCATTTTTCCTCAAAAAAGAATAGAGCTATTATGCTATAAAATATTTAAGACATATCATATAAATTCACAAAATAACTACTTATTTATATATTGGTAACTTGATTTACTTTTTACTCTCACAAAAATTCAATTCACTTTTGCCCTTCAAATATAAGATGGAACATAAATTATAACTACTGTCAAGACAGATAGCAAATAATGCATAATTTCCCCAAATCTTGAAAGTAGCTTTTGATTTTACATGATTTTTGACTGCAAAAAGTGGCATGTAGTCTATTTAATTCTGAGAAGGGACATAAGAAAATACTAGTATTTTGTAGTATGTCATTCATCAGTTTAAACAAAACAATCCAATATTATTTGAGGATTTTTTTTATTTTGGTGAAAGTTGTGCATCTAGCTAACAAATTCTGAATGAGTTTCTCTCAACTATTTGCATTTCTGTTCAACAAAACAAAACAAGCATTTTAAAATGAAGGAATTTTAAAACAGTAATATTGAAAAATAGGATAAGCAGAAAACCCTTTACCAGAATCTAGGAGAAATTTCACTTTCTCTGAGGGTGTTAGTAATGATTTAAAAAAATAATCCATACCTCACCCGTACATTGTCTCAATTGGCCATCCTTAACACTTCTGCTGGAGTGTTTATTTTTGTGGCAGAAGTGCTCTATACCTGTCTACTCTCTTTTCTTCCCATGAATGTTTATTAATAAGCATATTAGTATATGAGTCCCTTAAAGCTATAGGGCACTAATGGGATGTTTGTCATCATGGGATTTAGTTCGCCAAGTAGAACGGTCTATATAAATAAAAGAAGAACCCCATATTAGTACATTCTACAGATTGTGAATTTCTCCCAGTATATCAAAGAGCTACAGAATCAGAAAACAGAATAAAAAAAGAACCTAGATCCTTACTCCACTAGACATCCAACAGAATAGAACCTGCTAGAAAAAAAGGAAACTGCTGTGTTTTGGCCAATAGCAATGTTGAGTATCTTAAGTGGCAACCAAGGTAGAAAGTGAGAGGAACAACTCATCCAGGCTGGGGATACTTGTACTATCAGTATTAATAATCACCAGATCTTAAATTGTTCACCTCATCTGAAGATGAGCGTATTATTAAAAAATTATAAGGAAGGACACCCAAGAAAAAGTATAGCAGACCAAGGAAAATATTTTTGTGAAGAATTAAAGAAAGATTTTATTTATAAAAATGATTTACTACCTCAGTCCAAAACAAACAGACAAAATCTACAGAAATATTGATTGAAATCAGAAATGGAATGCAATAAGGAGTAGCCTCTAAAATAACTGACAGAAAGCTGTAAGGAAAGAATGAACAACATCAGAGAACAATATAAAAAGATGAAAAGTAATACAGTGAGCTACAATGAAAGCCTGCAATGAAAATGGAAGCAACGAAGCAAAGATTGCAATAATACAATTGAAATACACACTTACGGGTGGAAACACTTATATAACCCATCTCGACTGCAGAGAGTAAGAGTAAATAAATCCAGGAAAAATGAGAAAAAAGATTAGGTATGGAGAAAGGAAAGGCAATCTAAGAGATATAGGCATACACCATAAATCAGAAAAACAAACAAAACATAAGCAATACACAAGGCACATAAAAATATGTTTTCAGAGTAATAAAGGGCCTGAGTATACAGAAGAAAAAGACTAATTTGGTTCATTCACTCAATAATTATCTCTG
The DNA here is from genome assembly GCA_026826555.1 of Tolypeutes matacus. Classification (NCBI taxonomy): domain Eukaryota; kingdom Metazoa; phylum Chordata; class Mammalia; order Cingulata; family Chlamyphoridae; genus Tolypeutes; species Tolypeutes matacus. The sequence goes on from JAKSZT010046586.1 coordinate 13,980,038, forward strand.
GAACACCTACTGTGTGCCAGGCATACCTCTCTGAACAGGACAGTATTGTCTTTCTCCAAATGGAAAATATATGCTACCTAAAGCAGTAGGGAAAAAAAGAAAAGAAAAGAAAACAAACACTTAAGCAGAATGATGGCTAAAGCTTGTAAATACCATAAGAAAAAGGAACCACAGGGCTAAGATATAGACTGAGGCAAAAGCCTTATTTAAGATTCGTGATTCAGGAAAGGCCTCCAGGGAAATTACCACTCAACTGATCCCTGAAAAATATAGCCATGAAAAGAGAATGGGCAACAGGATTGCAGAAAGAACAAAAATGTGTGCAAACACCTGCCACTGGATGGTTCAAAATAAGGTTGGAATGATGGGCAGGGCCCAGGTTATGCAGCACTAGAGGAAGCACCTTGGAAATTACAGCATAATACGAGTATAGATAAACTTTTTATTGTATATAATTTTTTCTTATAAAAATGGTTTAATAAAGAAAACATCTATATAACTTACAGCAAATTTTATGAAATTTCTTTATCCCATTCAACCATCATCTCAAGTTTCCTATTACAGTGTGTCCATCTCATTCAGTAAACGAAATTATAATCTTCTATTTCTAATTTTCAACTACTATTGAGACTTAAATTGTCAAGAATTTTTTTTTTTTTTTTAAAGATTTTATTTATTTATTCATTTATCCCCCTTGCTGCTTTTGCTCCTGGGTCAGCTAACCACGCCGTGCGGGCGGGCTTGCCTTCACCAGGAGGCCCCGGGAGCCGAACCCAGGGCCTCCCATATGGTAAACGGGAGCCCTACTGATTGAGCCACAGCCGCTTCCTTGTCAAGAATTTTTAAGCTTCCTTTTCTAATTTTACTGGTCTGAAAGAATTCACGTATTCAGGCTCAGAAAGGTCATTTCAATGACATTCCTTCTGAAATATATCTTGTATCAGGTTTATCATTGTGTTTGGTGACTGATCTTTTTTTACTTCTCACCTAAGATAGACCAGCTGGTAGTTTTACATTCTTAATAGTTTCTAAACTGCAAAAATGAAATGCTAGAAGCAAGAGATAAATAGAAATATTAAGAAAGCTAGAACATTTCTATTGATTAGAGTAGAGAACACTTTTATTCCAAATCTCTCCCAGGTCAAAAAGACATAAAAGAAAGATAGTATAAGGCTGTGGCAGTAGTTTTATAAAATACTGAAAAACTGAAAAAGGTTAATCACTTAGGTCAGTGGTATATCATTTTCAAAATGCCAGAGGATCCAGAATCTTGGACACTGTGGCCAACTACGCTCAACACTTGATATTCTTCTGTTGTGGCTTTGAAACGGCCTTATTAATATCCACTTGCCCAGATCAAGTGATCCTTTAGGCCAGCAACTTTACAGAATACTGACCACACTTACCCAAAGAGAGGCAACAAGAGGAGACATTTGGCATTCATTCCATTCCTTCTCTGTTAGTGAAAAGTGGGTCCACTTGGCCATGCTTGTTGTCTTTCCCTTCAGTTAGCATGAATTAAAACCAAGCGATTAGCAGTATTGTAAAGTCGAATTCAATTTCCTCAGTACTCAGTTCCAATTATCCAATATTCTTAAAAGGTTTCTTTAATCAGACTCTGGTCCAATAAGAAGTTTAACAGATTACAATGTGTCCCATTCTTCTTTTTATTTCTCTTTTTTTTCTGTTTCTCACCCCCGTGTAAGAAGTTGCTACAGGTTTTCACCAAAATACTGCAGTGATAGCTGGAAATTATTTTGCATTTCCAAAAGTGTTCACATTATAATGGGTGATATTTGCATATAACTATGAGAGAGAAAGCCATCTAACTCCTACTCCAGTGATTTTGCAAATTCAGCGTAGTCAATGTATCCATCATTCTTGTCATCATCTCTCAAAACACCATCTATTAAGTTCATCTTCCTTCATTGGTGATGCCTGTTCACTCCCTTCTCTTGGTCGTGAACAGTGTTCTTATCCAGGCCTGCGCTGCCAGGATGTGAAAAGCTGGCTCCGAGCTCTTGGGCCTTGGCACTTGGGCACCAAAATCCCAGAACAGGCCACATGGGAAAGGGGTTCTCAACAGTCGCAGGGATCTCATGGCTATCAGCACCCTAGCAGTCGTCACTGCCAATTCACTTTTCCAGGCGCAAAGCATTCCAAGATGAGCCTTGGGCCAGCGCCCGTCTTCAAATGCTATATATAATTTTTATTTTATTTTATTTTTTAAAGATTTTATTTATTTATTCATTTATCCACCCCCCTTGCTGCTTGTGCTCGCTGGGTCAGCTAACCACGCCGTGCGGGCGGGCCTGCCTTCACCAGGAGGCCCCGGGAACCGAACCCGGGGCCTCCCATATGGTAAACGGGAGCCCTACTGATTGAGCCACAGCCGCTTCCCGTATATATAATTTTTAAATCCCTTAAGTTTCCACACAAAATCTGAGTTCTTTTTTTGCAGCAGTGTGTGTGTATTGTGGAACTTATAGGAGGGAATAAGAAAGCATCTTTATTTTTTTCTGCGATTATCCCTATAATCCTTTTTGAGAGGATTGCTGTTTGCCTCTGAATAAAATTTCACATGCATCCATCTGTTCATTCTTATCTTTAAAAAATAAAAACAAAATGAAAACAAAGACAACTAATTCCTCGAATTACTTAGAAACAAAAATTGTTTGAGAAATTAATATCTAGTCAAGTACAATAATCACAGCTACAAAATTCTTTACTCTTAAACTCCTTAGCTCCTTCCTCCAAATACAAAAACCAACTCTCTCGTGGGAAAGGAGTCATGAGACTCTTCTTGTTTCTTGTTTCCACACACTACCCCTAGTGATTTTGTCCTTCTCCCTCAGCTTGTACAATACAGTTTTTAATCCCTCTAGAGCCAGATCAGGGAAGTAATAAGAGGTAATGGGCAAGGGCTGCTCTTATGTGGCTAGGACAGTAGCAGAAACTCCTCAGAAGTGGTGACCTCTCACTTTCAAGCTCCTTGACATGATTCACACATTAAATATTGGGGCTACTTACACACCCCACTCAGCTCCTGGACAATCTGTTATCCTCACCAACCTTGTTCTTCTGCAGTCCCCTCACTGCTTGTGGAAACTCTTTTGCAGGAAGAAAGGATGTAAGAAAATGTCTCATTGGCTCTTGAGAGTGCCTAGTCCTAATGTGGTTCCAACAGGATGCACTTTAGGCCAATAAAGTAATACCCAGCCTCAGCCTTGTTGTCATTAGGGGGAAAAATGAATTGTGACCCCAGAGAAGTTACACATGATTCAGTAAAATACCTGTATAACCTATTTATCTTGGGAATCACTGAATTATTTAAGTATTTCTTTTCAAAGCATTTGTTATATTTAATCAGTTTAGAACATTTTTCCTACCCCCAATTATGTAAGAGACCATTAAGACATTCCAAGAGTCAATATATCTTAGTAACTTGGATAGTTTGAAAATCTCAGATTCCTCAGGATGAATAAAAATTCTTGGAACTTCATACCAATATGTAGGAATTAATTGTGAACCAAAAGTTTCTTTAGTAAATAGAAAAACAAAACAAACAAACAAACTGAAACTGGAATAAGCATGGTGCAGAATGCATATACAAAAACGATACTTACAGAGGAGGCTCTGACTTAATGATGTTGGCGTTACAGTTTTATTTGTTTATAGTTATGGGTAGACTAACAGTCAAAAGCATACTATTTAATACATTTTTTCTACTTAATAAAAGTATCATCTTATATTTCAAAAATTGATTACTAACAAGTTCTGCTAATTGATCAAATCATTTTTTCCTCTACCAGGTTCCTCAGTGTTTGACTATAATTGGCCCTGACCCTTCATTACAAACACTAGTGGACTGTGTATATAACTATTGAGACAGGTCTTATTTTTACCATTCCCTCCTTTTGTACCACCAACCTACTATTCCACCCAGCTTTTTAAAGTTTCCCTACATTTAAATCCTCCATTCTCATAAAATACTGAATCTTCTGCCATAAGAATCATGTAATATATTTACTTAAATTAAGTGAGTCTACAATGATATATTTTCAATCTCATGTATTAGTTCAAATTTTGAAGTTTATAGTACCCTCTTTTTATGTTCAGAATTGTAAGATGTTGTATGATGTATCAAGGTAATATATGTGAAGTCTATTTCTCATCTCTGTGTTAAAGAACAGAGAGCATTACGTTCTAGACACATGTATTTCATGGCTGTCCCATGGCCACTCACATAGCCCACTGACCCTCACAGCTGAGCCCATGTGCTCAGATATATTCAAGACAACACTGGCAGACAACTTCTGTGCTAGACCTGCTCGAGTCCATGGTGGACTCTGTCTACTGGTCTCCCTCAACTGAAAATTCCTGAGACGCTACTTCCTATCTTGATAAGCTGTTTCTGGTGCCTTCACTTTTGGCAGGCATTTATAAATTCTATTTGACTTATGAAACTTCAGTTTCTCACTCAGCTCTCTGCTCAGCTTTCTCCTGAGTTTGGACTTTCTCCTCATTAAAAGTTTTCTCTCCAGTCTCATCTCAAGTTCTGTTAAGTAGAAATTCATCAGACAGGCTACAGAAGGTAAGGGATTCAGAAATGTATAACAATCTCTCATAATATGCCTCAAATACCCCCTTTTCTTTTAAAAAGTTCCCCCAATTAGTCCGTATACACACACAAACATACACAAACATACAATATTTAGTTAATATTTCAATATTGCCTCCTAAGCATTCTGCTTTGTCATTTATTTGTATGTGCTTGTGGGTGCTTCCACACAGGATTATGCATTCCTGTAAGACAGAGACTTCTTCAGTTTTGCTTTACCTACAATATTTTTTGTCTAGGTTTTACTATGTATTTATGGAATTGAATTGAAGATGAAGTCTGCCCATTTAAGGATATGACAGAATCCATGTTTTCATATGATATACCTTCCCATCCAGGGAGGGCATAAAATGCCAAAATCACACATTTTCATAGATGCAAACATACACACCTGGTACAAACCTGGTGTTCTACCACTGGTACAAAATCTACTTGTATATTTTTCTACTATTTCTATCTACTGAACAAACTCTGCCTTGCCAAGAGGTGGAAGTTTACACCACTGCTACCATTCTGCAAGGAATAAAGGAGCACTTTCCAGAAACATTTGTTCCACGTCCCATTTTCCAGCTCACTGCTTATGGCGGTTTGGAGCTATGTACCCCAGAAAAAACATGTTCTTAAACTTAATCCATTCTTGTGAGTGTGAACTCATTGTAACTAAGATGTTTAGATGAGGTTACTTTAGTTAAGGTGTGGCCCAACCCAATCAGTATCAGTCCTTTATAAGCAGAATGAAATTCAAATGGAGAGAGAGAAAGCCATGGAAGCAAGACGTTGATGGTCAATGGAACCTGGAAGAGGAGAAGCAAGAGAAGGAGGCCATGATGTGCATTGATGTGTGACAGAGGAGCCCAGGACCAAAGTCACTGGCAGCCAGCCACAGAATACCAGTCTCAGGAAGAAAGCATTCCCTTGATGATGCCTTGATTCAGACTTTTTCCTATCTTCAAAACTGTGAGCTCATAAATGCTCATTGTTTAAGCCAACCCATTGCATGGCATTTGTTTGAGCAACCAAGGACACTAAAATACTACTCCTTAGCCTGTATTGGATTATGATGCCTATACTACAGCTGTCTTGGCCTGTCCCCACTGGACACATTTAGCTTTATATAATGTGTTCAGGCATGCATGGAATTGTGATAACTGCTGTGTGTGTGCCTGTAGGTACTCTGGTGCAAACACTTGGATATTTTCTTAACATTCCTTCTTGTAAGAGTTGTCCCTTGGAAAACGTATCTCTTACCCATGTATTTCAGGAGCACTTTCAACCTGAGCATTAGACATGCCCCCACTGTAAAGCCACACAGGATACCTTGGCTAGGTCGACTGAAGGACCTCCTAGCATTTGTTTGAATCTAAAATGGAAGAAAGGATTCCCATGGCTATTGGATTTTAAGTGTAAGATTATAGGGCACTCATTGAATACTTTTGTCTCATAAAGTGTTCAAAAAGTACACATTATGTACAAATGAAATCCAGCAAAAACCAGCAGAGATAAGAGATAGAGGCCTATCAGCACTGAATCCCAGTGTCAGTATCTGAGGCCTTGATTTTAATTTTGTTGTTATTTTGTGGGCTGCTGCTCAGCTACAAAGGCAATACATTTATTTTTCTTTTCATGGTTCCTTCGGGTGATTTGAGTTGTGATTCTATAACTTGCACCTTTCTCAAATATTACGGGCATTTTTATAAGATTGTAAGCTCTTCTTCTAAATCAAAATTCCTTAAGGCCAAAGAAAATTTCCCACCAGCTCTTTGTAGGGGGTTCTTGCTCTAAAGCTTTGGTTAGTAATTAATATTCACATCTTATATTCAGGATTAGCTCATCAAAAAAGAATATTTTCTTCATTGACCTTAAAGATGAAACTCTGCAAAGCAAAACATTACAGGTGCTTCCCACTTCCTCTGTCCTAACTTTCTTGATATACAGAGAATAATAGGCCTCTGGGCAGATGGGATTTATTATTAAAAAAAAAAAAAAGTGTATGAAAAATAACTTTTCTAGGCCAGGAATAGAATACCAGTCTGTGGAACATCAATACAAATGTATTAATGCCTAATATAAGGCCAATTTGAACCTATCTTAACATGAGAAGACTGCAGGTAGTCTTTTTCTCATAAAACGTGTACTGAGATAGAGTTAGCCAAACTCTGGAGAGGACTATGTAAATGTTTAGTTCCATCAAACCTGCATGCACCAGGAGGGACCACCAGTTGTTTACAGCTGGCATCTGTTCCATTGGTGGATATCCAAAAACTAGTAGTTGTTAGGTTGTTGAATGTCTTGAAGAACATTCCAGGACTTCAATAATGACTAAAGACATGGTAACCCAGTGATAGAAAGTATTCCTAAAAAGAAATTTTAAAAATCATAAACCAAGAAATAATTACAACGAAGACTCTTTAAAATGTATGGAAATTTTTATAACATTTGAATATATAATATTTATTTTTGTTACTCATTATTTGTTTCTCCACAACAGTAATAGAATCATTAAAAAGAAAAAACTCTTCCTATTTCTTTCTTACTTCTTGTCTCCCTCCTTCCCTCCCTCCCTCTCTCCCTTCCTCCTCCCCCTTCTCCCTCCCTCCCTCTCTCTCTCTCTCTCTCTGTCTCTCTCTCTCTCTGTCTCTCTCTCTCTCTTTCTTTCCTTTTTTTTTTCTTTCTTCAGGACAGTGATAAAGGATAAGCTAGGGACAAATTTCTTCCCAGCAGAAAATCATTAAACTAAAAAGAACGACAAAAGGTAAAAGAGGTCCAGCTATAGAAAGGAAAAGAGAATGTAAAATTTGGATGTCAGAAAAAAGGGATGTAGTCCAGCCTGGGATATATGTTGGTATTGGTCTGGAACAGGCAGGAATATGTTTTATCCCTGCCTGTATCTCATTCACAAAGAGGATGTTCCAAAATTTATACTAATTCTAAGCTTCTACCAAGTTATTTTAGAAAATGACTTTATAAATATTACTTCTTTTTTTTTCTTTTGCAGTTCTGAGATATTCTTTGAGACCTCCATTACAATAATACTTAAAAGCTGTTTAAAGGAAAAGGTGGTGATGATAGTGGTAATACGTTTTGTATATCTATAGCCTAAGGCAAGTTATACTAAAATGTTCAATAAATATGTATTACATTAACTTCACAAATATTTGGATCTTCTGGATTGGTAAAAGAAAAAGGAAAATTATTTGCTCTGATGGTGCTTGTGGATAATACTTTTATAAGCTTGATTTCTTTTTCAGAATCATTTGAGATTCCTGGTGAAAAGAGTCTGTCTGAAAACAACATATGGGTATTTTTCTGCTTTGCTTTAAGGCTGTACTTAGGGGGAAAAAAACACTAGACAAAACTAACTTTCAAAACCAGACTGAATTATAAGCCTAGAGTGAATTTAAAGGACTGAGGTGAAGTATATGACTTTGTTTTGTTTTCATTTATTCTTACAAATAAGGGTTTTTTGGTTTTCTTTTAAACCAACAGGGAGAACTCGATAAATGATTCACTAGCTTACTCCCTACTTGCCAATGAATATGTCAGGTCAGCATTTCAACATACTGTGTTAGAAGTGGCACTACTATGAATATTTCCTAATATTTATAATCAGTGTTCATTTTAGTGCAGCTCTAACCCTTTTAAGAGCAGACATCTAGAAAATATGACTTATCTCAGTTTACTAGTTAAAAGAAATATCTCATTCTGCTTGATTCCTATGATTTATTTTTAAGTCAGAAATATTGCCCTGCCAACAATCATGCTTTATTTAGAAATACGCTTTGATTGTGAGAAAAAAGAATGCCGGCCACTCAAATAGGCATAGCTGTCTGAAAATAAAATAAAACAAAACATTAACAAAGACAACAAAAACACCACAAATAAATTCTTTTTTTTTTTTTAAAGATTTTATTTATTTATTCATTTATCCCCCCCTTGCTGCTTGTGCTCGCTGGGTCAGCTAACCACACCATGCGGGCGGGCTTGCCTTCACCAGGAGGCCCCGGGAACCGAACCCGGGTCCTCCCATATGGTAAATGGGAGCCCTACTGATTGAGCCACAGCCGCTTCCCCCCAAATAAATTCTAATCCTTTCAGTTACTGTGTTTTTATTTCAATATTATTTTTTATAATATATATTAGACCTATATTTACTTTTACTTTTATATGATAAACTAACTTGTGAATGTTGATAAGAAAACAAATCAAGAGGACTTTCAACTTGAAAAATGCTGATAATTGAAAACTGAATGGCCAAAAATATTTAAAGTTAAAAAAATAATAAAATAATATCATAAGTTCTAAACCTATGAAGGAAGCTCTATTTTAAGATGATGACAAGCTTAGATTGATATTTAGAATTTGGAAGGGTTTATGATTAAATTAATTTTCATCAATCAGAGGAAGTATAAATATAAATGTGTCTCTGTGTGTGGGCATATATTTGTGTGTTTTAATGAAAACTTATTTAATATACCCTGCTATTAATTGAGAAAATATCTATGAACACTTATTTGTGTGAAATTGTTGATATGCTTTCTGAAGTCAAAGAACTTTGAGTTTAGAAAGGGAAGATATTGGAGTTTTAAAATCATAATTCAGGATAGAAGGGAGTGAATGTGGCTTAGTGGTTGAATGCCAGCTTCCCACATATTAGGTCTAGGGTTAAATCTCAGCCCCAGTACCTGAAAAAGAAGAGATGAATGTGAGAAAAGAAGAAAGAACAGTCCCGATAAAGTACTAAAATTTGAGAATTCAGAGGTAGCCTGGTACAGGGATACAGTTCACACCTGGCCTCCAAACCTGACTCCGCCTCTTGTTGTTGGTAATTGATGGATAAATTCATGAAAATCTATGTAACTGAGACAAAAGCAAATTTAAAGAGCTATTGTGAGGTCATAGTAAACTTTCAACAAATGTTGATTGGTTAAATGTTACTTTTAGTTGAGTATGGGTAAGACAAAAATCAGGAAAACAGTGTAATTATTTTAGCTAAATGTAGGAAAATATATGAACACATAAACCCCTAAAAAACACAGACATATGCACAAAACAATTTCTACAATCTGTTCTTTAATGTGCCATAGGTGTTATCCCATAAAATTAATCAGATAAAATTAACTTACTTCCTACATTAATGTACCTTAAAAAGTAAACAAAATTTAATTTATAAAATCTAAATTTAAAAAAATTACTTGAACAAGTTGCATCAGATTATACTAAAACCATTATGGCTTTCCTTCACAGACTCCTTACTTCTCATGCTTTCTTTAATAAGATTAAAATTAAAAGGCACTATTATTAAGTTGACAAAAAATATGCTTTTAAATAACCTTTCTACTGAAGTGTAACACACATAATGAAAAGTAAAAAAAATTACAAGTGTTCAGAATCATCACAAAGTGAGTTCTTACACAGGACTATCATCCAGTTTAAGAAATAAAACAATACTCTGCCCACCACCCCCCCTGCCCTAGAAGTCCTTTCTTTTTCTTCCAGTCATTTCTTCCATTTTTCCTGCCCCGAAGTACCTTTCCACCTTTATCTTGAACTCTAATATCCTTGATTAATTTTGCCTATATGAAAACTCTATATTAATAGAATCACATTTTATATATTCTTTTCCATCTTTTTTTTTTTTTTTTTTTTTACTTAATATTATATTTGAGAGCTGCATCTATGCTATTGCTTATAACAATGGTTGGTTTATTTTCATTGTTATATAGTATTCTGGGGTATGATCAGTCCACAGCGTATTTATATTTATTCAGTCTCAGGCTGATGGACATTTGGGTTGCTTTAGAATTGTAGCTATTATAAATAATGTTGTTAGATGCATTGTTGAACAAGTCTTGTTGAACATATGTACACAATATAATTAGATATAGGCTTTCTGCATATATACATTCAGCTTTACTATTAATTGTAAACAAGTTTTCAAAGGATATTGTACTAATGTACAGTCTTACAGATTAAATAAGAAAATTCCATTATCTGTATTTCCTCAACAACAGTTGATGTTTCTGATATGTAGTGGTAACTCATTGTGGTTTTGATTTGAATAGTCTTGATGACCAATTTGTGTTTCCTTGTTTACTATTGTTGTTCATTTGGATATTCTCCTATGTGAATGCCCATTCATTTTGCCTGTATTTCTAGAGCATTATTGATTTTATTTTTCTGATTGAGTACTAAGAGTACATTAACTATTTGGATTAAAGCTGATTTTCAGTTATATATACAAATATCTTTTCCCACAGTGTAGTTGTTTTTACTCTCTTAATGGTGTCTTTGGATAAACACAAGTTTCCAATTTTAAATACTGTGGTTTATTATTATTTTTTTTCACACTGTTGACTTCTTTTAACTTTCTTAATTTTAAGACTTTTCATATTTGATTCTACAATCTTTCTGGAATTGATATTTTTGTGAATGGTATTTGGAAGGGTGCAAGATTCGTTTTTTAAAATCAAATTTATAATTGTCCATACTTTTTCTTTGTGCAGTTTAGTCTCATTCTCTAGTTGCTTATAGAATCTAGTGTACTCTACCATAAAACCCTAAAAGGAAATTGTCTCTAAAAGAAATTGATCTTGTTTAAAAGTAAATTCCCATGAGAATTATGTTCATGTTTGAATTGTATAAAAAGCTGAATAGAGGAGTAGTTTGATATCTAGTTGATTTTTAAAATGGCAGTGAGTCCTGGACACCCTGATTCACAAAGATCTGTATCAGAGAATATATGAAAACTTCCATAATTTGCTTTGCCAGTTGAGGTAAAACTTGTATCCCAAAATACCAAAATTCTTAAAAACTTCCTGTTGAAATCCTGGTTAGTGTGAGTACTTCTTTTGAAATGAGTATTGGCTGTTTTTGAGTTTTGTGCCTTTTTGAGTTTATCTGCCTTAGGGAAGAGAGAAGATTGGATGAGATATATTACAGAAAAGATGTAAATACAAGTTGTCTTGCAATTAATATGGTTTTATTGAAAGGAAATCTTCTCTATTTCATCTATTGAAAAATCTATAATTTCATCTATTGAAACGAAATCTTCTCTTTTCGAGGTCTAAACTTAAAAAGCCAGTTTTACGTAAGGAAAAACCAGAGGAAATCAGTGTCTAGACTCTTGCTCCTCTTTTGGCCTAAAAGGAGTTGTAAGAAGAGTGGGAAAAGGGAGTGGTAGGCAGACTTTTTAATGAATTCACAACCCATTTTCTCTTCTTTTGGCTATAGATAAGATAACTTTAAGGATAAATGAGAGTAATTAAAGCAGAGAGTAGCTCTGGAACATGCCCATGCCTGCGTGAGTCTCTGGCAGATTACCTTATTATAGCTTATCCAAAGAATCTTTGGAAACTGCCTTGACAGTGCAAAATGGTCAGATGATGGAATCTTCAAGGCTGACCTTTTTTTCCCTAATTTCTTAAGTGCTGTAAAATATTCTTAGAAATAGCCAAGTAGTTGGATGGAAAGCCTGACAGAGGGGACTGCCATGATTCTCTAGTGCCAAGATTCTCCAGTGGAACTTGTAGCCTGACCTGGTCGCTAGTGGTACAGAAACAAACCTTGCTTAGAGGGAGATTTAAAGGTGAGCTGGCTTTGTGTCCAGAGCTGGGGTTGAATGGGACTCAAGCCAGATAGAGAGAGCCTGGAGAATCAGCATTTCCTGACTGTTCAGTAAAGAACATATGGTTGGTTATTCCAGATCAACAAATGTCAGTAAGGCCTGCAGACACAGAGCAATAAGTAATTTTGTTCCAGAGAACATTGAGGTAAAAGGGAATTCCAGCTCTTCTTTGCTTTGCTAATGTCATATTAAAAAGGATCTTAGGGAAAGAAGAATGGCTGACTGGTTTTCTAATGAACTGAGCATTTTGATCCCAAGCAGTCTGAATCATAAGCACAAAAGGCTCATTTTACTTTTCATAGTAAGATAAGCTTTAAAACAGATTAAACTTTTAGTCATTTTTTCCCTGCTAACCAGAATATTGGGTTTGTAGAAAGTCAGATTGGATGGAAATAAAATAAAGAAATTATATTTTCTCTGCTCATTTGATTTGAAGAGAAATGTGTGACCTTTTACAGAATATTACATATCGCATAATTTCCTTTGACCCAAAATAAAAGAGATTATTTCAGCAGCACAAAAAAATGGGTGACTTAATTGTTGTTTGGGGCTTCTTATGAACAATGTGAAGCCATTGAACTTCTTTAAGCAGGGATGTGGTGGGGAGCTGAGCCAGCATTACTATGGGATGTTAAAAGATCAAATTGCCATCCCTTTCAATTCTGCAACTGTGCATAGTGAGAACACACATTAACAATATAATTTTATATTTTCTATTAATTTAGTTTTTCAGTGTAGCTTGCAAAAAAGTCAAATATATGGTATGGTATGTAACAGTTCCAAAGTCCTGGATATTTAAAACATTCCTGTAGCTCCAGGTTTTCATGAGAAGAACTTAATGACCCCTCTGTTAAGGCAAGTTCTGTCACTCCCAAACATTTTCTATGTTGAATATTTGCTCATAAAACAAATCTAAGTAATATTTGTACTTGTTTCCTTTTTGCAACAAGAGAGCCCACCTTTTCAATACTGGGAAACAGTGAAAGTCCCTCTATCAGAGAATTTGAAGGGCCAAAAGAAACTATAAACTCATTTTTAAGAGTATTTAGCAAGATAGTGGTTGTAAGATTAATGTAAAAATAAAATCCATTGCATTTTATGCAGCAGAAACCTATGAGTAATTAATTAAAGAGAAATGCCACTTAAAATGCTATCAGAAAAAAAAAATTAGCTATGTAGGAATAAATCTAAGAAATCACAAGACTTTCTACAGGGAAAATTCTAAGTCCTAATTAGAATATATTAGATAAGACCTAAAATAAAGAGATATGCCTCATTTACAAATAGAAATACCTTAATATCACAAATATGTCTATTACTCCAATGCTAATCTACCTGTTCAACACAATTCCAACATAAACCTCAACAGGGTTTTATGTGTAATGTTATAAGATAATTCTAAAATTTAAATGGAAGATTAATTAATCAAAAATTGCCAGGATAATTGTTAAGAAGGGCTGAGAGAAGGGACTTCACTTTACAAATAAGAGGACTTTTGAAGTAATTGAAATTTAGACAGTGTGGTGGTAGCATAGGGTAGACCAATTGATCAGTAGACAAGGAAGTCCAAACAGTTTAACATTCAAGTATATCATACAAACTACTATTTCTACTCCTAATTTATATCCAAGAGAAACTCTTGTCCAGGTACAATAGACATATGTAAGAATGTTCATAGCAACACTGTACAAAATAGAAAAAGAAAACTGAAAACAATCTGTATATACCTCAGGAGGAGACTCTAAATAAACCATGGTACACTCAATATCATATCATGGTACAATAGAATATCATAAAATGGTCAAAATGAATAAGTTATGGTAACATGCAATGATATGGATAAGTCATTGCAATATAATATTAAGTGAAATGTATCAAAACCCCTAAACTATATATGAAGCATGAAGCCTTTTAATAAAGTGAAAATAGCTAAAATAGAAAATATACTTTTGGGGAAATATTTAAATGGATAAAACAATACAGAAGGGAAAGCATGTGAATGATGAACACAGGTTTCAGAAAGAGAAGATTATATCAAGAGAGTGAAAGCACGGTAATGTGTTGAGCAAGTATGGACGGCTAGATGCAGGTTAAATTGTTGTCTGGTTGGTTTCACTTGTACTTATTTCATAAATGAAAATTGTTAAATATATAAATAAATAAAAACAGGTCACCGTTGGGCTAACAATTAGAGTGAATCAAGGATTATGATTGATGCAACTATATGTTTATGAGAGGAGAGAATTCTCAGGAATTTTAGATAACAATTATGATGGAAAAAATATGCAATGCACACAAACATGGCTTGAGACTGGGTGAACTGATATGAAAGCCAAAATCCACTCTTTTCTATCTCTTTAATTTTCCTCCACAGATTAATCTTAAAATAGGGACTTTGGTGAGCATTCTGATTGTACTGTGCTTCACCCATTCTGCCTCTGCATTTCTGAACCTTCTGATTTTATTCTTATTTCCTAGCGGAAGCACTGAATGAGAATACTAGGCTCAAATCCCCTTAGCCATTTGCTTCTCTAGGCTCAGAAGAGGCTCTATTATTGGACTTTTTATCACCGCTGCAGTAATGGTTTCTTCCAGACATGAATGCTCTAAACAATATTATATATCCTTCCATACATCTTTACACTGTTCAGGTAAGTGTAATATGCATAAATTGAACAGAGGGCATAATGAACTATAAAAAAAGATGATGGAAAGTGCTTAATACGCTATATTGTGATAATCTGTGTATGTGTTTGTTTCTTTAATTAAAATAAAATCCTTGAAGGCAGGAGCTGAATCACTTCAAGGATTGAGTCAGCAATGCCTAATAAAGTGCCTGGTACTCTGTAACAGGTTTAGTCAATGAATAAATGAATAAAAATACAGACTGTGCATCTTCTGATGAGGATCAGAACTTTACTGAAATGACCTAAGCCAGCAGAGGAAAACTGAGAGTGAATTTTGAAGACTCTAATTTGGATGCACTTGTTTGTAAAGTAGCCTCAACTAGGTCTCCATGTAGAGAGTTGCTGAGAGTTATGAAATGCTAATGAAATATCAGAAGCATAAGGAAGGAGCTTTGAAATGCAGTTTGAGGAGAAAATTAAAGTTTTTTTAATATAAAAGAAATAATGATTTAAGAGAAATGTTTAATTTTCAATAAAGCAATGTCTTATTTTAATATAGCAAATAATCTAAATTACATGAGATAAAAAAGAGTACTTATATTAATAAATGATTAATGATCAGGAAAATAAACTTAGAAATGTTAGGCAGTGTTATTATTTTTTAGTGTTGTATTTACTAGGAAATACTTGAGCTTAAATATATGCAGTCCAAATTGATAAAAACTCATCTGATCCAGTGATTAATGAAAGGGATTTATGTATAACAACTATAAAATGAAAATTAAAGAAAAGCACTCTAAAATAACACTCAAAATTGATAAAAAGATATTTTCAATTTTTGACATACTAATTTTACCAGTCAATAGGCAAAAATGAATAATATGACACACAAATTTAGAGTAAATGAAATAATAATATTATAGAATACAAAATTGTGAATATATGCATGTATTCATAAAGGAAGATGGCACAATCAAGTCAGAATTCTATTTTTTTAATAATTACAGAATGATAATATCCAAAGCATCTCCATGTTTTATTTAGAACCAATGCTGGCAAAACACTCTAATGTATCACATATATTTCATTATGCAATTATTTTTATAAAGAAGATTAATCACAGAGATCAAAAAGTAACCTTGCACTTTCTCAGGGACTAAAACACTTCAGAAAGTGGTGGAATATTTCATTTCTTATGTGCAGAAGAGCCTAAAGCTAAGAGTTTACTTTCTGGTTTAAAACAACTTTTTCCATGAACATAATGAAGTTGCAATCTACACTGACACTGAAAGTAGATAACTGAATTTCAAAAATTTTGAGAAAAAAAACATTTTGTTGAAATGTAATAGGACGTTATAACTCACAGGTTGGTTTAATGGACTGAAATTCTATAAATTGTTGGAAGGTTTAACACAAGTCATGAATTGTTCCAATCTTTTGTTTCAACACTGTTAGATCTGTCTTGCATCTTTGTGGGCAGAGCAGACTGAGTAAGATATGATCAAAGTTAATGCCATTTATTTTACCTGCCTGCCAAATTTGTTTTTATCCTAAAATGTAACTCAAATATTACCTCCTCTGAGAAGACTTCTGGGATCCTTTCATCTTGCTTACATTCTCCTTCATCTGTGCTTTAGAATATCTTGTTCATACATCTCTTAGTACTTATATTGCTGTGGTTGTTTGGTTGCATGTCTGTTCCTTTCTGCTCCTTGAGAGAGCCTTTGTGCACAGAAATCACTGTGAAAACTTCTGCCATGAACAGAGAGATGAATGAATGATGCATTTGGGGGTATTATGATGTGACAAATAAGTTATGTGGAGTTGAAAAAGTTTCTGGTTTTCTGATTATAAAGATTCTTAACTTTATGAATGAAAAGTGAATTTTCATTATCTATCCATCAAACTAATTGTCCCCATTGCATCTTTCAAATTCCTTAACACCAAATCAAATTCATCATCCATTGGGAAACAATCTTTTATTTGTGACACTGTCTTTTGACATTTCTTCTATTGATTTATCTCCTTCATGGAGTTTTAACTTTCCTCCTGTTTAAGTTTCTTTTCCAACTAAATTTTGGTATTTCAGAATATATTGGTTGTCTCTATAAGGAAGAGTCCTATTTATCCAAAGAACAAGCATAGTTCTTTAACCATATAAGAACTCACAAAATGTTGATTGTTATTCATTTTTAATGGCTTATATATTTAATATTCAGAAAAATAGAAGAAACTCTTTGGGAAAAATTTGTGGAAGAACTGCTAACTCACTTACGAATACAATTTTGGGGAAAATAAAAATTCAGAATTGCTTTCTCTCCATTTTGTTTTGTTATTTCAAGAAATGTTTTTCTCTAATGAAGTTGGGTATGAGACAAGGTTTACAGGGAGAGGTGCTTGTTCCTAGTGGGAGTTGTTTCATTCCCATTTGGCATTGTCTTCTTAATGTTCCTAAGAAACTGCATAAATATCAAATCTTTACTGGAAAATTGGGGTCAAAATCTACTTAGATCTCCTCTGGATAAATTTCATGAACCCCTGTGCCCTGTGATTAGATTTAAACCTAGCAGCTATTGGGAATTTATTTTGCAGCATGAAAAACATTATTTTCTTTAAGATGTTTGCAGTATATCACAGTTTGAAGTTAAAATAAAATAACCTCTTCTTAGGATAGAACATACAGGTGACCCTTAAGTCTCAAAAACAAATTATAGAGGATGCAGTCTAGTAAGTGCTTTGGTTCTCTACATAAGATACTATTTTCCCAACTGATTTGTTTTACAAAACTGAGGTGAGGGAGTGGTATCATATCACAATAACTGGTGCATACAGAGTGTTATTCTCCAAATCAGAATTTATAAAGGTTATAATCTATGAAGACTTCAAAGCAAAAAAAGTTAACAGGGTCAAATATAGATAAAGAAAAAAGAAATATTGTTTTATTTTATAACTAGGCATAAAAGTAGAATATCAGAACTGGAAAGAACCTTGGAAATCATGTGATCTAACCCCCTAATTTATAGATTAAAATGCTTAGGGTCATGGATATTAAAAAAAAAAAATAAAAATTCCCTAGACTCACATGGGTATAAGTAAAAGAGCCAGAATTCTAAACCTTGAAATCATTATCATATGCAAATTTAAGTACAATGCCTGGCTTAGATATTGGTACAGGGTAAATCTATGAAATATTTTGATTCTTTCTTCTTCTCTTCTTCTTTACATTTCTATTAAGGACATCATGACAAGTGATTAATAATGACTTCTGGGGTACATGATTAATATTCTGTCACTGAGTAGCTGTGTTACCTTGGGCAATTTGCTGAATTTCTCAGTGCCTAGATTCTTCATCTCTAAATAAGGATAATAGAATGACTTTTGTCATAGAATTATTGAGAAAATTCAGTTAGATAATACATGTAAAAATGCTTAGAGCCCCTGAGTACAGGGGCAGTGCCTAGTGAAGGAGGATGGACCATCACAATAGACCCTTGATATTGACGACTGTACTTATGAACCTTTTCTTTTGAAATTGAAACTTAGCCTAGTATTATATGTAGCCTAATGTTACCTCCTGAAAGCCTACTTGTTGCTCAAATGTGGCCTCTTTCTAAGCCAAACTCAGCATATAAATGCATTACCTACCTACCCCCAACCCCAGTGTTGGACATGACTCCCCCCAAGAAAGAGCCTCCATGGCACCAAGGGATTATTACCAAGCACCAACTAAAAATGCACCTGGAAAAAGACCTTGATCAAAAGGGGGAAACGGTAAATACCAATGAGTTTTTATCACTAAGAGATTTCAAAGTGAGTCGAGAGTTCATTCCAGAGGTTGGGCTTATGCACGTCTCAGCAGGACTCATTGACTGACACAATAATTATTGCCTAAAATTGCTGTGCTCCTGAGGGCTCTAGAGCCATCCAGACACTATGGGCAGGGCAGGGCAGACAACTCAGGAGTTTGGCACCCTGCCAGTGGGCCATGCTTTGGAATTTATGCTCCCCAGTGTAACAGACTTGGACTCATTTGAGGTTTACCTAGAAACCTAGAAGGGGCTCTTCTGCCCCTTCTATTTGAACCTATAGTTAGTACTAGACTTGATAGGTGTATGTCCAAGAGACTTATATCTTTGGGCAGCCGTGTGCCAATTGGGTCCTGAATCACAACAGAGTTGCAACACCTACTCTCCAGTTCATTAGACTCACCCAGGGCAACTAACAAAGAGATGATGATGGACAATGCCCATCCCAAGGAGCAGAGAGTCTGCAACTGCAATCAAGCTAGTCCCATCCATCCGCCCCATGGGATCTAAGCCCCCTCTCAATTAGAGGCAGAGTAGTTATCACCATCCCCAAATTCTCAAGATTGGAGAATGAATGATAGACTAGAGTAGATTTATGGTTATTCTACTATAGACTTATTGTGATTCTAGCAATGGAAGAACTTTTATCATTGTGTGGCTTCAGTGGCCACTGGAGGGTCTGAGGGAGGGAAAGGGAAAAATAGGTGTAATATGGGGGCATTTTGGGACATTGGAATTGTCCTGAATGACATTGCAATGATGGATACAGATCATTATATATTTTGTAATATCTTACAAAATTGTGCAAGACAGAGTGTAAAATATTATGTAAACTATAATCCACACTTAGTGGGAATGCTCTAATATGTCTTCATCAATTGTAACAAATGTACCACACTAATGAAGGATGTTGTTAATGTGGGAAAGTGTGGGAAAGGGAAGAAGTGGGGCATATGGGAATTCCCTATATTTTTCTGTAATATTTATGTAATCTGAAGTATTTTGTTTTTATTTAAAAAGGTATTTTAAAATGCTTAGAAAAGTACCTGGTACGTAGGACATGCTTACAAAAGTTATTTTTTATATTATGATAATTACTAGGATTATTATGCTGTGCCATTTCTTGCTATTGGTCTATTTGTAGAGTGTCTAGTGCCCCTTTTAGTCACCTTGTTCTCACTCTGAGATAAATATTCAGGATATTTATCACTCTCCTGTTATCAAAACTTACCAGACATATGATTAAAGCTGTCAAACTGCAATAAAAGACTTGAGATATTCTGATAAAAATTAATTCATCTAATATTTATAGTTGCTAAGGTTAATATATTTCACCTGCCAGATATAAGTTTCACTTGAAAGTAGGTCTTTTAGTTACTTAAATAGAAAGGAATTCTACGGAAGAATTCAGGATACTTGTAGATCAGTACAGTCTAAAATTTTGTATTGGTTAGGGTCTTGCCCAGGCAGCTGGTTGGTTTCTCCACCTGCAAGTAAAACTATTACAACTATGCAATAAACAATTATAGCTCAAGATTCTGATATGGTACTTCTACCCTAACATGGCAAAATTTGATCAGTATCAAAATTATAGTAATCCTACCAATTCTGATCAACAAGTTTATACAATAAAAGGAAGCTTTAAACGTGACCTGTAAATGAACCAAAAGGTTTTTTGTATGTATATTTTGTGTATTGCATATATCCTTGATTGTACTTGTGTATACTCAAGTACACACACATTTTCACAGATAATCCAATACAGAAGTGATATTTCCTTCCACCTAACAAGTGCAAAAGTGGAAATATCAGAAATAATTGTAATTCATTCTGGGGACTTCACTTTAGAGCATAATTTTTGTTCCAGCTGCAATAATATGAAATTTCATCATGTTAATATTTTAATTATCTTCATTGTACTTGCTTCTTTATGAGCATTCTCTTATTTTCTCTGGGGGTAGTAGGGATATAGTTGCATTATAAAATAACGAAAATCTAATTCGCATTTCTAATAATTCCAGAGAGTTATTTTCTTTCTTATATACTGTCAAAACATTCTGTCAGCTCCAAATTAAAAAAGCAAACTAAATCGAAGTCCTTACTGGTTTCTACCCCTTATGGACTTAGCATCTAAGATCAACATTGTGCCTGTATGCAAACTACTAAGTAAGATCAAGAGTAGTGCTCTCTCTGAAATATTGTTAAGCTTTAAAAATCACACTGAATGAATTAATCTATAAATGTCAAGTCATCTTAAGGAAACATGCCTGAGAGTTTCCATTTATAGCCTAACTGCATGCGTTAAGATGTCTAAAAACCCTGTATTCTTTGGGGTGGAAGTAGGGAGACAGATGATTAATTAAGGAATATTAGAAAGAGCTGAATGACTGAAGCAATGGCAGGGTCTGTTTAATCACAATCTAGAAGAAAGGACATTGGTTATTTCTATCTTGTTGGCAAATTGACAACTTTCTTAAACTGGGTTCTATTTAAATGCATAATCAGAAAACTCCCTAATTTTTACAAGCAGTTTTCACTAAGCTTGGATCTTAATTATTATTTGACTTCCCATGGTCTGATATATTGATCATGCAAAGACAGGTATTCCAGTTTGCATAACAATTATATTTCTCATTGCAAATTGTAAAAAGACATTTCCTTTCCTTTATAATTCCTGAATGCTTGGTTATTGTGACTCGACCTCTGGAAAAATGCCTTGGAAATATGTGGGTTTTGAACTAAAGCCAAAATTATGTCACCACTAATGTGAGTCTTGGAAAACAGTCAGTTCTTCTCAGGAGACACAAGATACCTCAATTGACTGCATATCAGGTTGTTGGTTATATACACTAAAAAATTATTAGTAAAGTTGTGGATTTACAGAACAATCATGCATAAAATACAGTATTCCCATGTAACACCCCACCACCAACACCTTGCATTTGTGTAGAACATTTATTATAATTGATGGTACCAATTTTTTATAACAGTAGTTTTCTCTGTTAAATTTGATGTAAGATGATCAAAACAATACTATTAACTATTATCCATAGTTTACATTAGGTATATTTTCCCCATATACCACCCTATTATTAATGCCTTTTATTAGTGTCATACATTTACTATACTTCATGTAAAGAACATTCCTTTACTTGTACTAATAACTATAGTCCATTATCTACAATAGGGTTAATTGTGTTATACAGCTCTATGTTTCATTTTTTAACTTTTAGTCTACTAATGTATATGGCCTAAAGTTTCCCCTTTTAACCACATTCTCCTATGTAATTCAGTGCTGTTAATTGCACTCACAATAAGGTGATACCATCACCACCATCCATTTCTAAACCTTTACAATCAACCTAAATAGAAAATCTGTATAAATTAAGCATCACCTTCCCATTCTCTAACCCCAGTCTATCTCCTTGTAACCTATATTCTAGATTCTAACTCTCTGAGTTTGCTAATTATAATTAGCTCTTATCAGTGAGATCATGCAAGATTTGTCCTTTTGTGTCTGGCTTATTTCACTCTGCATTATGTCCTCAAGGTTCATCCATCTTTTTTCATGCATCAGGACTTCATTCCTTTTTTTTTTTTTTTTTTAAGTAATTAATTTATTGACTTAAACATGGAAATATATTGAGTCATGGTATTGAGGATAAGAGAAGTCCAAAATTGAGGTGTCAGCCCCAAAGACTGTGGTGTTGTAGTGCTGGGTCCCAGTGATCCATGAGTCCTTCACTTTTCTGTCACATGGCAATGCACACAGTTACATCCTCTCCTTTCTCTTCCGAATTCGGTTGACTTTCAGCTTCAAGCTCTTCTTGTGGCTTTCCCTCCATGGCCTTCTCTATCAGGTCTCCAGTAATAGGATTAAAACCCACAGTGATTTAGTTGGCCGCACCTTAATTAGAAATTAAATCTTCAAAAGTTCCTTTTTATAGTGGGTTCATACAAATATGAAGTGATTAAGATTAAGAACGTTTTTTTCTGGGGCACATAATTAAATCAACACGTATGGATAGGCATTTATAATTAGAGTAGAGTAAGATATTAAAATATAAAATAAAGCATTTCAAGAAAGTATTCTAAAGCAATATTGTTCATTGTTTTACAAAATTCACATGCTAGTAATTTTACAAATGGACATCCCACACAAGACAAAGGGCAATGAGATCATTGTTTAAAGAAGGCAACAGTACGGTGCTAACACTCTGGTAAGGACCCAATACATGCCAATCACAATTTCCCTCTCACATTGTTAAACCACCATTACTACAGGAAGGGGACTGGTTTCAGAACATTTCTAAAATTGATTATGGCTTAATTCATGTTGCAACTTTCAGCTTGTTTAGGTCATTAGGTACCCTATTTATTTTTCTTAAGAACAATTTGGAATTTTAAGTTAATAATGTTAAATACTGAAAATGAAACAAAACACAAACATCAACATTTGCTGTGTCCAAAACACCTATTAATCTTTACAACAATTATTAATCATTAAAACAAAACCACCCTTTGAGGTGGGTACTATTATATCATTTCCATTTTCCAGATCAAGAAATTGAGATTTAGAGAGGTGAAGTCTAAAGTCACACAGTCTGAAAATGGTAGAACTGGAAAGGACTTCATTCCTTTTTAATGCTGAATAATATTCCATTGTTTGTATATACCACATTTTGTTTATTCTCAATTTCATTTATTTCTGCTCTAATCTTTGTTACTTCTTCCCTTCTGCTTGCTTTAGGGTTACTTGGCTGTTCTTTTTCTAGTTTTTCCAGGTGTGCAGTTAGGCCTTTGATTTTAGCTCTTCCTTTTTATGTATATGTTTATGTCTATAAATTTTTTTCCTAGCATTTCCTTCACTGCATACCATATGTTTTAATATCTTGTGTTCTCATTTTCATTCATCTCAAAATATTTAGTGATTTCTCTTGCAATTTCTTCTTTGACCCAATGATTGTTTAAAAGTGTATTATTTAACCTCCATATATTTGTGGATTTTCCAGGTCCTTGCCAGTTATTGATTTCCAGCTTTAATCCATTATGGTCAGAGAAGATAATTTGAATAATTTATTTCTTTTTAAATTTTTTGAAACATTTTGTTACTCAACACATCGTCTATCCTGGAGAATGACCAATACGCACTCGATAAGAATGCATATCCTACTGTTTTCGGGTGCAATGTTCTGTATATGTCTGTTAGGCCTAGTTCATTTATCCTAATATTCAAGTTCTCTCTTTCCTTATTGATCTTCTCTATAGATGTACTATATGTTGATGAGAGTGGTATATTGAAGTCTCTACTTGTTGTAGAAGTGTCTATTTCTCCATTTAGTTTTGCCAATGTTTGCCTCATGTATTTTGGTGCACAACAATTAGGTACATAGATATTTGTGATTTTTATTTCTTCTTCATGGATTGCCCCTTTTATTAATATATAGTACTGTCTTTGTCTCTTATAACAGCTTTTGCCTTAAAGTCCATTTCATGTTATATTAGTATAGCTATCCCAGCTTTCTTATGGTTTCTATTTGCAGGGAATATCTTTTTCCAAATTTTCCCTTTCAACTTATTTTTTTCTTTGGGTCTAAGATATAAGCATCATATATTTAGATCATGCTTCTTAATCCATTCTTCCAATCTGTACCTTTTGATTGGGAAGTTTAATCCATTAACATTAAGTGTTAATACTGTAAAAGTAGTACTTATTTCAGTCATTTTGTCCTTTTTTTAAAGTGTCATATCTTCCCCGTCCCCCCTCTTTTTTCCTGTATATTTCAAACTCTTTTTCTGTATAGTTGATTTTTTTGTGATATATCTGGCTGATCACTTTCTCATTTCTGTTTTTGTAAATTTTTAAAATACTTTCTTTGTGGTTATTCTAGAGTTTATATTATACAACCTGCATCTATAATCTATATATTTGAAAAGATACCAACTTACCTTCAATAGGATACACTTTCTCTGCTCCCATATGCCTCTATTTCTCCTCTTTGTGTTGTTTTGGTCCCACTTTACCACTTTATATTATGCATGCTCATTACCAGTAAATATGCCTTTTTATTGATCAATTGTTTTCTGACTCGTATAGGAATTAAAGGATAGGTTGTATATTAAGAATGCATTATTATGGGGTTTTGCATTTACCTTTCTAGTTACCCTTACTCATGACCTTCATTTCACTACACAACTCCAAAACACTCTCTCCTGTCTTTTGCTTTAAACCTGTAAAACTCCCTTTAGTAATTTTTGTAGGGCAAGTCTTTTGTTCATGAACTTTCTCAGTTTCTGTTTATCTGTGAATATTTTATTCTTTCCCTCATTTTGAAAGGCAGTTTTGCTGGATAAAGAATTTTTGGCTGGAAGATTTTCTCTTCAGTACCTTCTCACCTCCATGGTTTCTTAAGACAAATCTGCACTTAGTCTTATTGAGGATCACTTGTATGTGACATATTGCTTTTCTCTTACTGCTTTTAGAATTCACTCTTTATTGTTGGCATTTGACATTCTGATCAGTATGTGTTTCAGAGTAGGTCTATTAGGATTTATTCTGGTTTGAGTATTGCACACTTCTTGGACATGTATATTTATGTATTATATAAAAGTTGGAAAAATTTTGGCCATTATTTACTCAAATATTCTTTCTGCCCCTTTTCCCTACTTTTCTTCTCCTGGGACACCCATGATGCATATGTTTGTGTGCTTCAGCTGCCACTCAATTTTTTTTGAGGTATTGGGGGCCAGGGATTGAACCCAGGACCTCATGTGTAGAAAGCTTGTGCTGAACCACTGAGCCACATCTACTTCCCTGAATTGTTTTATTTGTTTGTTTTGCTTGTTGTTCGTTGTGTTTTTTGTTTTGTTTTTGTTTTTGTTTTTCAGGAGGCACTGGGAACCAAACCTGGGACCTCCCATGTGGGAGGTGGGTACACAACCACTTGAGTGACATCTGCTCCTCTCAATTTTTAGAATTCTTTTCTCTATCTGTTCTTCTGAATGTATGATTTCAGTTGTCCTGCCTTATAGTCCACTGATACTTTTTTTCTGCTTATTTAAATCTCATGCTTTACACCTGTGGTATAATTTTAATATCTACTCTTGGGCCTTTCATCCCATAATTCCTGTTATGTTTCCTTTTATATGTTCAAATTCTTTTTTTATGTTCACACATTGTTTTCTTAATATCCTTAGCTCTATCATACATATTTTCCTTCATCTCCTTGAATTGATTTAGAAGAATTTTTTTTAACTTCTTTGATTAGTTGTTCCAAATTCAGGATCTCCTCAGAAGTTTTAATTTGTTCCCTTGACTGGACCACATCTTCCTGTTTCTTAGAATAGCTTGTAATTTTTTTCTAATGTTCTAGCATCTGATTATCTTGATGAGTTAACTTTGAAGGACAGTTTCTCCCTCTATTCTGGAGGGTTTTATTGTTGATTGGCTTTGTGCTAAGGCTCTTCTTTGATGCTTGGTCCAACTTATTCTAGCTTTTTAGAATAGCCCATGTTTAAGTGACCTGATGTTCTGGGCTCTTCTTCATCTGATTTTTGCCCTGGATGTGTGGTACTATTTTAAAGATTGTATTTTTTTTGTAATTGTTTTACCTCTAGGAGAAAGTTTCCTCTCCTCTGTTCCTTCTCAGGGAATCTTGATCTGTTCTGTATGTTTTTGTACAATTTTTATCCCCACCTCCTATGATTTGCTTAAATTCTCTCCCTTACTTAGTGCCCCATTTTCCTTATTCTTTTCAGTTCTGGAACAATTCTGTCTTATGGCAGTTCAGTTTAATGGCCCCCTTTCCCCTGTGAGGCTTTCATTACTCTTGTTTCTTCTCCATTAGACTATCTCACCCTGGGGAGCCAAATCGGGTCAATCCAGAAAGGTGGGTCACTCCAGAGAAGCCTGGTTTGAGTTTAGGTGGTCCAGCCAATAGAAACAGGGCTGAGTGAACACATCACTTGCCAGCTGCAGTTGTACTGTGGTCTCTCTCTCCCCACCCCTGGGGTCCTTTTTGTGTGTGACATTCCTCTACAGCTTGTGTTCCACACTGTGTCTCTGGACTTGGACCCCTGTGCCTGAATATGAGTGGAGTTTTAACTCGCTACTGTAAATGGCTCTATAGTCTGTATCCCCAGTGGGAAATGGGAGGGTTCCAGGCTGCTGCCTCTGAGTATCTCCAAAGCTGTGTAGGACCATCTGAGGGAGAGGAAAGTGGACAAGCAAATTCACTTTCCTATCTGATATTTTTCTTATTTTTAAATGCAGTATTTGCGGAGTTCTTCTCTAGTCTCTATCATCCTCCAGATTTCTAAGCAAATGGGCTGTGTCCTTTCATTCACTCAATCTCTGGGTAGTTTTTTTTCAAGGGATGTCTTATAGCGCCATGTTGAGGACATCACTCCTATACCAATTTGGGAATATTGTTAAAAGGTATTCTTGGCTGTTTTCACTTTTGTACCTTATTAGAAAGTGCTCCCAGCGTCAATTCATTATTAATATGGGTTTTGCTTTGTCTTCCTGTGATTGCCTGGCCCCCAAGGTCAGAGTCAGCACCTTTCAGGTAGCACATCGGGCTAGGCAGGTAGGGGAGCTCTGTTAGTTATGTCCTTTTGAAAGACTACCTCACATAACAATTACATATGGTGCACACTACACACCAAAGAATGGAGTTCTGGCTGCAAAAAGGCAATGATAACAGTAATAGTAATAATAATCAACACTTGTTGAGTACTAAGTACATTACAGGGATTATTTCATTTAATCCCAACAACCTCATTAGAGGACATTGTTATAAATATTTTCTTCATTTTTCAATGAGGATTTTAAAACAAAAGAGAGAAACTATTTTGGCCAAAGTTAAACAGCTAAAGGGAAGAGGTTTGAAACCAGGCAGTCTGACTTGATAGTCTAGGCCCTGAACAACTATTCTGCATAGACTTACTTGATGAGAAGGCAGACTCATTTAAGATATTGCCCTTCTCATCTTATTTAACACCTGGCACAGTTTTGTTGTATTGAATTGAACAGCATTCAATATCATTAGGATTATTAACTCTGAACTGAGCTAGCTGCCTAAACAAACTACACTTTCAGTGAAAAAAACAACAACAAAAAAACAACCAAATAATTAATATCTTAAATCCCGCATGCCTAATAAGTACTTCCTAATAGATACAATATTTTCTCTATTCTCTTCAGGGCATGTGAGTAGTAACTTGATATTTGCATTAAAATAACTTTGAAAACGGATTTTAAATGGACTTCAATAATTCTAAACTTTTTAATATGCCCTGTAATTTTCATTTTTTTCTTCATGATTCAATAATATTTCTTAGATAAGATGGATATAGATCCTCTTCTCTTTCTAATCCCTAAGAAAAGAGAACATAAACATATTCTACTAACAGATGATGGTATTATTTACTTGAACAAGAAATGGCTTAGACTGATTACTGTCAGAGAATTATTTCATAAAGAAGGAACATGGTTGAACTATTCCAAAAGTTAATGGATTTTTTTCTAGTAGATCCTCCTGAAAAATAAACAGGTCTAAATATATTAATCCTATTCAACTAATATCCTCTTCTTTTATTTTGTGCAAGTTACAGTGTATATCTTGCATACAGTTTATCCACTAGGTACAACAAGAAGTAGCCATTTTGACAGGCATTCTATGGGAGTTTAGTTGAGGCAGGTGTATGGCTTTTGGAACTTTAATATTTTTTCCAGATTGAAAATACTCCTGGCTATGTTGCCTAGCATAGAAATTTATTGCCTTTATCAGGATTTCATCTGTGCATTGAAGCAGATTCTAAGCAATTCTCTAAGGGAAAAACTGACCCTGCCTTTATACCTTTGCCCATAGTTGACATGGTCTTTAATTCAGCAAGTCTTTGTTGACATTCTCAGTTTTCACAAGGTATTATCCACCTCAACTGCAGTCAAGAGATAGTTGAGGATGTGATTATTTATTCAACAGAAGATCTGTTCTCCAGTCAACAATCATCCCATCTTATCCAAGGCTCAGTTGAGAAAAACAACACTTAAAGTGGATGGCTTAAATATCCCACCTTTCATTTATTCAGATCTGCATAAGGGCAAGGTTATTGTCTCAGCCACCTGAAGTATGACGTATACTAATTTCACTTTTGTATTATACCACTAGCTCATAAAGAGAAATCATCTTATGAAATAAGTACTTAATACTACATGAATTTTGTCTTTAACACTATTTCAACACATTTTCTTTATGCAAACCCCCAAGAAAAATTCCCTTCATTTTTAGAACAACAAATAAGAATAACTTTGAGCAATCACATTTTTATACATTTTACACTGTATGGAATATCTATTTAGAGAGGTATATCATATTTTGATTGTGAGAATGTGAGAACCTAATTTTTGGCCCATCAAAGCATATGGGTCATTATGGCATCATTTTTGAGTATTACTCTGTACTTCATTCTATACAGTCATCTTTTTTTTTCAATTCCTAACTTTAATTTATGCTACTTTGCAAGTTATGTGCCCTTTTAAACTGACATTTTCTCTGGATATGTACATAGGATATAAATAAAGTCAAGTGTCATAATCATCTTATTTACAATCTGCCAAATGTTTTGAGCAAAATGTTCTCATCAGTCTAAACTCCCTAACCTTATTCTTTGCAATAGCTATACATTTGTCCCTGAGGCATTCAGGCAGCTTTTTCTTGGTGCCTTCTGAAACTGCTGCCAAAAGGTGAAAAGAGTCGTGGACTAAGGCACCTTTAAACACTGGAGTTTCACTTTCATTTGGTGGATGTTAGTTCTGAGAGAAAGCTAAGAAGAAAAGTCAGAAAGACGTATTTCTGAGAGACATTGGTGAGTTGAACACATTATGCCCTTGCTAAAATCTGTGTTTTATCGCAGACAAATTGGAAATAGAAGCAAAGCTCTCCATGGCATAGCTCATGATAGCAATACTACTAATGGCAATTTATAAGCTAATAATCATAAAGAAAAATCAAATGCTCAATATTTGTCTACCATTTTTTTGGTTGTGGGGTGGATAATGGGTCATAAGAAATGTATCAAAGAAAACAACCTATCAGTTTGTGAATTTTAGTTTAAGGTCTATATAAAAACCTCAAAAGACAGCTTGTGTTTTATAAATAAAACCTAGGACATTTGAAAATAGTACTTGGATTTAAATTGCACATCACATCATGCAGAGCTTAAAATGTTTGTATTTGTACAGTCACACAGACATTCAGTAATTCATTGTTATATGAATCTATGCACTTTTGGAGGAAAGGTTGAAAATAAAGTAC
This sequence comes from Tolypeutes matacus, assembly GCA_026826555.1. Classification (NCBI taxonomy): domain Eukaryota; kingdom Metazoa; phylum Chordata; class Mammalia; order Cingulata; family Chlamyphoridae; genus Tolypeutes; species Tolypeutes matacus. The sequence goes on from JAKSZT010046586.1 coordinate 14,010,034, forward strand.
TATAGAATATTGAAAAATTATATAGTTATGATCATATAATAGTTTACATTGAAAATTAACCTAATTTTCTACTTTTAAAAGAGTAGCTTATAAATATCAGATGATATTAATATAAATATTGATCTGAAAGCTTGCACGAGTCATCCAGTAAAATAGAAAAATAAATGGCTAAGGCCAAGGTGGCAGCAGTTGTGTCATTTGGGGGCATATGTTACTAAACTCAACATGACCAGTAAAGCTGTCCCAAAACAGCCAGATGACTATTTCTAGATCCCACTTTCCCACTTAGATTCTGTCCAAAATCAAATCACATTGCAATTGTATCTGATTTTTCTTAACCTCTGATTCAGACCCTGTTATATACCATGTGGCATTAGACAAGTCAACTAATAGGTTATTATTTGTTTCATTAACTATAAAGTGTGAATACTGTGAGAATGGGGCTTCCTTATCATTACTATTTACCTCACTGACTTATTTTTTAACTCCATATTGATTTAAAAATGATTCTTGAAAATATGTAAACAATAAAGCCTGATAAAATCTACTTATAATGAGTAAGGAAATTGAGTTAAAGTGACAAAACTGTTTGGAAAGTATTACGAAATTATATAGGGAGTGAGCATCAGCACACACAGATACACACATACATGAACACACAAATGAAACATTGGAAGATAAGATAGATGAAGGTATTGCATACTCACATACACTAATCACAAGACATTAAGTATTATTCCAATTGAAAGATGGCCACATGTTTTGGCTCTTAATTTTATAATAGTCAAGGTAAATAGTGAAATATGATTAATTATGACTGTCTAAAATGTAAAAGCAAGTCAATATCTCTGATTTTATTTTTGATACTAATATGAGATGAGAACCTCTGTTACAACTCCTCAAAAATGAACGTATAGGGACCCTGAACAGCCAAAACTATCTTGCAGAGGAAGAACAAAGTTGCAGGACTCATACGTCCTGATTTCAAAATGTACTACAAAGCTTCAGTAATCAAAGCAGTGTAGTACTGGCACAGAAACAGACCTATGGAACAATGGAATAAAATTAAGAATTCAGTAATAAATCCACAAATCTATGGCAAATTGATTTTTGACAAAGGTGCCAAGTCCACTCAATGGGGAAAAAGAGTAGTCTCTCCAACAAACAGTACTGGGAACACTGGATATCCACATACAAAAGAATGAAAGTAGACCCCCACCTCCCAACAAATACAAGAATTAATTTAATATGTAGCAATCCCCTACATATAAGAGCTAAAACTATAAAACTCTCAGAAGAAAACATAGGGCGATATCTAAAAATCTTGAATTAGGCAATGGATGTTTAGACTTTATACTAAGAGCACAAGCAACAAAAGAAAAAATAAATAAATTGGACATTGTCAAAATTAAACTTTTGTGCTACAATGGACAACATAAAAAAAAATGAAAAGACAATATACAGAATGGGAGGAAATATTTGCAAGCCATTTGTCTGATAAGGGTTTAAGATCCACAAATCATAAACAAAACTATAAGTGATCTAATTAAAAAACAGGCAAAGGACTTGAATAGACATTACTCCAAAGAAGATATACGAATGGTCAGTAAGCACATAAAAATATGTGCAACAACATTAGCCATTAGGAAAATGAAAATAACCCAAACCACAAAAAGTTGCTATTTCAAACACTCAAATAGCTATTATTCAAAAAAAAGTAGCCTAAAACAAAATACGTGTTGACAAAAGATGCAGAGAAATAGGAACCCTTGTACATTTTTGGTAGGAATATAAAATGGTGTAACCACTGTGGAAAATCATAATGGCAGTTTCTCCAAAAGTTAAACAAAAAATTAGCATATGACCTGGAAATCATACTTCTAGGTATACACCCTAAAGATTTAAAAGCAGGGCCTAGAACAGATATTTGTACATCAATGTTAATAGCAGCATTATTCATAATAGCTAAAAAGGCGAAAGCAAACTAGTATCCATCAACCGATGAATGGAAAAACAAAATGTAGTATATATATACAATGAATTAGTCATCCATAAAAGTAATAAAGTTTTGATACACACTACAATGTAGATCAATATGGATAAACCTTTAAGACATTCAGTTGAGTGAAATAAGTCAGAAACAAAAGGACAAAAATTGTAAATATTGTATGATTTCACTTATATGAAAAAAACTCAAATATGCAAATATAAAGTGTTGGGGATTTAATCATGACCTCTCCTCAAAGTAAGTTCCAGTCCCAACCCCTGGTCCTGTGGGCATGAACCCATTTGTAAATAGAACTTTGATGATGTTATTAGTTAAGATGTGCCCCAACTAAATGAGGGTGGGCCTTAACCCAATTTTTTTTTTTTTAAGATTTTATTTATTTATTCATTTATCCCCCCCTTGCTGCTTGTGCTCACTGGGTCAGCTAACCATGCCGTGCGGGCGGGCTTGCCTTCACCAGGAGGCGGGCTTGCCTTCATCATATGGTAAACGGGAGCCCCACTGATTGAGCCACAGCCGCTTCCCCCTTAACCCAATTTGACTGAAGTCCTTGAAAGCAAAGGAAATTGGATACAGAGAGAAGCCATGTGGAACAGACAGAAGGTAGAAGTCAATGGAACCTGGAAGAGAAAGGAAAAATACTGCCATAGGCATTCCGTTAGACAGTAAAGCCAAGGACCAAGGACAGGGGTCAGTCAGCCCCAGAATGCCCCAGTCTTGAGGGAGAAAGTATCACTTTAATGACTAATGCCTTAACTTTGGACCTCTAGCATTGAAACCCTGAGCCAATAAATTCCCATTGTTTAATCCAAGCCATTATATGGCATTTTCTTTAGCAGAGAGACAATTAAAATATAGAGAGATGGAAAGTGGGTTACAGGTTAACAGGGTGGGAATAAATGTTTAATGGATACAGATTTTCTGTTAGGGGTGATAGAAAATTTTTTGGGATGGGTAATGGTGATGGTAGCACAACACTATGAATATATCCAACCACTAGATGCCACTATCACTGGCCCCCTCCAGTATAACAAAAATATGTCCAAATATTGCAAAAAATCCCCTGTGGGGGAAGTAAAAAATCATCTCTGGTTGAGAACTACTACCCTAGAGAAAGGGAAGGATTGTACAAAGCCCTCCACAAATTTCTTTCAGCCATGGTTTTGAAAGCTATTAAATAGCTAAGTTCAAATTCATTCTGTCTCCAACATACCTAAAGAATAGGTATTTGTCAGAGAGAATGTCATCAATGAGTAAAGAGATTTAGGCTTGAAAGATTAGTGGCACTGATAGAGGCTGAGGGAAAAACACCTAGCTATTTTCCACAAATTCACTCACTCTTCTTCTTGGGCACATTATTAAACTGCATTTTGAAGCCTCCCTTGTAGATAAATTTGGCTATGTGACTGAGTTCTAGCCAATGGAATGTGAGTAAAAATGGTGGTTCCATTTCTGGGCAAGACCTAAAATAAGCAGGGTTGAGTCCCCTACTCTTTCACCTTTCTTCTAGCATCTAGCTAGAACATGATGATCACCTGGGATGAAGAATCCTCAAGCTGGAAAGAGCCTTGGCTTTTAATTGGCAAGTGGAGAACATCTGGCAGTAAACTAGAAACATTTGCATTGAACTATATTGCGAGCAAGAAATGAACCTTACGTATTGGTCTATATATATCACTGTGGTTTAGCTTACCATAAATAATAAGATACAATTCATAGCCTTTTGCCAAACTAATAAAACTAAATGAATACACATGAATTTTCAAGTGTTTTTATACATTTATCACATGGATATTTGCATGTAGCATATGTGAAAATAAATTTCATAATCACGGTTTTTACACTGTAGGGAATAAGTTTGGAATCAACATGACACAGCTAGGCAATAAGGGACTTAAATGCAGCATAATAAAGTAGTAAATATACAAAGAACCAAATAGCAAAATGTCCAGCACTAGAAATTCTTAAGAGAAAACATAGAATACTGACTCTCAATATTACTACTTCCAGTCAAAGAATACATAAAGTTAAAGAACCTGGCTTTTAATTCTCAGGTCTCATCTCCTCTACAAAGCCTCTCTAAACTGATCCTTCTGCCTACATCAGTTCATAACTGGTGTTTTTCATTGATCATGTATCACTTGTATTTTTAGCTACACCCCAAGTTCATCAAAAAAGATTGTGAGTTACAGCCTGAGTCAAGGGTACATTGTTTTCCTGAGAGCTTCTAGTTTATGGCTTTCAACTCAGTAAATGGTCAATAAACATTTGACTGTGGTAATACTGAAAATTATCCGTGCCTTCCAGTAACTGAAAATATAGGCATTAATTATTGGGAAATAATTATGGGAAAGTATTTATGGTCACCACTTAAAAAAGCACTACTGTTGATCTAACTAATGATTGAAGTGACTAAACAGTATCAGCTTAATGTTAGTTCCTCCCTGATATTATCTGAGGGCCACAATCAAATTTGATAAATTATACTTGTTTCTGACAAAGTTGCTTATTATGTTTAAAAGAGCATTGTCCTGATTTGAAATCCTATGAAATTTTTGGTGATACTCAACCAAAAAGAGTGCTTTCTCTCTAAATTTTTATGAATATAATATCTAATATTGGGTGATTATTAAATATTTTCATAATTTTTAAGAAGGCCAATACATTATAATAATCAAGATATATTAATAGCCATTGTAATTTTTCTTATTCATATTCATATTTGAATGAAATAGCTGTTGTAAATTAAATAATTTAGTCAACAGCTTTTTTATTTCTCTTAAAAGTCTGAAGCTTAGTTTTATAAAAATACTTCCAGATAACGTCAATTGTTTGTCACCCACAATTATAATTCAGCTCAAACAAATCTACAAGATAGTGGAAACAGAAGGGCTTTTTATTTTTATTTTATTATTAATTTTTTTTACGGTTTGTCACACACTCTTGTTTATTTAAAAAAGTATAATTTCACTAAAAATGACACTGTATTACCACATATTAAATGATAAAGTGTATCACTTGCATTTTTAGCTACACCCCAAGTTTATCAAAAAGATTGTGAGTTATAGCCTGAGTCAAGGGTACATTGTTTTCCTGAGAGCTTCTAGTTTATGGCTTTCAACTCAGTAAATGGTCAATAAACATTTGACTGTGGTAATAATAAAAATTATCCGTGCCTTCCAGTAACTGAAAATATAGGCATTAATTATTGGGAAATAATTATGGGAAAGTATTTATGGTCACCACTTAAAAAAGCACTACTGTTGATCTAACTAATGATTGAAGTGACTAATGATTAAATGATAAAGTGTAGAATACTGATTTACTATCATTTTTTTTCCTTTTTAAAAAATTTTTTTTTTATTTATTGTGGGTAAAAATCAAAATTTTCACAATACATACCAACATTTGCAAAATGATATATAAATATATATGCATATATGTGCATTTGCTTACAAAAATGTTATTTATATATATAGAAGGGCTTTTTAAAACAACTTTTAACTCCAAATAATTTTACCCAAATACTGTAATTTATACTTACTAACTCTAGAAAATATTATGTGCATTAATTAATGAAAGCTTTTACTTTTTAAATCAGGAAAATATTTTCTCTTTCAAGTATATATTTAAGATTTGTTTCCTTTATCCACAAATGTTTATAAAACACACTATTGTGTGCTTATTTGTGAAGTTTCTTTAGTTGTTGTTGTTCCAAAAATTCCTAATGCTTATGACATTAAAATACTCTAAAGTAATGACACAGAGCAGAGAATCATATATTTGTATTCATGTTGATGTAACTGAGGAGGCAAATGATGGGAGAGTATGGGAAGGTTTTTGTGAGAGGATAGTGGAAAAGGGATGTTAAGAATTAGAGGTAAAGATTTGAGGATTTGAGATTTATAGTCCAAAGATGTCTGATGTTGAAGCAGACAGATGGTCTTTTTCTAAAGAAAATACGATCTATCCTTTCATTTGGGGGATAGATTTAAGTAGAAGACTATAATTTTTTTTAAATTATCTTTTTCTGCTAAAGAATATTTTTTAATGTAAAAGTCAAGGGTAGAACAGTCTTGGAAAGTGATCTATTGAACAAAAATTAAAGCTTTGTTATGTACACATACAAACATTAAAAAGCAGAACATTTTTCATATGGCAATAAAACCCAAGCTTAAAAAAAAAGATGATCTGAATTTTAATTTAGTTTCACACCTCCAACTCTGATACAGAGATTCATGTTTATAACAGAAGTTGCTCCCCTAGACATGACTTTGATGCCTAAGTGATTTGGGATGCAGCAAACTATGAAAAAATTCCAAGAGTGATGTGCATAAACCACTGTCCCTCCCTGCACTGAACCCCTGTTAGTTAGAATCTTGTTAGTTAAAACTTTGCTACCACTGTAAATTTGTTTAAAAGTCACTCTACTAAATTACAGGTTTGCAATAATTAGTAAATAAAGATTTAGAATCCTCAGTTAAATTTGAATTTCAGATAGACAAATATATTTTTTCATAAGTATATTCTGTGCAATATTTGAGACATAGTAACATTGAAAAAATCCATTGCTTATTTGAAATTCACATTTAACTGGGTATCCTGTATTTTATCTAGTGACTCAAGTCAATTATATCTTTCCAAGCAATGAAATAAAAGTGGAGATGTTCACAACAAATGAAATGTCTGACTTCATCCCTTTGAGCAAGAGCTTGTATATATGTAAAATGAGTGGGTGATGACACTTAACAAATAAGTTGAAGAAATAAAATCCCTGGATTTTAACCCAGAAAACATAGGATGGAGTACACCTCTGAAATTTGCAAGCTGTGTGGATTTAGGCAGGGTCCCTGACATTACTGAGTCATGAATATTTTCTCATCTTGAGAATGATGAGAGTTATACTTTGTTGCACAGCATTTCTGTAAGGAATAATTAACCCATCACTTTTTGAACAACAAGTCTGCAGTGTGAAATGTCTTTGTACATTATAAATGTATAGTATTTTCATGCCTAATGGCTCCTTCAATGCAAAGTTTTTCTGAAACTTTTGGGCTTCCTTGAATTTTCATCAATAATTTCAAATGTTTACTATTAACTTCAGTCTCTAAAACCCCTGCTAATGTAATTGGGCATACAAAAACTAAATAATATATAATCCAATAAATAAAATATTTAAAATATTCTGAACATATTCCAAGTAATTCCTATGGCAGAATGTAAAGTTCACATCAAAAGCACATGATATTATTTAATATACTTTAAAAATCATTTTTCTGAGGTGTAATGGGCATACATGAACAAATATATTAAAAAATCTATAGATAGACATACATGTATGTATTCATGCACACTGCAGGTCAAACTACAGGAATGAACCATTATCACATTTTTTCCCATAATAATAATGCAGTATTAGAATGATCTCAGGTGAGCAGAATATATATATATAATATGATTTCACTTTCTTTTTTTCTTCAACATATAAAAATAATTACACTTCTAATTTAGAGACGTTTTCCCAAGTGCCATAAAATTGTTTCCTGTCTTCTATGTTATGAAATACAGAAAATGTGGAAGTGCGTTTGAGCATTTTGATATACAGTAAATGATAGGATTATAAATACAGAATTCTCAGATTTTTTCCAGCTTTAATATTGGATTAAAAATGTAATAATAGCAATTCTGTGAAGAATGTTAGTAGTTTGTTGGACAGGAAAAGGCCAACTGCCAGATTAATTTGCCTAGGCAAAAATAATTGTATATAAATTATAATTATCTTTGTATAGAAATATGAACAAGTGACTATTAATTTCTAGACCAGATAATTTGCTATAGTTTTCTAAGAACACCACCTTGATTCAATTTTCACATGAGAAAAAGGATAATCCATATATTTTAGCATTGATGTTACATATTTATGTATTGTTTTCATATTGTGGGTAAATTGGTACAAATAAAAAATATTGAAGCAAATATGGAATTAAAAGTAAAATAATTAAACAGAATGAAAGTTTTCCCATGATTTTCATATTATCAAAATTATTTTTCAGATACATTTAATACTAGGTCTTAGATGTACTCCTTTACCACCTAAGTGGTGAATATAATGATTGGTAAGCAGAGGAATAAATGTGTCTTACTTGCAGGCAACTGAATTGTCTACGTCATCTCTAAATGATCATGGGTAATAGAGCTCAAACCAAATAACCTCTCCTTCTCACTGTGCTTGAGAAATTTTAGGAAATATGTCATTTGCTTGCCAAGGGCATAACTTGCTACACTTTCATGTCACCTCTAAATCACTAATGAAATGTGATAAATTTTAGGCATGATCCTTGAAATTAAAGCTTTACATAATTTATGTACAATTTCCTTAATGGAAAATATGACCTATATATTCTACTTCAGGGAAAAGTGGTGGCTTCCTTATTTGCTACTTATGAAATTCTCTTATTTTGAATTAGACAACATACATCCTATCCTGCTCTATTTAACTGTTAGCCCTACTATCTCATATCACCATTTAGTCAACATATGTCATTTATTCCACTAGAATTCATATCTGTCTTGCATACATTGTTACTGTGCAGCTCTTATAGAGCTGAAGGTGAACTGTTGTTGTTTTTTTCAACTGGGAAAATACATAATGGAACATATAACCTGTACAGAAGAGTAATTCTCCTACTTTGCTTTCCTACTCTCAGGAAAGCTTTATTACAGAGTATTGTAATAGAAGACAATTAGTCACTTTTACCCAAAATAATATAACAGGTGTCGAATGAGAATTTCCCTAGAATTATTAAGGCCTACAACTGCAACATAAGGTGCTAAAGTAATTCTCATTCTGATTTCAAAGATTGGCCTGTTTGGGGAAATAACCAGGAACCTGAAGATCTGACAATACAGAACAGAATATACTACAAAGTACTATATCACCCCAGACCATCCTTAACCCTGTGCAGTGAATCTGAAAGGATAGCAGAAATGTAAGAAAGGGTTAGTATCTTAGGAACTAATGTTTTATGGAGAAGGTTAATTTCTACCTCTCTTGAGGAATATAAGGAAGGATGGCTATAAGAGAAACACTTCTAAAAGTTGGCTTTGTCTGCTAGATGAAAAGATAGCCATTCCATTATCAAGGTAGGTATCTGTTTAGCCCATGGACTTAATGGCATGCCATGTGTGAGTAGGAAAAGAGAAGTGGCTAAAGATTCCAGGGAAGATGGAAGATGACCTTAAGCAGCCTGTGGTGAGGTAAGGATATGTAAGGTTCTCTCTAGCAGAATTTGTGCTCATGAAAGGGTGAGCTTCAACCATTTGATGATACTCATCCAAGAGAGCCTTTCACTGTCTAAAGGATCTTAGATGCAAGAGTGTGTGGGGAGACTGTCTCTTGAAGAAACTAAACTGAAAAGGAATAGAAGAGGCTCAGCAGCAGCTGCATCTCCAATGACAAAGAATAGTGAATAGGAAAGGCCTTAAGGCAAAGGACCCCATGAAGAATCCATATATGTGTCCCAGAAGAGAGCCAGCTATTGAACCTATGCTACACAGATGAAAAATGTGGCTGTCTGTGTTAGACAAAGAAGTTAGACAAACAACAGAAGAAAGAAGATGACAAACCCAGACACAGCAGCTAAGTAAGGGGACATCTCTGTCTCATCACCTTCTACTGACACAACCTCAGAGTTCTAAGGGGTGGCAAAATGTATGGGTATTCACCTGAATAGCTGACTCTGCTCCCTTTCTATTTCAGGGATCTAGGACCACTAAACAATTGAGTCTGTGAATATGGGAGGGAGAAGAGAGCATTGTCTGAAATTCTAAATTTAAGTTTTAAAGATCTCTAAGTTGATACTTAAGTATTAGAATGAGAGGCAGGCTTCTAAAATTGTGCAGTAAAGGCCTCTAAAAATACCCTTCTCCATGAAATCAAGGATAATACTGGCAAATTTCTTCAAAATCATTTTTTTTGGAACTCTAGAACTTAACCAAATGCTTGCAAATATCCAAAGATTTTATAGTCAAGAAAAATGGCTGAATTTTAGCAAGAACAGCAGGATCTGTGGTGTTTAACTAGCTCTATTCCCACCTCTTCCTCATTTTGTGGTACCCTTGAAAACTAGCAAACTCACAATCACAGTAGCTGTAAAAAGCAGCAATGTACCAGCCACATGAGAGAGAAGGCTGAGTTTGGATGTTTCAAAAAGCTCCATCCCCAAAAAACTGTCACTATTGACCTCTCTGACAGCTTCTTGGAAATGCCCCATTCACAGAGCTTATATTTAGTTGACCTGACTCTGGCTCATTCAGTTGAAAAACCCTATCCCCAGGGCATTTGCCACAAAAACAAAAACAAACAAACAAAAAAATCAATGACTATCATTTAACACTGTGACTGCTTGAGATCGTTATATCATTTAGAGTAAGCAAGAACTGGCTAAAAAAGTAAAAAAGAAAGATCTGGGGAGTGAGTTGTCCATAAGAGGCTTTTCTGAAGAATTCTGATGTGTTCCTAGAGATGTAGAAAGCCAAAAGCATATGATGGGCTGTACACATGTCCAGGAAATTTTTGAGCAGACCCTTCTAGCTGATCTTGAGGCCCTGTGCAACCAGAAAATAAAAGTCTAAGGAAGAGTTTTGAACTTTGTGAATGTTGAAAGTATACCACAACCCACATGCCCCTCAGCAAAGAGTTGAAGACTTATTGATTGAACATATTTGAGGAAGTCTCTGCTCAATCATTTGATGACCACCAAGCTAACCAAGGAGAGACATCCATTGTTACACATGACAGGGAATACAGAATTTACAGCATTCATCAAGGAAAGTCACTAAACAAATATACAGCAGCTACAATAACAAAAAAATAACAAAAAGCAATCCTGGGGGTGGGCTGGGAAAGCTATGGAGAGAGGAACTGTTTTCTGTGTTGTAACATTATTTTATTTAAGATATTCATTTGTAATAAAAATTTATGAAATATTTCTTTAAAAATAGGAAAGTTTGACCCATACACAGGAAAAAAAAAATGTGTTAGTAGAAGAAACTGACTCTAATGAAATCAAGATGTAGACAAAGGCTTCAAATCAGTTATTATACATATGTTTAAAAACCAAAAGGAAACTTGTCTAAAGAAAAGAGAGTAGAAGAATGATATACAATCAAATAGAAAATATCAAATGATAGAAATTATATATATATCAACTAGATATTGTGAAGTTGAAAAGTATAATAACTGAAATGAAATATTTATTAGAATGGCTCAACAGCAGATTTTAATTGGCAGAAGGGTAAATGATCAGAAAATGTGAATATAGGTCTATTAAGATATTAAGCCTGAGGAACAGAAAGGTAAAAGAATGAGAAAGAATGAAAAAATTATCAGATACATATGGGTTATCACCTAGTGTAACAACATATACATATTGGAAGTTCCCGGGAGGAGAGGAAATAATGACTGGGGAAGAAAAAATTAAGAATTAAAAGCTGAAAACTTTGAAAAAATAATGAAATACATGAATTTACACTTCTGAGAAAATAAACAAACCTCAAATGGGATAAATTGAAAAGTTATACACTTAGACAAATCATAGTCAAACTGTCAAAAGCTGAAGGCAAGGAGAGAATCTTGAAAGCAGCAAAAGGAACATGACTCCTCATGTAAAAGGATGCTTAATAAGATAAACATTGTAAACTACAATGTAAACTAGAATCCATCCTTAGTGGCAATGCTCCAAGATGTGTTCATCAATTGCAATGAATGTACCACACTAATGAAAGAAGTTGTTAATGTGGGGAAAAGTGGGAGGTGTGGGGAGTGGGATATATGGGAATCTCTTATATTTTCTTATGTAACATTTTGTGTAATCTAAGTATCTTTTAGGAAAAATAAAAAATATATATTTAAAAAAAGATAAACAGATGACTCAAGGAGGCCAGAAAGAAGTTGGATACCATATTACAATGCTGAGAGAAAAAAGAAGTCTACATTGAGCCAACCCATTCTTTAAAATGAAGGAGAAATCAGACATTCCCAGTAAAACAAAAACTGAGAGAATTCTTCACCAGCAAAATTGCTTAACAAGAAATACTAAAGGTCATCATTCAGGCTGAAATTAAAGGACACTAGAAAGTAACTCAATTTCCTGGGAAGATATTCACAATATCAATAAAGGTAACTATACCTATAAATGCAAAAGATAGTATAAATATATTATTGTTTGTAATTCTATGATACTCCTATCTGATTTAAAAGACAATTGCATAAAACAATAGTTAAAAAATAATTTGACAACCTTATAATGTATAGGATTGTAGATTTTATGACAGAAATAGGCAGAGGAGAGGATACAGAAATACATTATATACTATTGAAATTAAGTTGGTATGAATTCATATTATATTTTTAAGTTAATTTTATTCAACAATGTAGCCATTAAGAAAATAATTAAAAAATGTAAATATATAAGAGAATTTTTTTAGTACACTAGAAAAAAACTTTAACACAAATAAATTAGCAATTAAGGGCCAGAGAAATTTAAAAGACATGAAAGAAACAAAAAACAATAAGCAAGATGACAGATGTAAATCATTCCCGATCAATAATTACATTAACTATAAATGGATTAAATACTTTAATCAAAAGGCAGAGACTGACATGATATATTTTTTGCCTGTTATTTTATTTTATTTTTTTACTTAATTTTTTATTTTTAAGAAACTTTAAATTACATAAATGTATATAAAAAATATAGGGGATTCCCATATACCTCACCCTGTCCCCCTCCCACACTTTCACCCATTAACAACCTCTTTCATTACTGTGGTACATTTGTTACAATTGATGAACACATATTGAAGTATTGCTAACCATGGACTATAGTTTACATTATAGTTTACACTTTACACTGCACAATTTTATAGATTTTGACAAAATACATATAATGGCCTGTACCTGTCATTGCAATTTCATGCAGGACAATTTCAATGTCCCCAGATTACCCCATGTTACACCTATTCTTCCCTCTTTCTCCCCTCAGAACCTTTGGTGGTCACTGTCTTTATATCAATGATACAAGTTTTTTCATTGCTAAAATAATCATAAGACTATTTAAGTCTGTAGTTGCATTCCCCCTTTATGTTTGCTCATTCCTCAATATTGAGGATTTTGGAATGGTTATGCCCACTTTGTTTCTGATTGAGAGGGGGCTTAGATCCCAGGGGGTAGATAGAACTGTCTTGCTTGCAGTTGAAGATACTCTCTGTTTTTTGGGGGGATGGCTTTTCCCATCATCCTTTTGTTAGTTGTCCTGGGAGAGTCCAATTAACTATAGAGTGGGTATTGTAACTCTTGCTGAGATTCATCCAAAATGTAAGAGAAAGAAAGGGATAAATTCTGAGAAGCTGGTCCAAGTGTGTTTGGAGGGGAGATGATTAGGAAAGTATAATCCTGTATGAAAATTTTCTGAAATGAAGAACTCCAAATGCTCTTAGCTGATATGCCCTTAAGAAAGGCGAGGCCAATATTTCCTGATCTTCTAAATGGGAAGTACAATGTTACCTTCTGAAATTTATTGTAAAATAGCTTATGGAGGGAACTCCAAGGAAGCTTCAGGTAGGGTATCTCCTCTTACTGAATGTGAATGTTAGTTGGATATGCACTACAAGGACTTCTACTAACCCAAACTGATAGTTAAGATCAAGTTCTTGAGAATCATCAGGAAGCCCTCCCTCCAAAAAACTGATCTAGCATTTTTAAAATAAATGACTAGAAACCAACTGGTGTGAATGGATTTTGGCAAGAACTTATCCTTCCCGTAGGGATTTTATCAAACTTTATTGTTCAGGTAACCTAGAGATAGTGACCTTGTATTGGGGGAAGGAGCATTAAATGTTTAATTTATACAAAATTTTGAATAATTATACTAAAATTAACTGTAATTTTCTAAATATGTGTTTTGTGTACACTGTAAAACCACTGATGAAGGGCTAAAAATATCCAAAAATTGCCCTTAAAGCTATTAATAAACCCCTAATGGTAATGCAAATAAGAATTTATACCTAATATATGTTAATTAAGATGTGGTAGTGTCTATTATGATTTGGTTATTGTGTAATCTAGGTCATGAGTCAGCAAACTTTTCATAAAGGATAAATAGTAGATAATCGAGGCTTTGTGAACCATATAGTCTCTGTTATAACTACTCAACCCTGCCATTCTAGCACAAAAGCCTCCATAGACAATACTGAAGAATGAATGTGGGAGTGTGTCTAAGTTGCAATAAATTCTTGTTTACAAAACTAGGTGATGGGCCAGACTTAGCCCATGGGCCATAAGTTTACTAACACTAATCTAAATCAGGGATTTGCAAAAAAATCATTGCATCCTGCTTCAAAATGGTGGGCAAGTTTTAAAAGTCTGAAAATCCTTTTTTATGAATGTTAAACATTCACTGAAATCTTTAATTTCCTTTCACGGTTTTGGTAAAATATTACTGAATCATAGCAGTAATTATTTAAAGGCTAATTGAACCTGAATTCAACCCTAAATCTACCTATTCTGAGTGCTAAGTGGCACTTTCACCCAAAAGTAAAAATTCACATGTGAGTTCTAGGTACTACCTCAAATGGTTGTTTTCATCTGTGTTGGGAGAAAATTTTCCATGAATCTATCACTGTTTCTGCACATTACCAGCAGAGGTACTGGTAACCTTTGTTCCACCTAATATTTTCAAGGATGTCTGTATAGTTTGGAAGAGATAATCTCTCACTCTGGAGCATAGGACATGTTCATTTGCTGTCTAGTATATTAAAGATTATGTCTTCTTCTGGGGAATATTTTGCTTTCAGCCCATTATAAAAGATTCATGGCCCCTTTGCTTGGGGTTCCTTAGCTGTGATACAAATCCACTGTGTGTGAACATCAGCCTGAGCCCACTGCACCTCACCTTTATGGGACTTGGGGACTAGGGGAAGCTGATATGAACAAAAAGACTACATGTGCCATGAATTGTAATATTCTTTGTCTCTGATCCAGGAGTCATGTGTTCTGCCAGTATTAGTTTGAAACTGTGGTCGGCTAACTTGTTAATTTACATGTAGAGTAAAATCTCAGACCATTTACAGTTCATGATAATATGCGTTATTCTTTTTATCATTATTGTCTTTTCTGTATAAAGACTAAGCTATCAGGTTGTTTTCTTAATTTTATTTATTACCCCTCTTGCTGCTTGCACTCGCTGTCTGCTCTCTGCGCCCATTCACTGTGCATCTGTGTCTGTTTGTCTCCCTTTGTTGCGTCATCTTGCTGCGCCATCCACAGGGTGAGGGTGGTGAGCTCTCCGTGGGTGCGAGTCAGCTTGTATTAACCAGTAGGTCCCTGGAAATCAAACCCGGGGCTTCCCATATGGTAGATAGGAGCCCAATCAATTAAGTCACATCTGCTTCCCTATCAGTTGCTCTTTTTTAAAATTTCCATAATCCCTCCGTAGAAGGTTAAAATTTTCCTTTTCTTTTTCTCTTTTTTTATCAAGTGCCACTGTGTAATTACAAGAGAACATGAAATTTCAGCATATTTGGATTAAAAATAAAGGAAAGGATACTTACTCAAAATAAAATATGTTCACAGATTTCTTCAGGTAAAGCATAGATCTTCTACTCTTTATTTTCTTAGGCAAAACAAAATATTTTTCCCAATATACTCTTTTTGAAATGTGACAAATTTATCAGACTGTTCTTGAAAATGAGCATTTCAACAAGTAAGGGTATAAGATAAGGCCTTTTAAAACCAGATAATCTGTGACAAGCACCAGAAGGTGTCTTGTTCTTCAGATTATTCATAAACATCTTGCTTGCAGGCTCTGTCTTAAATTAGTAAAGGATGACTGAGAAATTAGCATAAGAACTACTTATTGCAAGAAAATTTATGCAAATTTCTCTGGAATTTTATCTTGCCTACTTCTCTGTGAAGCTCAGAAGGTAGGGGAGCCCATACTTACAGTCAGCCAATGGTGGGCAAGTACAGATTCCTACCAACTTAAAATAGCTGATAGTTAAATTTTCAGAAATTTTGCAAGATGGTTGTTAAACCATTGGTAGTTTGAAATCAGCTATAGTAAAAGTATTTATAGGACAGAAACCAGAAAACAACACACATTATAAATCAGTGCTTTTTTTTTTCCCTAGAGAGTTGATTTTCCAGCACATAACCATAATTTATGACATAATTTTTAGCTGCAAGTCCCATTCCTTGGTGCCTTTCCTAAATTTACAAATGGATTTTATTTAAGTTCCCCAAGTAAATGGATATGAATATTGTGAATCAAATGTATGTGTATTTTTAAAATTTATTAAAGACTATTCTTAAAGAAGAGTTTATTATAGCTACTGAAAACAAAAACTCAAACAATAACAAAATCTTTTGAATGAATTAATTCCTCATTTAAATGTCCTGTTTCTATTTCCAGTAAGAGGGAACTTACACTCATGGTTCAAGGTGCAAATTATATAGAAAAAGAGATAAATAATTTTCTGCACTCTCAAAATTTGGGAGAAGTTTAGAAAAGGAATGGGAGGTTAAAGAACAGTGTGACAAAAAAATATACTCTGGCACAAATTTAAAGTGTCCTGAAGAATAACTTTTGCCCCAAACAGTATGAGGGCCACATCAAACAGAGAAACTGGATGGCATTGTTACGAAATAATCATGGACAGGCTGAAGAAGTTGCTTGCCTTGCCTCAAGACCTTTGACAACTTTCAGGTACACATACTAATAATACAATAACTGTATATTGTCAATGTCTTATGCCTCACCTTCAGTCTTAACATTTACAGGTCAAGGTCAATTTTTCTGAAGATCCCACACAACAGTGTCTCCTTGTGCAATCTGACCCTCTGGGTTCTGGTAAAGGAGCACATATTAAAACCCCTTGACCCTTGCTGAATCCTACCATTCCAGATTTTCTTGAATATTTTTCTGACAGGAGCAATAAGGAAATTGAGCACACATATCTCATTGCAAAGAGAAAACCACACAAAGCAATAAGCCAGCAGAACATCACTTTTTCTGATCATTGAGCAGACAAAATAACATTGCTACAAATCGAAGTGCATACATGTCTTAACTAAATATCACCACCAGTTGAATCAGGCAAAGGAAATCAACTAATTTCAGATGAAGATCCCATCTATATAGTTTGGAAAGGCAAGGTGTTAAAAGGAGTACTCTGGTTTGTGCTACTATTAACTACTGGTATCTTTGCAGAACTGTTTCTAGAGATTTGAGTATTTGTTGGTAAATGAGTGAGGAATAGACAGCAAATGCTTCAAAATCTCTCTAGATATGTGAGCAATTACTTGCTGGATAAAGACCAGGCTTCTCAAACTTCAATGTACACACAAATCCCCTGAGCAATTATAGCTATTTCAGAGCCTGGTTTAGCAGGTCTGGGGTTGAACCTGAAAGTCTGCATTTCTAAGAGGCTCCCTG
Source organism: Tolypeutes matacus (assembly GCA_026826555.1). Taxonomy (NCBI): domain Eukaryota; kingdom Metazoa; phylum Chordata; class Mammalia; order Cingulata; family Chlamyphoridae; genus Tolypeutes; species Tolypeutes matacus. The sequence continues at coordinate 14,027,536 of JAKSZT010046586.1, forward strand.
AAATGATGGTGAACCCTTGGAGTAGCAAAGGATCTTAGTGGTAGATTGGTGGTTATAATGCATGATTATATTTTCCCATGTAAGACTTTGAAAAGTAAAAGCCATAACACCTGTCCTAGAAGTCCTATCAGATAATTTATCAGGGAGTATTGCCTTGACTCTTAGCAACCCTGCCTCTTTCATATAGTGTGTGTCTAGTTGACCTAATGTGGGCCTGAACAAATACAGTTACACCAACATCAGGTTTTCAAAGTTCCTCTAGTTTTATCCTGCATACCCTCTTAATAGAAGTCTTATTCTGCCTTATCATGTGGACCAGTAATAAAGAAACCACTCATAGACTTGGAGACCTTGTCTCCTTGAAAAGAGGAATTGGACACTCAATTCATTGGCCATAACATTGCTCTACAATTAATCATTTTTTAAAAAGTCAAACAAATTTCCCAAACAAAATCATTTAGCTAGTAGGAATGATTTATATTATCTTTTACTTTGCTCAGCCTGACCCAGACATATGCCACCTGGGGAAATTATATTCCAGTTGCTGGATCTGTGCAACAACTGAGGCGCAACCAGATGGACCTAGTTGCACCTGTCTTTAGTGTCCTAGCCAGACTGTTACATTTGGTTACATAAAGATACAGTTCAGATAGGGACTCACCCATGTTGTGTTAGCTTGCTCAGCTGAGCATCTGATAATGCCAGAACAGATAGAAATATGTGTGGATTGAATGATTGTATTCATTTTAAAAAATGAAACAAAAGGCAAAAACCTGTTCTGATTTTTTTTTCTCTGGCATATTCTACTCATATATGAATCAGAAATTGCTGAAATTTATGGTATTGCCAGTTTTCAGGATGATTTGGATCTTCATGAAATAAATTACAGACAGTCTGCCTCTGCCTCAAAGTCAAAACTAATTTCAGGCACTGTTTTTGCAATTCTGAACTATGAATTCCTAAAATGATTCAGCTTTTGCATTTTTGATTTTTCAATATTTATGTAAAGAGGTTTATGTGTCCTGCATGTTGTTGGAATATTATCAGTAAAGGAGAGTATTCCCTGGTCATTCTAAAACACAAAACAACATTTACAAAAGTGAGTGCAGTATTTTTGCTACCCCAAAATAATATTCTTGGTTTTATTTTAATATTCTTTTCTCTTATAACAACACAATTTTAAATTTATTTATTTGTGTTTATATCTATTATTGTCAATTTTTTGGCCTTTTCAAAATAACAACTCTTAGACTTTTCATTTTCACTGTTTTTCTGTGCATTAAATTTGGATTCCTTTTTTTTTTCCTCCATCTATTTTCTTTTGTTTATTTTTCTGAATTCTTCATTTAAGTGCTGGTTTCTTTGTTTTAAATACTTTTAAAAATATATGATTATAAAGATAATATATTCTTATGGTGAAAATGTGAGTGTACAGACGGACATAGTGGCCCCCATCTACCTTTTCCATAAAACAACTATTCTCACCTCTATTTTGGCTCATACACTTAACTAATTATTTTTTTTTTTTGGTTTAGACTTTTAGAAAGTTTCTAGGAATATATAAATAATTTCACATATATGTCTTTAAAGAAATATCATCTTACCATACCTAATTTGTATAATATTTTAAAAAGTAAGTCTCAGATTATATATATATATATATTCGTTTCTAACTCTTACTCAGAATTCCATTTATGAAAGTATTCTAATTGATTTAAATATCATTCTCATGTAGACATTTAAGGGTTTTCTAGGTTTCTGTTCTTAAATTTTTAAAATATATTTGTATACACTGCCCATGTATATATATTTGTGATGTGGATTCCTACATGGGAATTTTTGCATCAAAGAGTATGCACATATTAAAATTGAAAAGACATAGTAAATTTAGTGATCAAATTTTGTACCAATTTCCATTTGCACCAACACTGTTTGATAGGTGCTATTTCCCTCTATTCTCACAACTTTTACTCATTGTCAGTCCAATAACTGTAAAAATAAATCATGTTCTGATTTGCATTTCTTTTATTATACATGAAATTTTCTTTTAAAGATTACTTGAATCTTTGAAATTATCAGTAACCTTGATATTGGACTACTTCTCTGTTTCTTAACTCTCGTTTGAGAACTCAACCCATTGTTTTATTGTAGGAACTTAAAGAGCTATGGAAAAAAAAAAAAAAAGACATGTTGAGAGAAATATGATCCCAAATGAAGTGGAAATAAAAATTGGTACACATGCTTTTTCATTTGGTCTACTATGAATTTAGCCCTGATGAAAGACTTTCAAATTCTTGTTTGAAAGAGTTTTTACAGCAAAAGGATCTAGAGTAGATTGAAGAAATAATTGATTCTGTCACTTCATAAATTGTGCTAATACTTCATTCCTCTGTTTTCCTTCCCTTGACTAGGGTTTGAATATGGGTGAAGCCACCCTGTCTAGTTTTAGTCTGTCTAAATTATAGACTTTTTTAGTCTGCTAAACTCAAGGAAAAGCAAATAAAAGCTTTAATGAATCATAACCAATTTTGGGAGTAACGTATCCATTAGGGCTGTCTCTATTCTTAGCCCACACCTGAGGTCTCTCACAGAAGCCACAGAGAGATATGTCAGAAATCCATAGCAAATTTTCAAAGAGAATCATCAAGTCTTGTTCTTTGTTTCGATTTTCTTGTGTTTATCTTTATTATTCCTAATCTTCCTAATTTTTTTTTCTGTAGATATTTCTTTTAAGTAGGCCAACTTTTCGTCCTTGACGATATATTACAAAAGGCCATGATACAATTAAGGTCATGAATAAAGTTTATGCTAAATAACAATTATCTTACTCTAATTGCTAATTATCTCCAAGTAATCATGGGGAATAGGTGTTTTTAATTATTCCTACTTTACAGATCCATTTCATACATGTCTTTTTAAAATGTGTTAACTTCTTCTTGCATTCAAAAGTATTTTTAAACTCAGAGCAAGGCAAAGTTTATAAAATATATATTGTGGACACTTTTCAATATTACAAAAGAGAATAAAATTCATAGTTAAAATAAGGAAACGTTGCTGCAAATATGTTCCAATCAGATCATCTTAAAATCTCTGGCTTGTTTTTGAATTTTATTAGTGGCTTTTTATGAAATTTATAGTAATCTCATAAAGAAAGTCTATACCCTTGACATATTTGAGGCTGTACTTTTGTGTTTGCTGCTGAGAAGACAAGCTGGTGAAATGATTTCATTGCTTAAATTGAACTTTATGGATACAACATTATTCAGTTTACATTTTTGCATTTTCTGTCTATGCTTGTCAGTTCATAGCTAGTTTGTTGATAACCAATAAAAGAGACAAAAGAGTACCAAAAATTGCTTGATCTGTTTCCATTTGTTTCAAAGTAAGACTAAGAAATAAACCAGATTTCATGCTGGGTATCTTTATTTATTTCTGTTTTGTTCACAAAGATAATTTATGTTCATGTTACTTCTCTTCTTTCAAGAAGATTAATTAATTTTAGGGAGATAGGAACTTAAAATTAAATAATTTTCACATATTAAAATTGTTTTGTAATATCAACTTAATTAAGTCTACCTGAAAAGATAAGCTAATGTAACATAAAAATTGATAGCATGTCCCCTTTTGTTCACAATAGCCTCAAAATATGGTTGAATGTGAACTCTGCATGTCATTAATTTATATAAAATAAATATTCTGCCTCCTATCTCTTCTCTACAAAATTCTTGTTTTCTAGTCAGTACAGTCTTTGCTTTTGCTTCTCTAAGACTTACCACTTATGTGATTACAAAGACTGAAGGAAAAGAATCAAAGATTATTCCAATGTTTGAGGGCCAAATAATCAGCAGAGTGATCATGCTCTTGTTGAAATATTTCTTGTTGAAAATATAAAAAGTAAGAGAAAAGCTAGATGAAAAAAATGAATTAAATTTTGGAATGAATGGTTTGAACTAACTGCATTATACTGCTACAGAGATATTCTGCTACAAAGTACGGATATGTAATTATGTAATTGCCTTTTCAGGTTAGAAGTAGGGTCTCCTCCAAAAAAAAAAAAACCTGAGGTACAATGAAAATAACTGCAGGCCATGGGTTTAGCTTGCTACTTATAGGTAATTAAGGAATAAGACCTTGCTTGGCCCAGCAAGATTCAAAAAAATAAAGATCATCCAGAAAAGAAGGAAGAAAATGATAACGAAACCAATACCAATATAGAATATTAAACTATTATATACCTAATATCCAATGATAATGCAATTGATTAATTATCAACGGAACTTATACTTTCAGTCATTTTTTTTTCACCTTAGTAATCATGGGGAATATAAACTTGTTTTCACTCAGAATCCAGACACATGATTTATAAAAAGATGGGCTCGATTGGAAGACCCAGATTAAGATTTAAACCATCTAGCTTTATTATCCCCAGATGAATTTGGTTCTACTATTGCTTTCTAAATGTTAAATTTAAAGGAATCTGCAGAACCAAGAAGGAACAGATTCAGTGATAGCCTTAAAGATACTGCAAGTTCAGTGAAGAAACACAATGGCTGTGACCCTATAAGGAGAGAGAGCAGTGGGACTGGATTGGACATAGACTATAATTTGAGATTTGAGGTAAAAGATGATTGTGTCATAGATTGTATGGGGAAGATTTACTTAGAGGAATAACTAGAACTGGGCATTCTGGAATGCATAGCCAAAGAATGCCTGGGGAACAAAACGTGGCCAAAACATGCATGACATTTGTAGGGAAAAGTGTGGCAATGTCACCTGACACATATTTTGGGAAAACCCTAAGAATGATGTAGTAATGGAGTGGGCTAAGGCTGTAGAATTCCTGACAGCCAGCCTGATGAGTAGTACTCTCCTGACATTGAATTAACATATTCATATGTATTAAGCTATAAAATTTCTTCAAGCTTAATTTTTCTGAATTTTAATTTTATTTAGTTGTACAGTATTCTTTTTTTAATATTAAACTTTATTTTCAGAGAACTTTTAGATTTACTTTTACAGAAAAATTACACCAAAATAGGGAATTCCTAAATAACCCCCCACACACACTCATACACATAGCTCCCTCTATTATTGACATCTTAAATTAGTGCGGTACATGCTTTACAGTTGATGAGCCAATATTGAAGCACTGCTACTCTCAGCCTGAAGCAGTAGAGTAGACAGCTTCAAACTCTTTTTTTATTTTTTTTTTATTGTGGGTAAAAATCAAAATTTTCACAATACGTACCAACATTTGCAAAATGATATATAAATATATACGCGTATATGTGCATTTGCTTACAAAAATGTTATTTATATACATATAAATATATTTTAAGAGGTGCTTAGATTACCTAAAATATTACACAGAACCCACTGGGATTCCCATGTTGCCCACCTCCCACACCTCCCACCACATCCCACACAAACATCTCCCACAAGTGTGGCCCACCACCCTCAATGGACTTACACATCCTGGGGCCTTGCCACCAACCATAGACCACAGTTCACACCGTAGACCACACTCTCTCCCACACAGTTCTGAGTGGTATGTGCTGATTTAAAATGGCCTACATCCGTTGCCACAACGGTACTCAAGACAACCTCCAAATCCCAAAGAAGCCCCTGTATTTCAACTGCTCGTCCCCTCCCTGCCCCAAAAGTGTCAAGTGGCCACTGGCTCCACCTCATTGTTATAATTTCTTCCATTTCTAGAATCACCATATGTGGAGACAACGATGGGCAATGGCCATCCCAGGGAATGGAGAGGGCCTGCATCTGCAGGCAGGATCATTCCACCCATCATATCCATGGGATATAAGCCCTTTCTCACTTGGAGGTGGAGTGGACATCACCATCCCAGTCCCCTCAGGATTAGGGGAAGAACTATGGACAGCTTCAAACTCTTTTAAGCACTTTTGCACTAGCAATTACAAGTAAATAGTTGAGTAAGTGCATTACAGATACATTTATTAGTTTAAAATTTATAATATGATCTTAAATTAGTTTGTGTATGTCCTTTAAATTAGCAGCTATTCTTAACATTATTTTTTCAAAATATCCCTATAAATTAGATTACTCATTTAACTCATCTGAATGCATAATTTATTATACCTAGTGCCTATATAGTTTAAAGATTGTAATATAAAATAAGCCTGTCACATAGCATCATTTAAAAAAAAAAACACTTATCTACATTATCTTGACTTGTTTATAATGCTGTTCTAACTACAAAGAAATCAAATGAATTTTAAATCTTAATTTTCCCTGTCTAAAATTGTGAGACAGGCAGAAATTTATTTTGCAAAATGTCTGTTTGCGTTGCAATCAATTTTCAGCAATGATCCTTGCTATGAATATATATTTTCAGAGTACTCTGTACTCTCTTACTGAAACTGTTTCTCTGGGAGCTGTGAAGGCAAGATCCTCTTGGCTTTCCTCTACTGGGACATGCCTCCCGGTGAGGTCTCGGGAGGTAAGACATTCTTACTGGTGGCTGTCAGATGTGCCAGCAAGCAAGTTCCAAGCTTGTGAAAAGCCTGTCCCTCTACTCATGCTCATCTGTAGGGCCAGTAGGAAACAGCAACACCAAATCAGGCAAAGAGAAGCAGAATGTTTAGGGAACCTCTGTGAGCAAGAAGAGACAAGGCCCCAATTGCTTCCTCATTTAGCTACAGCAGCAAGCCAGTCCCTGTTAGTCCAGGAAAAGGGATCTCATCTACAGAAGGAAGATTATACACTTCTTGCCATTCTCAGTAAATAACAGGAGTAAATGGTTGAGAAGCTGCCACTTAATCTGTCAGATATCACCACCTGTTATTTACCTAATGCCAAACTCTAATCCATGTCTTTAAAAGGTCTTGAGAGCTGGTTTAGAGTGACTGCAGTGCCAAATTTATCCTGTCAGCAGAAGATATTGCACACCTGGATATTGTCCTTGGAAAAGTATGATAGACTCCCAGGAAATACCGTTCTCTTTGCAAAAGTAGAATTGGAATAAATTCACGAATATATTTTCCTATTAACATGATGGCATGATCATCATCTTTAATCTATATTTGATCATTGCACAGTTTTGTTGCAACATTTCTCTTTTAAAATAGTATTTTATATATAATGCGTATTTGAACTCTCTTTTAAGCTAAATAAATTCTCAGTACACATGCTCTAGAACCATGGTAAAAATCTTAAGATTCTTGTTTTTAAGATTCCCCCATGCTTTTAATAAAATATGTCTCTACATGTTGTAAATTGTATTTTCAAATCCTCACTAGTTAAGGGACCCATATCAAAGCAATAAAATCACTTCGTAGAAGCCAATTCTCTGATATAAGTCTAAACACAATCTTAATGTTCACAGATAAAACCCTCAGGTATTCAGGCTTTCATGCTTTATATGAAAATTTCTCTTTTGTCTCTGAATGAATAAGAAATATAAGTTATTTCTATACAAAGCATATGTCTGCGTGAAATTTGCTTTACATCTTCATATTATCACTTCCTGGCCTCATCTTTGGCAAAACTCAGTTAATTTCACCAACACACTTAGCCGAGAATTAATAATACATTTCTTTAGTTTAACTCTACTTCACTGTCACAGAGAATAATGGCAAATTTTGATAACTTCAACACTATTCAGTTATAAAACATCACCTCTGTATTTATGCCATGGAGACCATGTGTTTAAAAGTAAAATTTTGCATTTAGAAGAATAAACTAAAGGTAGCTTTATACAGGGGAGAATTCATAAACTCTGCCTCTTACAAGTTACATAACCTGGCATATTTTAAATTTCCCTGAAACTCAGTTATCATCAGTAAAGTGGATATAAAAACACCGTCCTAAAAAGATTGTGTGAGTGCAGTGTGACTACAATGCTTTATGTAGGACTGTATCTTGCCTCCAATAAATCCATGGATTTATCTTTTTGTATATATTTTTTTAATTTTAAAAAATATTTATCGTACATGAATTATGCATGTAATTATGCATAATTAAATTGACGCTAACAAATGGGCCCACAATTCCTCCACCTAAGACATTCAGTTTTCTCTTTTAGAATAGCATTACTATTTTCTCTTCTATTCATATAGATGTTTTTTTTTAAATGTACCTTATTTTACATTCATTTTATATTTGATCAATAATATGTTGCAAAAAAAAAATAATAATAATATGTTGCAACAAAATATTTCCAGGTTTTAATTTTTAAGCATAAATATTTTAACTTCATTGAATTTTCACAATAAAATTCTTTTATTGCACATTTAAAACAATTTCATTTTAAGTGTTAATAGCAGTGCTGAAAATGAATAAGCGTACAAATAAATCTTTACACTCACCTTTAATTATCTTCTAAAAATAAATTCCAGAAATGAAAATTCTAATTCAATTGTTATGTACACTAACATATATATTTAAAATATTATTTTCAAAATATTTTAGGGCAATTCTGAATACTGACAAAGATTTCCTTGGTCCTTAGTTAAAGTGCCAAAATCCAAAAGAAGAGGATTCTAAGTAATTGAGTCCCTCTGTTTTGCTATAAACTTATGAAATAGTTCTTTAATATAAATAAATTTCTGGAAATAGAATTTATTTCATCTTCCTTATACTTTTATTAGAAATTTAAGGCCACTCTAAGATTTAGCAAGCCCTTTCTTTGTGATTTCAACAAGTGTTTCTGTAAAGAATCATTTAATTCAGATAGCAATCAAAAGTGTTCATATCCTTCTTTATAGTGTATGGATGTGTATTCAGACTATTAGTTAAAATTACATCTCTTGCAAACCCTCAATATTGCTTTACATGTGAAATAAGAAGTTCATTTTTTTCTGATACAATTCATATCCAAATTTATAATGTTTAGATTATTTATATTGCCTCCATATTGCTGGCTGCCATGTTAAAATATGCAAATTTTCTCACATTTCCTCTTTTAAAATTATCGTAGTATAGTATCAGACACACACACACATATATATATACACACACACACACCTATATATATATACATTTCATTTTCTTGATAATTGATGAGTTTCACCCTCTTTTATACCTCATTCAATGATAGAAGTTCTGATAACAGTCATTACCTCATTTTTAAGCAACATATTTGTGTAAATATCCAAAATGGAAATTCAAATTTTAAATACTCCTTCAAGAATATGTACTGATATAAATGAGAAATTAAAAATGAGTTATCAGTCACATTACTATTCATCTTTTATCTTTTAAAGATTCCGTTTCCATGCAACATATTTTCCATACACAGAATGCTTAAAATCATGGTTCCTTTGAAAAGCCCATAAAAGGAAAGTTTGATTTAGAGAGATATGTGTACTAAAGAAGGCAGTCTTGGGTAGTTGAGTGAGAATGGAAGCTGTCACCTTGTAGTTATGTGACCTTAACCTTAAACTTTTTCTGAGCCTCTGTCTCTTAGGAGGAAATAACTTCTCTTAAGGATCATTTTTTTCAGTTATAATAATAAGTGCCTCATAAGTCTGCTGTGAGAATAAAGGAAGTCTATGGCTTGGCACATTGTCTAGTATGTATGTAAGGATTCCTACATTCTAAGAAGTAAGTTTTTCTTATCTTACCATACTGGACATTGATACAGATCCTAGTGTTTCTTTGGTTATTGAATAAACAAAGCAAAATAACAAGATGAAAACAAAAACAAAATGGATGAAACAATTTAAATTACTCTTTGTTGGTAGGAGTCTAGAACACGCAAATCTTATCAGGAGAAATAGATCAATTTATATTACCTCAATTAATACACAATAATCCCATAATATATGTATTTTTTTTTTATCCCTATGGTACAGGTGAGGAAATTCAGAGTTATAGAGATCCATTAATGTACCCAGATGTCCCAGCCTCAGGCTTTGTAACCATGTGATTAGCCCCTAATCTGTACTAGAACACACACTCATCCACACACAAGCAAATCCCTATAAGACAAAAATTAATTTTCTTTTAGCTAAGTATTAATTAAAACTTAGCTAAAACAGTTGTTAAGCTATATAGCCAAAATGAAAAGTGTATTAATACTTTTCTTGGAATACAGCCAGATTATAATGCAAAAATAATGGTAATAAAGCATGAATTAACTATTTAACTAGAGGAACTACATACCTTTGCAGATATAGAAGCAAGTTTTACTAGAAGTCTATTCTTAAGTCAGATAAATTCAAGAGAATGAAGATAAAATGTTCACACAAGGAATAGGTCATCATATATTTAAGATCCACAATTGGAGAAATAATGCATTTTCTCATAGAATCCAAGCCTAGCAACATGTTTGATTTAAACTCATCATTGCCCTAACTTTCAAAGTAAAAAAAAATAAAAAACTTTGAAATAATCAGAATGCAAACTCTGATACATATATAATGGCTTTGTAAGCTTCCTAATTATCAATTATTTACTCTATGTGACATTTGAATGTATATTACACAGAAAATATTAGCCCCAGGAAAATATTATCAACAATTTCCTCCATATAACATTTGGAAGACACCTCCTCCCCGTAGATTAACTTTATTTTCACAAATCTTTGTCTGCTCTCAGTAAATCACGTATTGTTTCTTAGCCAAAGTCTATAGCTCCTCATGAATCTCTGAATTTAATTTGGCCAAGAGTCAAGATAGTGTTGCTTTTTATCATGGTCTAGATCATTTGCCTACAGGTGAATGGGTAGCATCAGTGAATTATACTTTTACAACACGGTGTTCTATTTCTGCCCTTTCAGAGCATATAATTTGCTCACTTTCATTATCACCTAGATTCATATCTAACTGTACCCTGAAAATTTTGGGTGGATCTTGCAAAACATTTTAGAAAACATGGTGCCAATTTAATGGGAGACAAATAATAAAATAATCTAATCTATAGACATTAAGTTTAATGTCTTCCTGAGCTGATGTTTATCCTTATATTTTTGAACAATTGACAGTAGAATGAAAATCAAAACTTCATACTCCATAATATAAATGTAAATTTAGAATATTCATATAATAATCTCAAATTTGGAAAATTAACATGTATGGAAAAGAAAAATAAACCAGAATAATTTTTTAATCTGCAATTTTTGTCAAACTATTACCTATGAGATTGTAGCTTCCTTATATTTATTTTCTCTTCATCATTGTTGATAGTAATACTTTATAATGATCATGGAATTTTTAATTTGCTCGGGTAATAATATCCTTGTTTCACAATTTTTAATATTCTTTCACATTCAGATTTCTTTAAATGAGAAAAAATACAACAAACCTGAAATGTAAATTATTCCTAAAAGTTTTACAATAGTACTTATCTTCTGGAAGAATCAACTTTATTATAAAAACTAATTTCAATAAAAATAAATTATATAAAATTCTCTTCTATTTAAAATATTTATTGTTTAAATATAAAGGCAAACTTTTGTTGCCTGAAAAAAACATCATATTCTAAAGTTACATTAATATAACATTATATCTCTGGAAATGATAGAACCTATAATCATCATTTTTAGCAGCTTTATTGTATAATTTTACCTCCATAAAATATACCTTTAAAATGTACAATTGGTTTTAGTAAATTTACAGAATTGTGCTATTATCAACATTCAGTTTTACATTGCCATTAACACAAAATGTACTTTGTGACCATTTCTATTCATTCCCCATTCCCACCACAGCCATAGGTAACCACAGTCTAATATCTGTCTCTATAGGTTTACCTTTTGTGAGCATTTCATATAAATGCAGTCATACAATACGCAGTCTTTGCTGACTATCTTCTTTGAACATAATGCATTCAAGGTTCATCCATGTTGTAGTGTATATGAGTATTTCATTCCTTTTTATTGCCAAATGATATTCTATCTTATGGTTATACCATTTATAACACATTTTGTTTATCCATTCACCAGTTGATGAACGTTTGAATTGTTGCCATGCTTTAGTTCTTATAAACATCTTCTGGATATGTAATACACATGTGTCAATGGTACTCTTAAATTCTGCTGTATAGGGGGACGGATGGCTCAAATGGTTGGGTGTCCGTCTCCCATATGGAAGGACTGAGGTTCGATCCCTGGGACCTCCCGGTAAAAAAAAAAATAAATAAATAAATAAAAATTCTGCTGTATATGCACTTATTTGCAGAAAGGAGAATTTGGTGCAATTATAAAAATATGGAATAAAACTTTTGAATGGAATCCTCTAGAGTTCATAATGATTGTTAATTCTGGCTGCACGTTAGAATAACCTACAAAAAACAAAAATCAAACAAACAAAAAAAAACACCTTAAAATCTGAAGCCTGTGACTTAACTTAAGAGATTTTAATTTTATTGGCCTAAGGTGCAGCCTGGCAATCCATTTTTTTAAAAAGCACCTGGGATGACTTGAATATTAAGTCAGGTTGGACAACCGTTATTATAAAATTATATCCTTTTACCTGGCTTCCACTTTGAATAACTGGATTAAAAAACATCTCTCCAATGTAACTTGGAATACTCCCAGACTCAATTATGAGTGTGTGTAATGTGTGGAAAACCAGTTAAGTGAAGAACAACTTGAGATCGTACCCAGCTCTCAGACTAACAGTTAACCACCCCATAGCATGGTTAGTCTTGTGTGGATTTCCTCTCTGAGGAAGGAAATAGTGCATTTCATTTATGCAGGTTAGACCCATACTGAATAGAGTTGAAAGCAAAAGATAATTTGTAACTAATTAAATCTACTAATTTATTTTTTCAAGGGAAAAAAAATGGGTTTCTTTGGGAAAAATTCTTAGCATTTACCCTAAATGACTTCCTAGAGAGCAAACCTTTAAAATCTTGATTCTCAGACTGATCTGATATCAGTTTAAATAATACCTACTGGGAGAGGCTTTCTGACCTCCAAATATTAATTGTCGAGTTACCATCTATCGCATTATACGATTTTAGTACTCAGATGTACTAAAAACGTCCCTTTACCAGGAAAGACAAATACCTCTGGCCATTTAGTCCAAGTGCTTTACTCGGCATCTATTCATGCTTTTCTTTGTTTCCAGTGACTTAATACACATATAAATACTTTCCAGATGTCTTCTCAGTATACTTCAAATGGAAAAGAGGAAACGGAAGAAAAGTACATTAGAAGTTACTTGGCATCTAATTATTCAAATATTTAGACCTAGAACATTTATCTATCTATCTATCTATCTATCTATCTATCTATCTATCTATCTATCTAT
>JAKSZT010046586.1:14040777-14342040 GCA_026826555.1 Tolypeutes matacus
TATCTATCTATCTATCTATCTATCTATCTATCTATCTATCTATCTATTTATTTTTCTATTTATTAAGGAGCTACTGCAGATTGAACCTGGGACCTCAGAACCTCATATGTGTGAAGCAGGCACTCAATCACTGGGCTCCACCTGCTCCCTAGGACAGAGGTACATAGCTTTGAAATTTTTGAAAGTCAATAGGTAATAACAAAAATAATATCTACTACTTCCATAGCATTTACTTTCCATTAAACAGTATTATAAGAGCTAATATATATATGATGAATTTGCTACTGTTGTTACCTCCATTTTGGAGATGAAGTTGAGGAACGTAGAAGAAGAAGAATTTTCCCAATGTCACACAATAATTGACTATCTGAGACAGTATGAATCCAGAGTGTAGTAGGAATATCTCCAGGTGTTTAGGCAGAATAGACAAAGTGCGATGAAACACCTCTATTGCACAGACAAATATATCAACATAATGAAATCCTGCCTACTATGCCCAGCATTAGTCATTCCTTTGGCTTAATACTTTCATGTCTCTGTTCAAATGAAAATATAGTCCAACCCAACCCCTGACCCTACTCCCTCTCACATTCCAGCATCGCCAACTCCTCTCACATCCCTGCACCATCACCCCCATCCACTACCCAACCACCCACTTCCACATTATCATCAGTTTTGCCCATATAGAGCTTTGGCTCACAATGGAACTGGGGGGAGTGCTGGAGGAAAGGAACAGGTGAACTCTGGGGATTTGTAGGTCTGTGGTTAAAACTACAATGATGGGAACATTCTTTTGGCAAATATGGCAGGGGAGGTTCACGGGTGCAGGGCATTGGGGGTGGGGGGTTATGTCGGATAGGGTGCACCTAGGTAATGCTTCTATGGAATATGAAAATATTCATTTTGTCATAGTGTGTTATCTCAGTGAATGGAGACTCAAATAAGAAAATACTAAACTCCCATCCGGGGGAGTCCTGCTATGTTATCAGTTAGAGGGGCAAGTATCTCTTGAGAACATAGGCAATGCCTAATAAAAGAAAACATACCAATATGTTAAGCCTTCAATACTAATGCATGTAACTATGTGCCTTATTCTTCAAAAACTGAAACTTAGTGGTTACTATAGGTTCCAAGAGGAATGGGAAGGAAGACTAGAATGAATGGAGCACAGGGCATTTTTAGAGCATGGGAATTATTTTGCATGATCTTGCAATGATGAATAAAAGACATTATACATTTTGTCAAAAGCTATAAAAGTGTTCAGTGCAAAATGTAATCAATAATGTTAACCATTGACCATGGTTAATAACAAGGTGCTTCAATATTTGTTCATCTGTTGTAACAAATGTACCATACTCATGTAAGTTGTTATTAATAGAGGAAAATGTCAGGGGGGGAGGGATGGGGTATAGGAGAACCCCCTATTTTTTCTATGTGATTTTTCTGTAACCTAAAGCTTCTTTGAAAATAAAGCATAAATAAATAAATAAATAAGACACTAGGAGAACATGCATAAGAAATTGTCACTGTACATTAAAGGTAGCATATCTTACAGTGATTAAATACACAATGAAAATTTAAAAAAAAATTTTTTTTACTTTTTATTTTTCTATTTTATTTGTTATTATTTTATTTTTATTTTACTTATTTATTTATTTATTTGCTTGGTTTTGGGGAGGTTTTGGATTGCAGTGGGTTCACAACTGTGGCAGGGGAGGATCACTGGTGTGGGGTGTCAGTGATGGGGAAGTGTGGGGAGGGGTGCACCTGGGAGATGCCTTTATGGAATATGAATATATTCTAGTGTACATGGGGTATTGCCTTGATGGGTAGAGACCCACACAATAATCAAAAGAATATTGAATCCCCATCCTTGGAAGTCCTGCAACATTCTCTAATAGAGCAGCAAAACTACCTAGAGTACCTGGGCAGTGCCTTGCAAAGGAGGACAGACCAATACACCAGGCCCATGACATTGATGGTTGTACTTATGAACCTTGTTCTTGGGAAATTGAAACTTTGCCTAGTAGTATATATTGCCTAAGAGTTACCTCCTGAAAATATCCTTATTGCTCAAATGTGGCCTCTTTCTAAGCCAAACTCAGCATATAAACTCACTACCTTCTTCCCGGCATGGGACATGACTCCCAGGGATAAGTTCCCCTGGCACTGAGGGATTATTACCAAGCACCAACTAGCAATTCCTTTGGAAAAAGACCTTGACCAAAAGCATAAAATATTAAATACAAATGAGTTTTTATGGCTAAGAGATTTCAAAATGAGTCAGGAGGTCATTCCAGAGGTTAGGCTTATGCACATCTCAGGAGGATCTTATTGACTGCCACAGTAAACAGTGCCTCAAGAAGGGGTTCTCCTGCAGATTCTAGAGACATCGAGACGCTATAGGCAGGGCAGAAAATCTCAGGAATTTGACACCGTGTCAGCAGGCCTTACCTTGGAATATATATTCACCAATGTATCAGAGTTAGACCCATTTATAATTTCCCTATACATGGCTCTTCTGCCCCTTTTATTTAAACCTATAATTAGCACTATACCTATTAAATATATGTCCCAGAGCCTTCAATCTTCTGGCTGTTCATATGCCAGGTGAGCCCTGAATTTCAGCAGAGTTGCAACACCTACTCTCCAGTTCATCGGACTCACCCAGGACAATCAACAAAATGATGATGATGGACAATGCTCGTCCCCAAAAAACAGAGAGTATCTACAACTGCAAGCAAGACAGTTACATCTATCTGCCCCAAGGGATCTAAGCTCCCTCTCAATCAGAGACAGAGTGGGCATCATCATCCTAAAATCCCCAAGATTGAGGAATGAACAAACCTAAGGGGAGAATGCAACTATGAACTAAAGTAGACTTATTATTGTTCTAGCAATGGAAATTTGTAACATTGATATAAAGGCAGTGGCCATCAGAGGTTCTGAGGGGAGGGAAAAGGAAGAATAGGTGTAACATGGGGCATTTGGGAGACTTTGGAATTGTTCTAAATGACATTCCAATGATGGATACAGGCTATTATACATTTTTTCAAAACCTATAAAAATGTGCAGTGCAAAATATAAAGTATAATGTAAACTATTGACCATGGTTAGTAGCAATGCTTCAATATGTGTTCATCAGTTGTAACAGATGTACCACAGTAAAGAAAGTTGTTGTTTATGGGGAAAAGTTTGGGAGGGAGAGGGTGTGAGGTTAATGGGAATCCTCTATATTTTCAATGTAACATTTATGTAATCTAAAGCTTCTTAAAAATAAAATAAAATTTTAAAAATCTAGCCATTATCACAATGAAAACAGTAGTGTAAGTTCCCTTTCTGAGATTAATTAATACCCCTAAATAATGTAATAATGCTGTTTTATTATTGGGGGGGGAGGGTGGAAATAACACAGAACAGAAAAATAAATCTGGCAGGATACCGAATAATATTAATACTAAATAACTGGTTGTTCAGGTAGAAGATTAGAAAAGAAAAATAAAGGGCAAAATGAAATTTTCTTAATTTACATTATTCATGTAGGAATATGAGACTGGTTGTATTTAGTGGCCATCCTTATGGCTTTTTGCAAATTTAATAGCAGAAAATAGCATTTCCTGAAGAAGGAATTGGGAACATAATTAAAACAAAATGAATATCCATATAATCAGAATTATGAGAGTGTCAAAATCCTAAAAAAGTAATTGGGCAAAACATATAAACAGATAGTTCACACAATAATTAATGCTATAAATATAAGAAATATACAATTTTCTTATAATTTGAAAAGTGCAAATTAAAACAATGAGGTACAATTTACAAATTTATGTAAAACATTCAAAATATTAAATGCTTGGCTATCAGCAGTAATTATGATTGATTGAACACATATTTTTACCCATCCCTATTAAAACTTCTCTAAAGATTAAAAAAAAAAAAACCAATGTATAAAACCACATAGATCAAGAAAAAACAGCACCCATCAGTGAGAAAGATATTCAACACATATTTTGGCAAGATTAAAAGCCAGTAAAGGAGTGTTACTGATTTAGCTTGCTGAAAGAAATATTGATACAATGTTTGTGGAAGAGTTAATATGGAGAAGGAAAATGTATGGTTCAGGAATGGTGGCACTGAGTAGTCTGGAGGTTAAAAAAAATAGTTGGGACACTGGGAATGCTAGAATAGATGACTGTTCTTCCCCATATCCAGAATATCAGTAGTTATCTACTGAGAGAGTGAAATTTATTATGTATTATCTTGTTCCAGAACTACACATGGTGAATTGATTTAATCCCCAAAACATCAAAGAATTAAGTTCTAATTTCATCCCCAAATGAAGAAACACTAGGAGGTTAACAAACTTGCCCAAGATTCCAGATAATGAATGATAAAACAATGATTTCAGCCCATGCAATCTCAAACCAGAGTCCATGCTCTGGACCACTTGGCTAGATTTGCTGCCTCTCACTCTCAGCCAACAGAAAAAGACATTTATTTTCTAGGAAAAATTGAAATAGAAGACCCAAGGGACAGTGGAAGATGTGGTTGTGCTTGTGATAGTTCCTAGAGATTTTTTTAAAGGCTACTCTTTTATTTACTACAAGTTGAATAACCCACTGACTCCCTTTCTGGTGAGAGGATGATGGCTGCGACAAAATGGAGAGAAGACAGGAGAGGTGAGGCATTTATGGTATGTTTGGAAAGTAGGACCCACTGGATCAGTGATGGATTGGATGTGGGATTCAAAGAAAATAAATTACGGACAACTCGTAGGTATTTAATGCTAAAATGGGTAGAATTTGGTGCCATTTATCAAATGGGGAAACATTTCAGAGGGAGCAGGTTTGCTAGTTAAAATTTAGCCTTTTGTTTTGCACAGGAAGGGTTTGAGATATTTATTAGACATTCAAATGCCACTTTATAAATATTCTTTGTAAGTTCATAGAAAAGGTGAAGGTTAAACACAGAAATTCAAAAATAAAGAAACCACAAAAATTCTAACATTTTATTTCTGCAAAGAGAAGTTTCAATGATGTTGTAGGAATAATAATATTTTTAAAGGCTGTCTGAAATGAAACAATTAGTATATGAGAAAAATCTTGGTAGCTACAGGTGTGAAATTATAAAGTAGTGCCAATCATATTCTCTCTGTTCCTCTTGTGACTCTAATTTTCTAGGTAATTGTTCTAACTTCCTCCTACTTTTTCTATTATCTAGGTATTTCTATCCTGGTACGTTTAATTATCACGAGCTCTTTCTTTACCAAAAGCTCTTTCTTGTTTTCTAATTGCTTATTTTATGGCAACCTCCAGGAATTTCAGCAACTATCTACAGTGAGTTCTAGAAATAAAGAACAAAGAAAATAAAACGGAAATAAATGGAAAACCAAATTCTCAGAATTACCTCTAGATTGAAAGGACCCACTGAATACTCATCATTATGAATGAAAATAATCTCATAAACATTCACATTCCAGTGAAATTATAGAAAATGATAGATACAAGAAAGATACTAAATCTTTCAGAAGATGAAAAAAAAAAACAAACAAAACAGGAATTAGACTTACTGCACTTCTCAGTATAATACTGAAATTCTTGAAGACTTCAAAACGGAGCCATTGCTTCAGAATTCAGACAGACTGGTTTTCACTCCAGAGTTATATATCCAGCAAAATGATCAATCTTTGAGAAAGAAGATTTGGGCATTGTTCATTTATTATATTTTTAAGGAAGTTACCTGAAATGTGCCCATCAATGCAAGGAAGTGAACCATGGATAAAGAAGACCCGGGATCTAGGAAACAGGAGATTTAGATCTAGAATGGTGAAGAGAGGTATATCTGCTCCATGCTGGACCAGGAGAGATAATTCTGGGAGAGTAGACAGAGGCTCAATGTAACCCTGGGGAATGGGGGTGTGTGTTTGTAATTTAGGAAAAAAAGAATGTGGTAGGGAATAAGAATAGCTTAATGACAGATTTAGATAGAAAATTGGGGGGAAAGAGGAAAGATGAAATGTACTTAGTTATAAACAATATGTATATACATAGATATCTGTTTTAACTCAGAGATAAATGATCATATAGAGAGAGAAGGAAGGGAGGTGTGGGGAGATGAGTGAGAGCAAAACTCTGAGAGCTGAAGAATACTGTGTAAAGGTGATTTAAAGAGAACAGCATAAGCATATTAACCTACAATCATTCTATTAAATTCCAAAAGAAATAGCTAACAGTCTTCATTGAGGGTTCCATTTGGGGGAGATGAACTTTGGGCTGGGAACTGATGGAGCAGGGGAATTGTTGTTTATTCAAAGGCTTTTTGTGGAGTTTATGTTTATAATTACATAAATTATTTAAAATAAAGATAAATTAATATATTCAATGCTAGCATGATTATTGTGAAACTGGTAAAAATGTATTTATATAAACATATATACACATTGTAAATAATCCTCTAACTACACATAGACCTTTTGGGATGCTATATAGTAGGACCTTTAGGGAAAGACAAAAAATATTCACAAACCAATTCAGTTAATCCACTTCTGGTACTCTATTCTAGGATTACAATCATAATTATGAAAATATTTTGGCATTAAAGTTATAACCAGATCATCTATAATAATGAAATATTAGAAACAATCTAAATGTCCTAAAATTTTATGGCATTCATTTTATTCATATGAATAAACATATGAATACACTACTACCTGAAAATTTTCCAAAAATATTGTTAATGATTTCAAAAACATACTCATTTAAAGTAAGAAAATTTGGAAAACAGAATGCTGACACTATTTAATTTAGCATTTACAGAATAAGATATTTTCAGAATGTTTTCAGATTAGAAATAAAATGGATGACTAATTCAGGATTGTTTAATATGCTTTTATTAAAGGCAAATAGTTTGAAATATATATTTTCTAGGATTTCCTTAGAATAAATATAAAACTTTATAATTTTTATATGACTAAATCCCAAAGCTCAGGATTTTGACTTTTATTAAACATAACAGGTGATCTCTCTAATGTGTAAAATATGGTTTCAATAAAAGTTTGTCTTTGTACAGTGTATGAAATCTCTAGCAGATCTTACTACAGTAATTCTAGACATGTCTGCTTTTTGTAACCAACAAAGCACTGAGAACTGCACTATCCTAATGAATTGTAAATAGCAGAAAATCAACAGTTGCTTTACAAAGAAGCTAATTTCAAAACTTGAATGATTTAGTTTTTTCATGATTTTAGAGGAATGGTAATGCCCACAGGTATATCAAGCTTCTATTTTAATTAACAGCAGGACACTTTACATCACAACCAAATGTATTCTTTTTAATTGCAATTCAGTAGATGTAGAGACATTAGATTTTTGTACTAAATTTCAAAATTATGATGATAAAAT
Source organism: Tolypeutes matacus (assembly GCA_026826555.1). NCBI lineage: Eukaryota > Metazoa > Chordata > Mammalia > Cingulata > Chlamyphoridae > Tolypeutes > Tolypeutes matacus. Next base: position 14,048,178 of record JAKSZT010046586.1, read on the forward strand.
ATCCAATCATACTATATAAGTTAGCTAGAAACATAAAACAGTAATGAAAATAAAAACTATAGGAATTCTACAAGAGAAATATTTTCAAATCTGAGCAGAAGAAATTTTGGGGATAGAAATGTTCCCATAAGGCTAATGACAAATCCCAAGATATATATATATAGATATATATATATACCATCACCACAAAACAAAACCCTATGATTTTGATTTTATGTTACAAGGATAAAAAAATAAATCACAAATGACTCTGACTTTTCTTTTATAAAACACTGCCTCTTCCAGTAATCAGCTTCAGAAATCTGCCAATTATAATTTTGTGACTATAAATAAATCATTTAATCCGAAAATAAATGCCACATAAAATATTATCATAATAAGAAAATTTATGAAAAGTATTTGACAGAGAATCTGGTACCTATAAACTCTTAGTGTAATAAATACCAGTTCCTTGCCATTTACTTTAATAAATATTTTTGTTTCCAAATTCAGTTTCTCCAACATTTGTGATTTTCTTCATGATTCCTCAGAAGTCCAATTCTTATCTCTTCTTTTAAATAACTTAAACCGAGTTTGGAATAAATTAGGCACTGGAGGATTTAGAATCATCCTAAAGCCACAACTGAATTTAAAAGATAATTTAAACAGAATTTAAAAGATAATTTTGTATAAACTTCAATCACAATTGAACTCCATTATGAAATTTTTCTCTGAAATTGCAGAAAAAGAATAAACATGATGTAGAAATATATATATATGCATATATATGTACATAATAGAAATTATATATATAAAACATTTTCTCAGGAAAAGTCTTACAATCTACTGTAGAAAAGCTATTTGAAATGTATAAAATAATCTGCTGTATGAGCTCTTAATTTCTCACAAGTCCTAGTCTAAATATTAGGAATATAATGAGTAGCATGTTTCTTAAATCCAATATTTTGAGAATAGAAATTTAAATAATAGAGCTCCTCTATTTAGTCAGATTCACCTATTTCTTTCTTTGCTGCTCTTTTTTTTTTCTTCTGTACTCTTCTACTCTTCAGTTTAGCAAGTACTGCAGACTTTCTGACCTATTTTAAATATTGCAGACTTTCAGTTCTCAGTAGTGTTCTAAACACAGACTACCCTGTTTACAGATTTCAGTGTAATAAAGAAACCCCACCTTTATTTATTGTTTTAAGGGAAATAATGACTTCTTCAAAAAGTTAAGTTAAAAATCCAGTTATTTCTTAATAGATTCCCTCTGCTCCTTGGCACCCCATGTTTAGTGTGAAGAAGCTTATAATTCAAGTGCTTTCATTGAAAGACCATTATTTGCAGAGTCAGGGGATAAGGATTCTTCTTCCAAATGGGATACTGACTAACTTTTTCACCCTGGAGAATCAGGTAATATCTCTAAGCCAAATGTTATGATTTATAAAGTAATGGATTCTTTATGGGATTATCTCATAAAGTTGAAAATGGATATATACTGTGACTCAGCAATTCCATAGTTTAGAGAAACTCTTATAAATGTGAATCATGAGACTTGTATTTGAATGTTCATAACAGCAATATGTTATATCCTAAAGCTAGAAACAACCCCATTCTCCATAAGAAGAGTAATGCATAAACAATTTGCATAAATAACTGAAAGTGAATGAGTCACAACTGGACATATCAAGGATTTATCTCGTATGATATGTAGAGGGGGAAAAAATCATGTCACATATAGCCTGATAATATTTATATATAGAAAAGGAATTATCTCTCAAGCATGATATTTAGAGAAAAAAAAACATGTCACATATAGCCTCATCATATTTATATATAATATCATATTTATATAAAGATATTTATGTGATAAGCTATAATCAGTACCAAGGAATGATGAATCCAAAGTTCACTGAATGTTTAACATTAGGGTTGAAGGAAGGAAATGTGATTGGGGAAGAGTGCACAGAGAACTTCCAGATTTTATTTCTTATCAGATACAGATAACATTCATTTCATTGTTATTCTTTTTTTTTTTTTTTTTTTTTTTTTTGCCTTCTCATTTTAATAGAGTCACCTCTCTCACCTGAGAGATTCTCAAAATTTATGGTTCCCTTTTTGCATACACACACACTTTTAAACATAAATACCAAAGTTGGGAGAATAAAATGGGTAAGTAGATCTAGGAAGTCAGGAACGTGGAAGAAAAGACAAGACATCAGATTTTACAAATGATCATCTGAAATCCTCTGGCCATTCGGGTTGACATGAAATTTACCAAAATAGCATTTACTTATACTCTATTGTATGTAATTGTGTATGCATACATTTTTTAAGCTTTAAAGCTGATATCTCTAAGATGGCTAAATTATTGCTGAGAACAAATAACTTCTGAAAACACACGACTGATTGACATTTCAGAATCATCATACCTGTAAGTGATGAGGGTTAGGTCACCTCCAGTTTTCAGTCTTTTAAGGTGGTGAAAATTCCATAAATCTGCTCCAAGACTTTATTTTTGTCTTTGACCTCAAAGGTGATCCACGTGACACTAAATCTCTCCACCACCGATTTCAAGTGTCTCTAAATCCACATTCATAATAATTAATCATCCTTGCTTGTCTACCTAAGGTGTTTATCTGCCAGTGACGACCATGGCAGCCAGGATGATGGAAATTCTCACTTACTCAGTTGAACTGAGCACCAGGCCTTGGCCTGCTGTGCTGCAGAGCAACCTTTCTCTGCTGGCTTCTATTTCAAAGGAAGTCTCTTCTTTTTAATTCTCAATTCAAACACTGTGTCACTCAAAAATTTCAGTTCTGGCCCTTAAACCACTCTTATCATTTGGAGGATAATCTTAAAAGTCTTAACTTAGGGAAGGAAAGTGTGGAGAAACGTGAGAACACGGGTTCAGGGCAAAGCAGAAACTTTCAGCAAATGATCCCTTTATTACTTGCACAGTATAAGGAGTACAGAAAGGGCAAATATTTTCTCTGTCCCTTATGTAGCACAAAGAGTACAAAAGAACAGGCAAGCATTTTAATCAGGGCTGGTCTCTCAGGATGGCTTCAGGGAGGGGGCCCTGCACTGAGAATTCCTGTTCTGATAAGCATCTGGCCCTGCTTGTTTCCAATTTCCAGGTTTAAGATCAGGCCAGGCCTTTTCTCTAGACTTAACTTCTGTCCCAGGAGGTGGGGGTAGCAGAAGGCTGGAGGATGGCTGCTTAGAGTGTGTTTATGACTTCCCCAGAGAAGGTGTGAGTAGTTGAGGTCTGGGCTATGGCCACTTAAAAGGGGATGAAGAGATATCCCTAACAGAAAGAGCCTGGAAAAACAAGCAGAAGACTTCTGTCTGAGTGGATGTATGAACTCTCCATGAGCATTATTCTAGTGAGATGTCACAGATAATCAGTAGTACCTATTCTACTGAGTTTAGATGACTTGAACCATACAACAGAAATATGAGGGTTAACCATCAATTAATTCTTGTCAGACTTGCATATTGTTAGAATTGTGACTCTTAATATCTGAATGAATCTTGCTCTTACACTTAGATAAAAGTTTACCATCAACACTATTGCCATTAGTGGGAGTCCAAAAAATAAATAAAAAGGTGTTATCAGACACACAGAAAGGTGTTAGATAGAAAGCATGAGTTAGATCATATTGTCTGTTTTAGTTTTCCAGCTGCTAAAACAAATACCATAAATGGGTTGGCTTAAAAACGGGAATTTACTGGCTCATAGTTTCAGAGGCTAGAAACTACCCAGGGGTACTTATCTTCTGGCTGGCCGGCAATCTTTGGGTTCTTTCCACCACATGGCAATGCACATGGCTTTATCTCCTTTATCTCTTCTGGATTCCTCTGACTTCCAGCTTCTGTCTGCTCCCTGTGGCTTTCTCCTTACAAGGTCCAATCTCTTTTGCTTGAAAGAACCTCAGTCATTTTGGCTTAAGGCCCACTCTCACTCAGTTTGGACACACCTTATCTAAAATGTCTTCTAAGGTCCTATTTACAAATGGGTTCACATCCAAGGACCTGAGCACATCTTTTGTGGGGGACATGATTCAATCCCCAACATTGTCAAAACACAATAAAAAAGTTTAATTGAAATTAATTGAAATATTATGTTTTTTCAAAACTAAATACTTCACATTTCAAGATTGAAAAATTTTGCTGCTATATATGATTAGGGCAAAAATAAATACTGCAAAGTATCCTGACTAGTATTGGGGAGGGGCTTAAGTGAGCCTTATCAGGGCAATACAGTATATATTGGGTAAGAGTGAGAGATGTGGCTGGACAGATGGGTCAAAAACAGGCAACTGAGGGTAGTGGATGTGGCTCAAGCAATTGAGCTCCCACCTACCACATGGAAGGTCCGTGGTTCGTTTCCTGGTGCTTCTTTAAGACAGCAAGCTGGCACAATGGGCAGGCATGGCAAACTGACACAACAAGATGACGCAACAAGAAACACAAGAAGAAAAACATAATGAGAGACACAACAAAGCAGGGAGCAGAGGTTTCCGGTGCCCCCTAAAGAAGATGAGAAAGACAGTGAGCTGGCGTGACGGGCAGGCATGGCAAGCTGACACAACAAGATGATGCAACAAGAGACACAAGAAGAAAAACTTAATGACAGACACAACAAAACAAGGAACGGAGGTGGCTTAAGCAGCCAGGCACCTCCCTTCCACATCGGAGGTCCCAGGTTCAGTTTCTTGTGCTTCCTAAAGAAACAAAGAAGATGAACAGACACAGCAAGTACAAACAACTAGGGTGTGGGGAGAAATAAATAATAAATCTTAAAAAAAAAAAAAAAAAAGAAACCAAAAACACGCATCTGAAATCAGGGAGAGTCATGGAAAGTGTTTATTTTAGGGGAAAAAAAAAAAAAAAAAAAAAGGGGGAAACCTACAGAGAGAGAGTTCTTAATTCCAATTTCCTAAATTTACAAAGACTGGTTCCACTTAGAAAAATCGCTCTCCTTGAGAAAGATGACTAAAGTAAAACAATTGTGAATTTTTTTCTGCCTTTTGTGCCATTCGTTAGCATTTATAGCATGAAAGACAAAATACACCAAACAATTAAAGGAGATGATTTTATTTGGGGTATTGCAATAGGGAGAAAATTTATTCATGAAAAACATCTCAAAGAAAAGGAAGTGGACCTGAGGTTTTACAGAGGAGAAAAAGGGAGTCATCTGCAAGTCTTGTGGAAGTCATGAGGAAGAATAGAAAAGGGTCTTCTCTAGGACTATTCCAAGGCTGTATGGGCCTTGACCCAGAACACAGGGTGGGAGGGGCATATATTAACTGTTCCTGTGTTCTGGGCACACAGGGCATACAGAAATACAGCATTGTCCTCAGAAATGACAAAATGATAAATGATGAAAGTGTGTCTGAATCCTCACTCTGAAGTGTTATCATAACCTACCAGATACATAGTTTGCACTACAGACTGTGAATATAGAAAATGTGTGATGTACTCTAATTTCTCCTCAGTAGTGTGGATACTGACTCAGTGTCTGTGTCTGGGTTCTGTTTTGTAACAGCTTATGTTCCACATGAATTTGGCTCCTAAATTTGGGTCCCAGTAACAGAAGATACACAGATAGTGCCAACTGACCTCCAGCTTACATGTAATATAAATGAGAATAGATGCTTGCTGTTGTTGTTGCTGTTGTAAGGTGTGGAGATTGTTTATTTAAAAAAAAAATTCTCCATGTCCCACCATAATTGCATTTGTCCTTGTTAAATGGAAGTTTCCAGTATCCCATGACTGCACTTTAAAATTTAGATAAAAAACTTTTGATATAAAAGTGAGCATTTTTGCTATATAAATAAAGATGAACAAAAGTAATGTTCACCAGAAGTCTAATATTTTTAGGGAATCCAAATATATTTTGAAAGTCAATTTAGGTTATAACTATATTCCTATGCATTTTCTAGTACATGGAAGTTGAAAAGGGGAAATCATTTTCCCTCAAAATTCATTATTCTCTAATCATAGTCCCAAAGTAAGCAAGACATGGGAGATGGGAGATGGGAGATGGAATAAGTTCACATTTGTAGCTGTCTTCATAATCATATCAAAAGATTGTTTTATTATTGTTTTTATGATTGTTCTAAATGTCATGCCTTTCTGAAGTTACTCTGTTCGGTCTCAGACCAATTGGCTCATTTTTCCAAAATATTTCTAGAGATTCTCTCAATTTTAAAAGTTTAGTTCTGAAAAGAAAAGTAAATGCTGAAAATAACACAAAAACATCTACTGTCCACATGCAAGTTCTTGATGAGTTCCTTAATCAGTGGAAAAACTCTGGGTACTTTTATCCCAGAGAGTAGTCAGCTGGAGCAAGTCTATGGCTGGAAAGTACAAAAGAATTTGGAAATGTCTCTTCAAATGCAACCTAATCTAATTATGTTTGACGTTGTCAAAAGATTTCTTTTCACAATATGCTTAAGAACTTGCCCAGCTTATTCAAACTACATGTAAAGCAAAACATTTTCCTCCTTCCTCTCGTGTCTTACTGTCTAATCTTATTACAAACATGAAAATATTTGGATAAAATGCCATTGAGCAGAGTCTTACATTTTAAAATTTCAGTGTGGCATCCTTGAATGAGTCTGTGTAATCTAAGCTTTACCTAGGCCTAGCTCTTTATGCTTTGTGATTCAATTTGAGTTCTGTGACTTTGGGCTTTTTTTAGGCAGAATGACAATCTTTAACTGACACACTGATCTCCAGATATGAGGCAAAGGAATTCAGCTAAGTTTATATTATAATTTTAGAAACTCATAAAATATAATCTTTTCTGAAAAAATGTAAATTTTTGACTTTTAATTCTGAAATAATTCAAGACTTAGAGAAAAATGCAAAAATAATACCCAAATTCCTATAACCCTAAAGGTAACATTTTTATTACATTTATCACAATTGCTTTGTCTTTCTTCCTGTCCCTCCCTCCCTCCTTCCATCTCTCTCAAAAATAAGAATTATAAATTTGAATTGTTGAGGCTTACATTGAAGACACGATGCCCTTTTATCCTTAAATATTACATTGTGTATTTCCTACAATCAAGGATATTCTCTTAATTTTACCACAGTACAATGATCAAAATCAGGGAATTGACACTGATTGCTGCTATCTCATCCAGGAGTCAGCATACTGTTTCCCTAAAGGATCAACAAGTAAATATTTTAGTTCTGTGGACCATGTGGCGTCTGTCACCACTATGTAACTGCATGTGTAGGTAGGTGGCCGCAGGAGAACATAAACAAATGAATGGATGTGGCCACATTTGGCACACAGGCTGGAGTCTACCAATCCAAATTAATTTGTAGACTTTATTCAAATTTCACCAATTTTTTTAAATCAACATCATTTATAGCAAAAAAGAAAAAGAAATCTGATCTAGGTTCCAATCCAGGACCACTTACTGAATTTAATTGTTTTATCTCTTTTTTTCTTTTAATCTGAGAGTTCCTCAACCATTTCATACTTTTTGCTTTGCTTTGTTTTGCTTTTCTCTTTGAAAGCATTTAGTTTGGAAAGAACTTATTTAAAGAGTAGACTTTAATTTGGGTTCCTTAAGTTTCCTCCTGACTAGATTTAGGCAACACATTTTTGGTAGGAATACCACAGAAGTGATGCCATGTCCTTCTCAGTGTATCCTATTAGGAAGCACATTTGCTTTTTAACGGTGATGCTTTGGTCACTTGGTTAAAGTAGTGTTTGCCAGGTTTCTTACTATAAAGCTGCTAGTTTTCTTCTTGGCTATATATATATATACCATTTCTCCTCAGGATACTTTATGACACTTTGATGATTTTTGCCTGAAGCTATTACAATGGTGGATACTAAATGATAAATTTCTAATTCCATTCTTCTTTCTACATTTTTAGTTGGAATTCTTCTGTAAGGAAGAGTTTTCCCTCCTCTACCATTTATTTATTTTTAATTTATTTATGGCTATCACTATGGAAACGTGGATGATTATTTTATTCAATGACATATAATCAGCTAATATTATTTGTTTTTACGTGAAAATTGCCTGATATTAAGCTGTTGATTGCCCCTTCAAGCTGGCTACCATGTATTTCTTGTTATTGCTTTTTTTTCTTACAGGGCCCATCTTTCCTTGAGCATTTCCTTATTTTGATGTTCTAGGAAAGGTTCATCTTATACATTGCCTTCCCCACCTGTGGAATCTGCCACTTTGCCTAGGAGTCTAGCTAACTTTGGCCAAGAATATTGTTTAGAAAACAATAACTAGATAGTAGGTGTATGTATTGCCACAGGGTGTCACTGCATTTAGGCAGAGCTAAGAAATACAATAAACACCAGTATATCTATATCCATTTCTTAATCTATAAATTTGTTTATATATATATATTTTTAAAGATTTACTTGTTTACTTTATCCATTTTAAACGCCCCCCTTCCGCATTTGCTGTTTTGTGTCCATTTGCTGGGCAATTCTCTGTATCTGTTTCTTGCCATCTCTTCTCATCCTCCTCCTCCAGTCTTCATCAGGATTCGATCCTGGAGACCTCCCATGTAGGAGAGAGGCGTCCTGCCACCCACGCCACCTCAGTTCCTGGTTTTCAGAGCTTTCAAAGCATCTCGTCTTGTCTCTCCCCTGCGTCTCTCTCCTGTTACGTCATCATCTTGCTGCATGGCTCCTGGGGCCTGGCGGCTCACCGGCACACAGAGCCTGGCAGCTCATGCGCCTTCTATATATTATTTTTTATTTTACCGGGAGGTCCCGGGGATCGAACCCAGGTGCCTCCATATGGCAGACCAACGCCCAACCATTTGAGCCACATCTGTCCCCTATAAATTTGTTTATATTTTTAACTTGGCATCTACTTATCTCATAAATTATAATTGTCTTTCTATTTTCTGAGTAGTTTGTTGGTGAACCATAAATATTTATCATTTAATCTATATTGAGTTTCAGAATGTGATATGCTTCTTTGCAAAGATGATAATATCCATTACTTTCCTTACAACTGTAGAATCAGTTGATATCAGTTGTATCAGATATACTGCTTAGGAGAATGAGAGGGAACAAATCCAGAGTGTCATATATCCAAATTATAGTATTATATGGAATATTCCTACCACCCTAAAAAAAACAAAAACCATATGTTTCACCCAATAAAACCTCCTACCTACTCTGAATCTCCTGGAAACCCCTGATCTTCTTACTGTCTCTAGATTTTTGTCTTTTCTAGAATATCATAAAATGGAAAAATATGATAGGTAGCCTTTCAGAGTAGCCTCTTTAACTTAGAAATATAAAAGTAGGATTCATCTTTGTTTTATATCATTTCTTATTTTTTAATAATACTCCTTTTGACAGAAGTACCACAGTTTGTTTGCCCAGCTGCCTACCCAGTAACACCTTGGATTTGCATTCCCACCAATGATTGAGAGTTCCTATATTCCACGTCCATACCAACAATTAGTTTGGTCAGTTTTTTTAGATTTTAGCTATTCTAATGGATGTGCAGTGGTATTTCATTGCTTAATTTGTAATTCCCTAATGACTAACGATGGTGAGCATCTTTTCACATACTTATTCTCCATCTGTATAAGGTTTTTGGTGATATTTTGTTCATATTTTGATTGGATTGTTTGTTTTCTTATTATTGAATTTTAAGTTTTCTTTGCATGCTTTGTATACAATACTTTATGAGATATGTGTTTTGCAAATACATTCTTTCAATATGTGGCTTTGTTTTTCAATCTCTTAACATTGTCTTTCTTAGAAGAGAAGTTTTTAATTTAAATAAAATCCAAATTATCATTTTTTGGTGTTGTATCCAAAACTTCATCACCAATATCAGAGTCAAATAGATTATAGATATTCTCCTATGTTTTCTTCTAGAAATTATATAGTTTTGCCTTTTGCACTTTGGTTTATTATCCATTTTGAGTTAATTTTTGTTATTGGTGAAATTAAATTAACTTTTTAAAAGAACAACCAATCTTTGATTTTATAATACTTTTGAAATGTTTCTTTGATTACCATTTCATTAATTTTTATCATATTCTACCTTCTTGGGATTTATTGTGTTATTTTATTTTCTAATTTCCTTAGTTGCTTATCTCATTAATTTTGCCATCTATTTTGTGCTATGAGCGAGATTTAGGGTCATAAATTTCTCTCTATGAGCTACTTTTGATAGTTCCTGATGTTATAGCTTTATTTTAATTCAGTTTTAAATATTCATTCATTTCTATTATTTTCTTCTTTGATCTTCAGGACATATAATGTGATTTTGATTTTTCAAACCTCTGCACTATTGTATTCATTTTGTTTGGAGATGATGGTCTATGTGATAAATATTATTTGGGATTTCTTGAGTTATTCTTTCAGTATATAGTTGATTTTGTAGAAGATCCTGTTTGATAAAAAAGAATGTTATTATTAGGTTGTTGGATGTGCAGTAATAAAAAATTGTGTTGTTCAAATTGGCTATAATATTATTGATTTTTATATATACTTTATTTCATACTAAGAGATGTTTTATTACATGCCACAATGATGGTCAATTGTCAAAATCCCTTGTAATTTATGAATTTCTGCTTTGTATATTTTAAAACTATTTTATTAAGTGAAAACAGGTTTTAGGTTTAGTAGGTGAAAGGCTTTATCTCCTTTGGTAATCAATTTCTTTTTATATAAGATCTCCTTATCCAAGTAATGGCTTTGTATTATAGTCTATTTTGATAGGTAATAATCTATCAAAATAGACTATAAATTTTCCTTTGGTTGGTATTTTCTTGGGAAAACATTTTAAAATACATTGACTTTTAACATTCCTGTGTCCATATGTTCTGCCTAAGTTGTTTTCAAATAGCTATAATATAAGTCTTAAAGATAGTTTTACTGAATATAAGTTCTAGGTCGACTTATTTTCTTTTAGCACTTTGAAGAAAATACTGCAACCTATTTTGGTTTCTGTCATTGCTATTGAGAAGTCAGCTATCAATTTAAATGTTCCTTTGTAAGCAATCTGTCTTTTCTTTGGTGCCTGCAGTTTTGTTTTTATGTGTGTTTATGTCCATTTCCTTTTATTTATCCTGCTTGGGGTTAATTGCATTTTCTAAGCCTGACATTATTGCCTTTCATTAATTCTGAAAAATTATTTTCAAATATAGCCTCTTCACATTTTTTTCTGATACCTGCTTCTGGAACTCTTATATCTAAAATTTCTATTTGATTCTTCCTCAAGTCTGTCTAGTATATTTTGATAGTCTCTTGCTTCTTTATCATATTTTCAGTTCCTTTTTTGTGTCTAAATATACTGAATATCACTCATTTTTTTAACTATTCTGTATTCAGTTAACTCTGTTTTCTGTAGTCTTTGTGTGCATAATTCTTTATGTGTTTCTATTGACTCTTATGTTTGTTCTTATCCTTATACATATGTGTGTGTATAAATGTACATAAAACTTTATGTATGTGAGTATATCTAGCTCTGAGCTAGCTAGCTATCCATCTATGATTTTTAGTTTGCTAAAGACTGTTGGGAGCAATATACCAGAAATGGTTGGCTTTTATAATGGGAATTTATTAGGTTAAAAGCTTATGGTTCTGAAGCTGTGATTGTCCAAATCAAGGCATCAGAGATGTTGTCTCACAGAAAGTCAGCTGCTGTTAATCCTGGACTCCTACTACACGACAAGACACAATGGCAGTTTTGCAAGTCTGGGTCTCTGGACTCCTGCAGGTTTGATTTTCTCCCCAAGCTCAGCTATGGGCAATTTGGCATATAACTTGTCTTTCCCCTCTCCTCTGGGCCTCTTTCTTTGATCTTTTTTGGGGCCTCTTTCAGTGCCTCTGTGCTCCACTAATTCCAGCCTCCAGCCTCCGGGACCTCTCTCTCAGTCCCTTGGGGTTTCTCTGTCTCTGCCACTTGTTCTCTATGTGTCTACTGCTTTCAGTCCTCCATTTATAAAGGACTCCAGCAAGAGGACCAAGACCCACCCTGTGTCACGCCTCACTTGAGCAATCCAATCAAAGTCCCACCAACTAATCCAACCCAATCAAAGCCACCCACACCCACAAGAATGGATTAGCCCCCAAAACATGATCTTTTATGTCATCCACAAAAAGCTTCAAACGTTCATGGTATGTATGTATATATTAAAAATTGTGGAGCAGATTTTGTTCATGCAGTTGTGTGCCTGCTTCCCACATGGGAGGTCCCCGGTTCAGTTCCCAGTGCCTCCTAGAAAAAGAAAAAGCAAACAACAAGCAAAACAAATGGAAAAACCAACTTAGGGGAGCCAATGTGGCTCAGTGGTTGAGCACTGGCAACATGTTAAGACCTGAATTTAAGTTCTTTCAGAGATGTTCTGCTTTGCTTCTGCCAGACACCTGACACTTGATGTCATTAACAAACTGGGAACAATCATACTAAAATTCTTGATATGGAAATTTTCAGGTCATTTAGGTAGTTTAATTCAGGTCTCATGACATTTGTGAGTTTAGATTTGTGGGTAAGAGTTTTCAATAGAGAAAAATTCTTATTGGTTTATTTCTTTATTTTTCTGCCCTATGCTCAGCCAAGGCCATTTCAGGAACATATTTTCTTAGTCATCCTCTGTAGGAGAGGTTTTCTAGTACACACACCGAGCAGGTTGCTTATCTGAAAGTCCAGAGTTTTCAGGGGTCTAAAATTTAAAATCCTCCCCAAACCATTTGAATTCCAGGCTTTGTTAAAATTCAGCCTTTAATTAAGGACAGATTGACCTTGAGCAAATGTAAGCTTCAGTATTCATTTTCTATGGATACAGTTCTATGTGTTCTGACTTTCTTATTATTTCTGCCCTTTAAGGAATTTCCTATTTCCATTATCATAGGCAAGTATTTACAAATGAAACTAATATTTTATCCAATATTTTCAGTGATGCAATAATATGAGTTTCTTTGTCTTTAGTCTTCAAACTGGTGCCTGCATACTAGGTTTATGTGCAGGCATTCCAAGGGGTAAATGAGTATTTAGAGATTTGCATCTTTTCTTTATGATTGGGATTTGCCTACACTTTTCTTTCATTGATTTATTTTTGTTTGGCTTTAGTGTCATATAGAATCACCTTATAAAATGACTTAGAATACTCTCTCTCTTTCCCTTTGCTCTACAATAGTTTCCATCCTATAGGCATACCCATTCCTTGGAACTTTGAACCTTAAGGTCTGGTCTATGTAGAGACTTTACCAGGATTTCCTCATGTGATAAGCCCTGGGGTAGCTCTGTGTAGATTTACCGTCATCCAAAATTCTACCTTCCCAACCCTGGAAGAGTTTAAAAGAGGGGAATGTTTTCATAATAGTATTACTTTAAAATCAACATTTCCCTTGTTATATATAAGGGATCATATCTTGCCATTGTGTGTTTGTTTTGTATTTTTAACTTCCTCTTGGATTATTTATGTTCCTTGATTTAATATTTTTTGTTTTTTCAATCAACGATTATTTGTATTTCACCAATTGTATTAACTGATGTCTCTGCAAAACAAAATTTTTTATCATAACTTCCATTCACATCCATATTTTCATCTTGTCATAGCACGATCTAAAAGTATTTTAGGAAAGTTATTGTATAGTGAATTATCGCAGTATTTGATATCTGAAAATATATTAGTTCTGCAATTTACCTGAAAGTTTCTTCAAAATAGTATAGTATTCCACATGCAATACCTTTTCTCTCAGGTCTGTGAAGTTCATTGCAGTAGTTAAAGCATGAGCACTAAAACAAAGTTTGCTGGATTTGAGTCCCAGTTTTGCCTATGTCTAGTTGTGGGGCCTTGGAAAACTCATTTAACCTCTCTATGCCTCACTTTCTTCATCTCTAGCATGACAATGTTTATTGCACTTACTTCAGTTTAATCATGAGAAATAAATACATTACTTTGAGTTCATGTATAGTTTTGTCATTTAGCTTATTACGGTCTCTTAAAAATTGTGATCTGGGGCAGTTCAGTAGCTTTTTTGTTTGTTTACTCTTGGAGATACTGACCAAGAGGGCCTTAAATTCCCTTTAGCTTAAATAAATTTTAGTCAGGCTTCTCCCTGACTCCATGCGCCTGACCTCCCTGTCACCCCTGCTCTTATACTATCAAAGTAACTTAGTGGCACCTAACAAGGTAGTTACCTTTTTCCCTTTTCCTTTCTCCAGGCCCTTACAAGCTCCTGGTACTCTAATTGCAGCAAAATAAAACACGCTGAATCAAATGGCCCTGATTATACATACTCAGCAAATTACTCATGCATGCCTGTGATCAAGCCCCTTCCATGTTTTCCCGTACTTTTCCACTAGCCCACCTTATCCCTTAAAAATCCTGCCATCCTTTGCATGAATGAAGTTGAGTTCTGCTTTCTTTTCCCTGTGCAGTAGTCCTCGAATAAAATCATCTTTGCCTGTGTAACAATGTCCAGTACAATTTTTCTTTGACACTACTCTATGGGAATTGATCCAGAATTTTATGAAGTTATAATTCAAATCACTGTATGTCAAAGGTACAGTCTTCATAGAGTGTAAAAGGAAAAATTACATTTAGATCACTGAAACAGTAAAAATGTGAGTTCTTATTTTAAACAATACTCTTGGATATGATATAATATGATATGATATGGTATGATATGATATATGATATGATATGGCATGAGAAATACATGGAGTCCTTAAAAAAGCTTATCATCTTTCTTCTGAATTTCTTGTCTATAGAATTTAATTGATAAAGATTGATAACTAACTGCAAATGATCAGTAAAGTACATCCCTGCTTTTTTTTTTTTTCACTCCTCACAGAATGCATGGACTGTCAACATACTATTAGGTACTCTACAGATCAGTGCATCCTCTGATGAGTTTACAGTTGGATTATGATTCCTATTGAAGGAAATTCCCTAAAGATCAGCATTCTTTCAAGGTCTGTTGCCTTTGCCATTAAACTTCGACAAACTTGAGTAAGACAACATTATCTATTTAAAAGACTTATTTTTCCTGGCTGGATAGCCATCATTCTGTGCTGTTAGAAAAATACATAATCTAGTTTATTTTAACAACTTTTAATACAGTGGTACTATGAAAGGGAATGAGTTTTGATTTGGAAATACAGGGTGTAAAAAACCCAGAAGGCTTCAAGTTGTACTGGTGTTGGGCAAATTAAATGACTAATAAAATTGCTCTGTTCGTCAGTTTACTTTGCACAGTATGTACAATACGGCTTTCCGATTTTTTTAATGAGAAGAATTTTTAGATAAAATTTAAGAATATGTCCCAAATTAGTTGCTATTTGGTATATATTAGGAAATGCAGTTTAAATAGTAAACAAGTTGACTGATTGAATATGTTAACTGCTGGTATTCATTTCCTATCTTTTATGCATGGGGAGGGATTTAAAGCTCTGTTTGTTTAGCCCTTTAGTGCATTCATTTCCATTAAAAAGTAGATATTCTAAGTGAGGTCCCCTTATTTCAAAACTATGTTATGCATTTGGAAGTTGGCAAACACAACATCACTGCATTTGACAGCTGATGCCTTTGATATAATCAGTTGCAGTCAGTTTAAAATCCCTAAAATATTTGGAAAAACAGTAATGTGAAAGGGAAATGATTCATCATCTCATTCTTTCCGGAGGCAATATATCAATGCAGTTGTCAGACCAATGTTCTTCTGGGTTTTTCAAAATCTTTTTAACAATTGCAATGTAGAATATGTAAGAGATTTTCTTTAGAAGGCCATTGCACATATTTCTTAAATACACTGAGACAAAAAATTCTGGATTATTTTTACCATTCCCTAAGCCACTAACCCCTATGATGGTCTATGTGTTATTTTTTATATATAATATATATTATATTATATATTTATTGTATCTAATATATAATTTATATATATGCATATAAAATATATGCACATGTATATATATGTAAATTATATATATATGTATATATATATATATATGATTATGTCCCACATATTACTATTTAAAAATCTGGCCTTTCACAGTTAAAACTATGCTATATTTTACCTGTGGTGGGATTTGACCTAGCACTGAATATCCATCTCTCCCGCAAAATAAGGTACTTTATCTTGCTCATTGGTGCCTGAAATTTGTGTTGACTTCTCTTGTGTAAGGCTTTTGTCTCATGGTAACATGTTAATGTATGAAAGGCTATATAATATTAGGGGTGTAAATACAGTTACACTCCTTATTTTTCTCAAATAAGTTTCAAATACTCAAGCTTCCACTAGTTCAACTAACAGGGAGTCCACCATGTTGCTCCTCACTCTACTTCTACCACTTCTCTCCCATGCTTGCCCTGAGAACTTCCAGGCACTCACAATTGAATGACAAAGCACAAATCCATTGATTCTCCCTCCCAAGAAGGGAAGATCCTGAAGTCTATTAGCCTGCTGTAAATGTTGGTGATTTTCTCAGTACATACGATGCTGTTGTTGAATACTAAACCCTCCACTATTAGTGCAGAGTGCCATTGCAGTCAAGTTCCATTGACCAAATTTGTGGCAATCCTATGCTGCCAAGGCACCCTGGATTGTTTTCTAGTTGCAGGAAACTTTTTCTTTTAAATCTTAAATTCAAAGATCTAATAATTTATTTTTCTGGAAAATAGGGCTTGATTGGTGCTGACAAAAGCTGAGATTTGAAACACAATTGGCTTCCTTACCCTCTTCCTCCAGCAATACTTTCTGCTCCTTGGTGATAATTCATCCTTACAAATGTTGCTAAACAGATTTTTCACCAATCCCTTTTAGCAGCTTCCACTAGCAAAGAAAAAACCCTCCACACACAACCGTGCGTATGAACTTCAACAGGGCGTGCTATTACAGATACAGATGCAGTGGAGAGATTTGACACCTGAAGATAAATCAGTCTGGGCAAATGAATTAATCAGACCTTTTCCTGAAAGATTTGAAAAGACAGTGTGCAGAAACTTTATCAGATATGAGTACTCTGGAGGAAACAGTCACAGATAAAACCCTTGCTTTATCTACCAATTGATGACTTACCCAACTAACAATCTTATCATTCTTACCTTAAAACATAGCAGTGATGCCCACAACATACAGATTTCTCAATGCTATTAGTTTATTCTCTATCACATGGGTTTCTTTCCTGATAGTTGAGTTAAGCATTTTTCTCAGCTTTGATTATGCCAGTTTAATTTAAAAATTGTAGTTTTAATTTAGGTTTGCATAAACCTACAAACTATGAGTGTGAAAAGGAAAAAAAAATTGCTGTTTGTCTGCAAGTAAGTTAAATGCTTTAAAAAGACTGTACAAAGTTAATTCACTTAAAACAATGAAATAAAAAGAGGACTATTTGTTGAAGTAAATATCAAAGTATGAATTTTATAAAAGTTTACATGACTTTAATAAACATATAAAATGAGCACATGCCACTATAATAGCTCATTAAAAAGAAACTAGCAAGATGATAAGATTATTTCCAAGAGCATTTGAGAAAATGGTTTTTAATAGGCATTAAAAAATAAAGAGTGTTAGAATAAGATTGCTAGCTTAGTTACAAACCTGGGTTAATATTCTAAAGCCATCAAAACCACAACCTTTTGTCAGAAATCTCTAGAATAACATGTAACTTTACTGTCTCTAGGCCCTAATCAAGTAATAAATAGAGTCACACACAAGTATGTTTTCTTAAAAATTAAGTAATCCTTGGACAGTCCCTATTAAATGATGTCCCAAAATGACATTGAAAGAACATGCCACACATACACATATCACTTATTTTCAAATTTGAATACTTTTTCTTAATGCATGTGGGAGCGGCAACTCTACATTTAGAGGGGAATAATATAAAACCATATAGAAAATCTGTACTCAGATTGCTTTGCATCAATCTTTAAAATTTTGCTCCATTTTAAAGAAACCCAAACTAAAAATTCACAAGAAAAAAACAACTCAGAACTCCTTTAAAAGGATATGTAATCAAACAAAAGGTTTCAGCCTAAACCAGAAAATGGACACACACACATATATATACACAATTCAGTGTTGTAGGTTGAAACGATACTTTACTTATATATGCATTGATTTCATGATTCTCCACTGGTAGGAAACTTGCTAGTCCAGACCACACAGAGATAAGCACAATTCCACTCTATTAGGACGGGATGAGGGGGAAGAATCTAAAAAGTGTGACACACTTAGCATTCTTTTAATTTTGGAATTACCTTTATCACTTAATAGCTATATAGCCTTGGCAAGAATTTGAATACCTCATCCTAATTTCCTCATCGGTAAAATGAGGTAATAGGTCTGATTTACATTAATGTTGAAGCTTTTACATATTTCAATGTATGCAATGTACCTACCTACTACCTGGCACGTAGTAAGTCTTTCATAAATGGAATTTTCATTTTTTTCTGGATAGGCATGAGGACAGACTTTCTGAGTTACAATAGTTCTATCTTTAAGATGAATAATGCATGGATTATTTACATTTGCAATATGTAAACACAGTAAAATTTATAAGCCAAATCTGAAGATTCCATTTCCAGATATTTAATTAAACCAGCACTATTGTTTGCCTAGAAGTAGAATTTTTGATCACAGGGCCATTAAAATAAAATTGTGTAGAAAAATACTGATAAAATTTCTGTAATACCAGACAACATAAGCCAAAAGGAATTTCAGCTTTGCCACCAATTGACTGTTCAGATTTTTTCCAAAAACTTTTTTAAGCTACTTAATTTGAATGGGCTTCTAAGTTGTCTAATATTGTGCAATATTGAATTTCTAGTTACTCCAGGATACTTGAATGTAACAAATAGGGCCTTTAAATGAGATTTAGCATGGTATATTCAAAAGGATTAGGCTGTATAGCCAAATAAATGGGGGTTTACATTTACCCTACCAATAACTTGGTAGTTATTGACATGGTTGCATATCAGAGGGCTCACTTTTTTTAAAAATTAGAGATAATAATAATTATATGTATTGCACATATGTTTTGAAGATTAGCAAAAATGAATGCTGAATAAATGATAACTTTCACAATTACTATTTAAATATTTTAATAACAAATTAAAATAACTAAAATATATTATCAATGAATGCAAAGTTAACTCTAGGAAGAAGTATACCTTTTGCATATTTTTGAAACAATTTATTGAAATATATCATTCATACATGAACATACATAAACAATAAGTGTTCAGTAAACATTGTGAACTTACAAAACAAACATGCATAACATCATCACCCCACTACAAATACTTTGCATTGTTGTAAAACATTTGTTAACAAATTATGAAAGAGCATCGTCAGAGTTTTACTACTAACTATAGTCCGTATCTTCCTCCCCTATACATTTTTTAAGGATTTATTTATTTACTTTTATCCATTTTTACCCCCCTTCCCTGTTTTTGCTGTTTTTGTGTCCATTCACTGGGCAACTCTATGTGTCCACTTCCTGCCCTCTCTTCTCATCCTTCTCCTACTGTCTTCACTCGGATTCAATCCTCAGAACCTCCAATATGGGAGAGTGGCGTCCTACTGACTGCGCCACCTTAGTTCCTGGTTTTTCGGCGAGTCTCATCTTGGCTCTCCCTTGTGTCACTCTCCTATTACATCATCATCTTGTTGCGTGGCTCACGAGGCCCTGCACTTGGGGCCTGGTGGCCCATGCACCTTCCATTTTTTTCTTTTTTTCTTTTTACCGGGAGGTCCTGGGGATTGAACCCAGGTCCCTCCATATGGGAGACAGACGCCTAACCATTTGAGCCACATCCACCCCCCTGCTATATCTCTTAAGGTTGACCAAATATACCTAGAGTTACAGTCTTTTCCCATATAGCATGGTCATATAATAAATCAGGTTTAGTTTATCACCAGCATTCCAAAAACCAGACTGAGGGAGAAAAACTAGGTCTGGGGACACAGGCATGGTTTCTAATATAAAGAATGTTTAACCTTTAATATTTTTATAAATATTTTTCTAACTCTTGCACTTCTGAGATATACTCAGCATTGCTTAGGCACTCATAGATCTACGCCAAGATCAGGGGGACTATATCGCACTCATTCTTGATTACTGAAGAACATTAATCTAGGAAACTTTCTCCACATCATGAGCTTTTTTTTACTCTAATGGACTTTTCTTGTGACATTAAATAAGCTTTCTTACAGAAGAGAGAGATAGAAAACAAATGGAATCTTTGAATAGATTTTAAATGCATAAGGTTAATGAAATCTGACAATAGCAGACAGTGAAATTGATAGGACATAAAGTCTGATTAGATAGGGTCAAAGGGATTGTGAGGGAGAAGGCAGACAAATGAATTATGAAATAAATAGTCTATGTCATTTTCACAGCATGACCCTAATAATAGAGATCTTCTTGTGTGAAAAGCATTATCACTAAGGCATTCTTCTATTTTTTGAAGTATTTTAGTATAATATCCTTAAATTACCTGAAAGAAATTTGTTTAGAATCATTTCTAATTATTTTAAATAACTAATTCTACTTACAAAATTTTTGTATTTACTATTCAAAGACACAAATGATATTCAAAAATAAATCTGGATTTACTTCTAACTCCCACTTATTACAGCAATCTCTATAATTTCTCTCATAGGTGGTCAAACTGAATGCTGTCAGGAAACTTCATTTTACTAAAACAAAATCTACTTTGCTATAATATTCATCAATTGATCTACAATTTGACTTCTGAGGTGTATTGTCTTTACTATATGAAAGTCCTTCAAATGATTCATGAAAGTCTAAATTCCAACACTATCCAAATTCCTTTCTTTTGAGACACATTTGTGACATTTGCAGGCATGTTAATATAGGTTCATATTCAATATTGGAAATAGTAGTAACCCATTAGGCTAGCACTTTCCTAGACATTGAGGTTCAAAGTCGAGAAACTACAAATCATGAACCTAATAGCGCCAGAACTCAAGAAAGCAGATCTTCTTCCTTTCCTTTTATTGCTTATATAGTCATTTATCTGTTCCCACCATGTGCAAGGCCATTTTAAAGGCTATGGTTAATAAGATAAAGCAGACAGAAAATATACCCTCAAGATCTTTATAGGAATTCAGATGACACTACCATCTTGCAGTTAATGGACATTCTTAAGGCTTTTTTCATATTAACTCCTGTTAGATTTATTCAAAGTTGTGAATTTGGTTTTTTTAAACTTGAATGTAGGGCTTTATACATATTCATTGTAAATTGCACCTTTTAGTTTTTAATCATCATTTTAGCTTGCTAAAGTTCTATTTGAATCCTGATTCTGTGTCCCATCATAATTTTTCGCTCATTTTCTAAAATTAGATCAGTATGCTTCATATTTTAATCACAGCTGTGATCAAAGATTTAACCTTGAAGAACATCACTAAACCCTTTTACCAGAGGTTTCCATGAATAGAGGAATCAGCAACATTGCACATTCAGATAGCACCCAAATAAAACAATGCTTTGACAAGAAAATATATTAAAATCCAGCAAGTCTTATTAAATATATTTGTGCTGGACCCATCTACATTCATTCCAGAAAAAGAAAAACTCACATAGATATAAGTCAGAACACACAGTGGGCATAATTCATAATAGTGGAAATTTAATAAAGGTTTTAGAGAATAAAAGAATAATATTTAGTGTGAATTACAGATTTATGCAGCAAATTATATTTGAACTAAGAATACAGCAGAAATTTGGTTCAAGATAAGAGAAATTAAAACATCAGTATACATTTGTTACTATCCCAAGCTTTATTTCTAGACTCCTACACAGATATCCCAAGCCAGACATTTCTTATTCAGCTATCAGTAGAAATCGGCCTGGGTTAAGCAAGAGGTATTAGCACATACTCAGTATTCAAATCACCTGTTTTTGTTTTTTTTTTTTAATTTCTGATACATGAACTATCATTTCATTATAGAAAATATAGTCCCTCTTCTACTTGCTCTATTTTAAAGTAGAAAATATGATTTCAACTTCATAAATTTTACATTATTGTATATATTTAACTGAAAAATTTCTTGGTTTTCCTGTTTTGTCCCTTTTCCTAACCACCAACTTAATTTTGCTTGTCTTATTATAACTAATAAAAATATTCTAACGGCACAATGTTTCAGGAGATTATACAACATTTTACTTTGGAGAAGTCCATTGTTATCTATTGATGCTGTGTTTGTCTTTTGTTCACATATTTATTATAACTTTATTTCCCTTTGTGGAAATTGAAATGTGCCTGTAGAAAATTGGTGAGAATTTTTCTGATTTTTATGCATGGATTCTCTACTAAAAACAGAAGGTCTCTAGATAAAATAGCATGTATTAAAATATCTCAAAAAAATAAGAACTCACTGCAAACTCTAAATAAAACATCACATTCTTGTGTTTAAGAGCAAATGTTGGTACCCTCCATGGTGTAATGGATAGTGTCAAAATAAACTGCTGTCTTTGAGCATGTAGACTGTAACCATGTAGCTATTATTTTACTGCTCATTTATCTCCTGGGAGTTAACGGGCACACTAATGTAGTAAAAAAATCACATTTAAGTTTCCTGTGATCCATAGCCTTTCTTGTTTACAGACTTTTTCCCCGCACACTATCAAACTTAAGAGCAAAGCATCTAGAATATGAAAAAGCCAAGGCCAATCTTTATTTTTCATTTTGGACAAGGACTGAACACAAAATTCCTATTTTCTTTTAGAAATGTCTTCAAGAGGCATGCTTTTCTGGATACAGATCTCACCTTAATAGGAACTTCTTGTAAACGGTGTTCAGATATATCTGGTACATTCCAGATTCCTATCATTTCTCACCTTGATTATTGCAATATTCCCAATGGATATACCCACCCATTCCATAACATATGCCATGTACTTTATCAAAAATGCAAACCTTAGCGTGCCATATTGCTGTTTAAATTCTCTCCTTGGCTTCTTATAAACATTTCAAGCTCTAAGTTTTTACCTTATACCTCAATCATACTAGTCTCATCTTTTTTCTATTCCTCACCTTCAATTTTTACAGTATATTAATAGGATACCGTGTGTAGTTAGACAACCACACATACCAAAACATTTATATAGACCATACATTGAAGGATTGTTTGTTTATTTTTTAGAAGGATTTATTTAGTGAGCTAACCTTAATGTCAGGCTGTCTTTGATTTACAATTTACATTTAATAGTGAGTCTCAAAAAAGCTCTACTGTTCCACATCAAGATTGATTAGTAAAAGATAACTGACTGCTGAAATCTACCCAAATTGTTACAACATCAGTAGGACATGATATAAAAGGCGCTAGAAGCTGTGACATTTAATTAAAAATTCCATTTTTGGCCACATGCATTCGTGTTCACCAGGGAGCTCTTTGCAGTGATACCTTTCAAAATGGAGAAAGGAAAGAAAATGGTTTTTTTTCTCCATTTGGAAAGTTTATATTCACTATTTATAAGTATGTTACTTTAAATTTTAGAACTAAGATTTCTAATCTATAAAATAAGTAATACTAACATGTCCTCTGAGATTGTTATGAAAAAGTGTTGTTTGATATAAAGAGTATTTTATAGTTCCTGACAAATAATAGATATAAATTAAGTTGCTGCTATAAGTATTCATTATAATCTAAGAGATCTATTTGGTTGATAACAGGGTTCAGATTAAGCATGTAAGAGATTTCATTGAATGATTACAGCTTGTTAGAGAAATTATTTTTAAAAATAAGTGAGCAACTAGGTTAAGTGATATTCCCAATAAGTGAAGACATTGTGTGATGGAAACATCATCATTTTTCGTCTTGTATGCCTGGTTGAAATCTTGTTCCCACTTCCCTGCTGGCAGTGAGAAGTTAAATAAAATAAGATACAAATAGATTTAATGAAAATATGTCATTGAATCATCTTTGGTTATGCTACCAGATGAAATCAGATAAAATAACATTGATCTATATGATCTATTGATCTAAATTCTTTGTTTGAAAAAGGAATCCAATAGAGACAGGTGATTAAATATACCTTTATGATAAAAAAAAAGGAGAGGGTATAAATTCCAAAGCTCTTTTCTAGTTTAACAAAGAAATCACAAAAGGATGCACAACCATCAGTAATATAATTTTAATTTAAGTATAACAATTAAAATAAGACAACCGATTTAAAGTTTGTAATTATATATTATACTTCATAGGACACAACAGTAATTTCTGAATTTTGTTGCCTTAAAAGATTGTACAAATTACTTCTCTGCGGATATTTTTATAGGACTGGAAAAATTTTTTTTCTCACTATTTCCCGTGCTCGACTAGATGGTGGAACTGATAGATTGGGAATATTGCCAATTCACCACTTATTCAAAGGATTTGTTTTTGAAATTTGGTTCATACTTTTTAAACTTCCCTTACTTTATATGTGTGCATGTGTGTGTGTCTGCATGCGTGTGTTGGGGAAGGGAGAGAATGTATCTGGTCAACTCTAATCTGTCTTTTAATACCAAGTTCACAGAACAAATTCTCCAGAAAATATGTCTTGACACTTGAGTTTAGTCTATGATATTACCCTTTGTTTACATAACTTATGTATGCCAGTCTTCCACTATAGGTTCCTCAAAAGCACAAAACATACCTCATTCATATTAAATCCCAAGACATAGAAAAGTACCTCATACGTAATGAACATTAAAAATAGTTATTGATCTGTAGGTATGCATTTGTATTATTTAGTACTTTAAAATGGACTCAAGTCAATTTCTTTGAGATACAATAGAAAAGGTCAAAATGTCTTTCATCACACTAAATCGAAAGAGTGGATCAAGCACCCAGAGACTCCCACATGTACTCTCCTAGCTTCTACCAGTACATTCTGCCTAGATCATACGGTATTGTGAGGTTATAGTCCCTCCTTCTCTTATCAGGTATTGCCTGTGCCCAGCTGGGTTTTGTTGGATAAAAGGGGGTGAGGGAGAAGAACCAGAGGGGACCCCATGTCCTGCAGGGCAGAGGCTTCTGCATTATCTTCCAGCAAGGTGAGGGGATGATAGCTCTTAGTTGGGAGGAATAGGCCACTTCTGAAGTCTTACATATTCAGAGGAGTCTGGGGACTTGTGATTTTTCAGGGGGAATTAACCCATTGTGGTCTCATTCTTCCCCTAGCCTGGCCCTGGCCTTGGCATAGCAGACCTGCCTGGCTTGGTAGGGTTGCTGTTGTTGTTGTTTTTAATGGCTTGGTTTCTTAGTTTACCAGAGCTGCTACCAAAATGCCACAAACTGATTTTGGCATAACAACAGGAATTTATTGGCTCATGGTTTTGAGGCTAGAAGAAGTCCAAAATCAGAGTATCAGCAAGGGTTGTTTCCTCCTGGAGTCTGTAGTGGTCTGGCGCTGGCTGTTGGCAGTCTTCAGAGTTCCTTGCCTTGCCTGCCTCCTGACACAGAGCAACGCTCTCTTCTTTCTCTCCCAGGTTCTGCTGACTCCCTGCTTCAGAACCCTGTGGCCTTCTGCAACCCCTGGCTTCTGGTGTCTTCCTTTTATAAGGCCTCCAGTAACATGGACTAAGACATACCCACATTCAGTTGGGCCACACCTTAACTAAAAATAACATCCTCAAGAAGTTTTATTTACAATGCGTTCGCATGCAGAGAAATAAGGATAAAGATCAAGAACATGTTTTTACTGGTGACATAAGTCAATCTACAACCCTTGCCTACTCTGGAAATTAAGTTCTGGGTCGGATCCTCAGCTTCCTTTACCCTCTCACTGCAGTGGGCTACCAAAGAAGCCCTCTGAATTTTGAATCTGCTTTCATTTGGTGATTAATTGCTCTCAGATTATAATCATCTTGTTCCAATAGAAACCTGATTCCATTGTCCTTGGAGTTATTTCCCCACCTCCCTCATATTTCTCAAACACCTAATACATCAGTCACACTAGCTAGTATAGTCCTATTCACCGGCATGCTATTCCAATTTATCTCTGAACAATCAAACCACTGCTTTTTTCAAGGGGCTATCTGTTCTTCGCCTTTGCCCAGTGTTGGTGTTCTTGTTGCCTGCCAGGCAGTGTGTGATCCAGCTCCAAAACCCCCTCTTAACATCTGCTATCTCTGACCACCTGCTTTCCTATTAAGCAGACTCTGAAGTACAGTAAAATGTGCAAGATCTTCACAGAAAGTGACCTGGTGATCAACACCTATGGAAGGAAGAGGAAGGAAGCAGGAGTGGACAGAGAAGGTCAATAAAGAACCAAGGTCAGCTTCAACTGAACTACAGAGAACTCTGGAGCTGGAATGCCAATTCAGATTTGCCCCAAATTGGTCTCAGATGGTCAGGCTTTTATTCTTTTTAATCAACTAATCATTATTTGTAGATGTCATTCGAAGAAACATACATTTGGGTAAGTCAATTTTCTGCAATTGCGGCAATCCCCCCAAAGGGTTAAATATATCCCAGTAGCTGGACAACAAGTTCTTCGTTAAGGGCTATCTCTATTGTACCATAGTGTCCACAACACTTAAAAAAAAAAGAAGAAGAAGAAGAATATGTAACAATGACAAAAAAACTAGTTGGAGGAATTCTTAATACTTAATAAACTAATACTTGCTAACTCCTAAACAAGGCAAGAAAAGGGAGAAAAAACTGGAACAAATAGAAAAGGTATGACTGCGGCAATTTAAAATAATATAGGGAAGCGGCTGTGGCTCAATCAGTAAGGCTCCCGTTTACCATATGGGAGGCCCCGGGTTCAGTTCCCGGTGCCTCCTGGTGAAGGCAAGCCCGCCCTCACGGCGTGGTTAGCTGACCCAGCGAGCACAAGCAGCAAGAGGGGGATAAATGAATAAATAAATAAAATCTTAAAGAAATAATAAAATAAAATAAAATAAAATAAAATAAAATAAAATAAAATAAAATAATATGTGTGAGTATTTACATTACATTCAAGAGAGTAATATACCAAACAAAATTCAAAGGTTGATGGACTGGATTAAAAATGCAACTATATAATTCTTAAAACAGACTCATCTAAATATAAAAAAAAATAGAAACTAAAATGTTAGTAGTTGGAAAAATTATATACCAAAAATATTAAACCAAATGGATTTTATGGAAAGTAAGATTGTAGAGAATAGAAAATTTTCATAATTTTTCAAGCACCAGCTACCAAAGAGATATAAAAATTTTTATTTGCATGTACCAAATAACATCTTCAAAATATGTAAAGAAAAATTGACACAACAAAAAAGAGAAATAGACAATTTTAATATTTTTCAACATCTTTTCTAGAAACTGGTAGACTATGCTGACAAAATATCTACACTGATAGATATAATTTGAACAGATTACTAACAATTTTAACTTAATTAACATATGTGGAATACTCACTCTATAATTTCAGAATACACATTCTTTTCACGTGCAATTTGAATATTTTATAAAATAAGTATTAACGTAATTCAAAGAACTGAAAATAGACATAAGAGCTCTTCATCTGATCGCAGTATATTTAAGCTAGGAGCAATTATAAAAACAAGATAACTAGAAAACGCTCATATATTTGGAAATCAAACAATACATTTCTAAATAAACTCTGGATGAAATAATAATTCAAAATAGAAATTAATTTTTTTTGTATTGAATGATACTAAAAATACATTTATAATATGTGGTAGACAGTTAATACAGTGATTACAGGAAAACTTATATTACCAAATGCACATTTTAGAAAAGAATAATACCAGTGATCTAATGATAAATCCCAAAGAGTTAACAAACAAAACAAAAATAATATATACTCAAAGATAGTTGGAATATGGAAACAATAAAAATGGCAGTAGAAATTTGTGATATAGAAAAAAAATCTACCACAGAGAAAATCCACAAAGACAAAGTTGTTTAGAACAATATATAAGCAGAGAAGGTAAAAAGAGACAATACTAGGGATGAAAAGGGGCATCAGTATATATATTTCAAATATTGAACAAATAAAAGGGGTATTTTATGAAGAACTTTATGCTAATATATTTGAAAATGTAGATAAAATAGTCAAATACCTTGAAACAAACAATTTATGAAAACTTACACAAAAGGATAAAATCAAAATAATCCTACTTACATCTAAAAATAAATGGAATATATCTGATTAATAGTTTCCCCATAAATAAATTCCAAGTATTATTCTTCACTTTTCAGAAAAAAATAAATAAAACCAAATCACATCAAAATCTTTTGGACCTTAGAAATAGAAGGAAAGTTTCCAACTCGTTATTAAGCAATGCCATCTTAATTCCAAAGAATGACAATACTATAATGGGAAAGGAATAGTATAGACCAATATTTTTCATAAAGATGCAAATAATTTTAAATAGAATATTAGCAAACCAAATCTGATATGACATGCCTTGACCAAGTTTCTTTCATTTCAAGCCTGTAATACTTGTTAAGCATTCCCCAAATCATTATCTACCATATTAAGAAAATAGAGGAAAAAAGTAATTTAATCATACTGATAATAAAAAGCTTTTGGCAAAATTCAATATCCATGCATGTTTGAACAAAACAAAAAATCTTAGCATAAGAGTGGTATTCTTTAAGCTCATTAAGTTATCTTTTTACAAAAACTATAGCATATAACCTAATTAATGATAAAATATGGAATGCTTTCTCTCTGAGTTTAACAATGAGATAAAAAGCATACCTTAAGTTCAACATTGCAGTGGGGATCCTATTGTGGGCTATAAGGCAAAAAATCAAAATCATGGATATAAAAATTAAAAGAAAGAAATAAAACTGATATGCACAGCTGCAAAATTGAGTATATTGAAAATTAAAAAGGAATCTTCAGATAAAAAATAGAATTTACCATAATTTTGTAGCTGCTGAAATAAAAATTAATATATAAGCATCAATTTTAGTTCTAGGCATCAACTATGCAAACAGTTAAAATGGCATCATTAAAAGGACTCATTTACTATCATCAAAATAATTAAAGAAGAAAAGAATAAATTTTAAAAAATATGCCCATTACAGTTACAGGAAACTACAAAACATTACTAAGAGAAATTAAAGAAGAAATAAATAAATGGAAAGCATGCCATTTCCGAGTATTGGAAATTTGAATATTTTAAAGATGTCAATTCTCCCCAAATTAATCTATAGAATCAATACACTAAACAATCAAAATCCCTTCAGGACTTTTTGTTTTGATGGAAGTTTGTAATTTGATTATAGAATGTACAGAGAAATGCAAAAGACCAAGAATAGCCAAGATATTAATGAAGAAGAATAAGGTTGGAGTTTCATTACCATATATCGTGTTATTATAAAACTACAATAATTAATAGTATGGCATTGCTGTAAAGAAAGCTGAAGGGACATTGGAGTTTGGGGAATAAAGAAAGGCAATACCTTAGAATTGAGGAACACGTTCCAGCAATAAGGACAAATCTGAAATAGACCCATCTAAAACAAGCCTTAACAGTGTACATATATGTCAATGGCAATTTACCTAACAGAATAATTTCAATGAACATTAGAACATTAGGGTAAAATTATCTAGAGCCTCTATAACACATCTTTTGCAGTCACACAATAAATAATAATAGGAATAATAATAATAATAAATATCTAGACATAGAAGGGAAAAAGCAAGTAATGGATAATCGAGAAATAAAATAGTAAATATATACAGAGCCAGAGAGAACAGAATGTTAGAGTTAGCAGTCAAAGACTTCAAAATAACTGTATTTAATATACTAAAGAAAATAAACAGGTGAACAAAAACCAAAGTTGACCATATCTTGGGAAAGCCTCAATAAATTTCAAAATTTTGCCATTACTATTGAAAATAGAAATGAAATAGACATATTCCTTCAAAAACAATTTAGTACAGCAAAAATAAGAAGAAATGTAAAACTTCAATATTTTTCCTTCTTTTGATTGTATGGGTGTTTCTATTTTCAAGTAACTCTTAATGTTTAAACTGAAATTTTCATTGTTCTTAGTAGATATTTATGAAATAAAAATAAGTGGTTAAAAGCAAGAAAAATAAATGTATATGAAAAACAGTTTTGGTACACTTGAAAATATGTATATATTTCAATTAGAGCTCACATAAAACCATGAGCAAGTACAGCTCTGTATAATGTAGTTGCCACTCTCATTAAAAGAGTTATGACATTCCTAATTATGTGGGTTTATGTGCTTGGTATAAGCAAAAAACAGAGTTATGCTCATCTGAAATGATATAATCCAAAATGAACTAATCACACTTGTGTACATTCATACCTATATGCCTCTGTCCTACTGCTCTGCCTTTCTAGAATGCCCTTCATTACAGTTTCTGCTTAACTAAAACTCTACTCATAATTTAACATTTAGCCAAAAGGTCACCTCATCTCTTCAGAGTTTAATTGACCTTCACTTGATCTTGATATCTAAAATCCAAACATTTTTTTCTCTTTTTAAATTTTACAGTTAAGCTTGAAAACATGTTTTGGGGATTGAATCATGTCCCTCACAAAAGGCATGTTCAGGTCCCAAACCCTGGTCCTTTGGGTGTGAACACATTTGTAAATAGGACCTTTGAAGGTCTTATTGATTAAGTTGTGCTCAAACTGAATGTGGATGGGCCTTAAACCAATATGGCTGAAGTTCTTATAAGCAAAGGAAAATGGGCACAGAGAAGAAGCCATGATAGCAGCCAGAACCTGGAAGTCAATGGAACCCAGAAGAGAATGGGGAAGACACTGCCATGTGCATTGCCATGAGACGGAAAAGCCAAGTGTTTTAGTTTCCTTGTTCAAAGCAAATATGAAATAAGTTGGGTTAAATAGTGGGAATTTATTTACTCGCAGTTTTCAGGCCAGAAAAATGACCAAATCAAGGTATCTTTCTTCTAGAAGTCAGGCTGCTGGCAAACCTGGGCTCCCCTGTCACGTGGCAAGGCATTTAGTGGTGTCTGCTGGTCTTTCCCTTCTCTTCCTGGTTTCCTTGTTTTCAACTTCTTGCTTCCATGGCTTTCTCTCTGTGTGTCTATATCATTCCACTTATAAGGACTCCAGTAATAGGATTAAGTCCAATCCTGCTTGAGGTGGGTCACACTCTAACTGATGTAACCTCATCAAAAGTTCCTACTTAAAAAGGGTTCACACCCAAAGGAATGGTTTAGCTTTAAGAACTTGTTTTTCTGGGGTACATACAGTTCTAAACCATAACACGAAGGAACTCCAAAGATTGCCAGCTAGCCAGAAGATTCCCCTGGAGAAAGCAAACCTTCCAGCCTCTGAAACCGTGAGCCAATAAATTCCTATTGCTTAAGTCAACCCATTGTATGCTATTTGTTTTATAACTAGGAAACTAAAACAATACATTAAAGATTCAACAATGCACAGGTATGTAGAAGAAAATATTAAAATACCATGCCCTTATTTATCAGCAAATTGAGTTTTAACAATTTCCTTAAAAGGATACATAGTGTTTCATAATATGGGAAGGGCACACTTGAAGTAAAATGATCCCTATTAGAGAATATCCATTTTGTTTTCTTTTTTTCCACTATTATCAGAAGTGCTGCAAAATATACACAGGATTGATAACTGAAGCTTTACTGTTTTAAAATTGTTCTTCCAATGGACCAATTTACACTTACAGTTTGAGTATCCATTTCTCATAAACTCACTATCAGTCTTTTAAATTTTTTCAATCTGATGGGCAAAATAATATTTCATTTTTAAAATTTTTGTATGTCTCTGATTACTGAATGTTTTTATATGGTATTTTTCATATATTTTCACCTTCTTATATGTTCATTGTATATTTCTTTATTGTATTTGTTGTTTTTTCCTTATTGAGTCATAAAAGCTTATGATAATAACTCATACATTACCTAATCACATAATAATTACCTATATTTTATCCCTTATGTTATTGAACTTAAGTTGTTTTTAAGTTTTCACCTTTCCCTTCCAGAGCTGTAAAAATAAATACAGAATAGCAGCTTTACATATATAAACAAATAGGCCATAAAGTCATATACATACAATTAAAAAAACATCAGTCACTTCAGATTGGAGCAGCTGGGGTAAATGCCTGGCTGGGCTCAGGAATAATAAGGATGTATCCATATTTTCCTATGATCATTCAAATTGTTTTTTGTAGAAGTTTACTTTATGCCATCATTGCTCTTTCTAACTACAATACTAATACATGTTTAAATATCTAGCAGAGTATCTGATATAGAAATAAGGAGAAATAGCAGGGTAATTTAATTTTAGGAATTTCTGGTGTTTGCATGAATGATTTGAATTAATCTGCATAATATAAATAGCAACTGGCACTTTACAGTGTGCTAGGTGTGACATTTATGGTAATCATGAAAACGCTTCAATTTACTTATCTACATACAAGAAATAATGAAATTGATATAGGAAGAGAGTAAATAATTTGCTACTGTTCTATAGATTGTAAATAACAGCCAGGGATTCTGCACTAGCTGTGAGTGGTACCAACACCCATATTCTTTTTACCATATCTCGTTGCTTTTCTTGTATCCAAGTGGGTCTTCTTCAATTATCAGAGTATAAGTGTTTGTGAAATTGAAATTTTGATAGCCATCTGTGATCAGCAGACATGTCCATGTCCAAATCTCTGGAACCTGTGAACATATTTCCTTAAATGGCAAAAGGTACTGCAGATGTGATAAGTTAAAGATCTTGAGATGAGGGGATTATCCTGAATTAATTCAGGTAGTCCCAATGTAATCAGAAAGTGCTTTATAAGAGGGAGGCAGGAAAGTAGAGTCAGAAAGAGAGCGATTTGAAGATGCTACACTGCAGGCTTTGAGAAGGAGGAAGGGGCTAGGAGCCAAGAAATGCAGGTGGTCTTAAGTTGGAAAAGTCAGAGAAGCAGATTTCCCCTAAGGCATCCAGAAAAAACACAGCCCTCCCAATAATATGGCTGTAGGACATTTCAGACTTCTGACCTCCAGATCAGAAAAAGAAATTTGAATTTCTTTCCGCCACTGCGTTTATGGAAATTTGTTACAGCGATAGAAAACCACCACAGCATCCTTATGGGCAAACAACCCCTACAGTGATTTTTGTTTGTTTGTTTTAATATTAAATATGTTAAGCTGTCTCTGCTTTTGCCCATATCCTTATATGCCTACCAAATTTTTTTTTTTCCTGCACAACTAATCACAGGCCCTTGTGTGATTTGGAACTCTTGACTTCTTCAGAGCTGTAGTTACTCATTCCATAGTGAGCTGTGACACCACATTTTTTTTTTTAAGTATAATTATCTAAGAGAAAAAACTCCTCATAGTTTACACAATTTTCAGAAAAGAATCTTAGAGAGATATAACATAGAAAAGGATATAAAAGACAATAGTTTCTATTCTTCTTAAGTATGTTTGCCCACAAAGCATGGCCATATTTATAAAATGCCGTGCAAAAAGTGTTATAATGTTTGGAATGCTTTCAAAGGAATACTGAATTATGGTCATAAAAGGCAATGTGTCTTCTTGCTACATGCCCTTTTTGTTCTCTTTGAAAATCATTTATATTTAATTTGATGTTATTTGAATTAAACAATGATAACTTTGAAAGTAAGATGCTTGCTTTCATTTCCTACACTTTAATGTGTTTCCTTTATATTTTCCTAAATTTATGAATTGAATTAAGGATAAGGAGTTTTATTTTCAACTTGTCCATTATGAATATATCATTGAATAGTAAATTTCAGTGGAGCTTTAGTCAACTTAACATTTTTATCATAGATTTCACAAAGGAATCAGGAATTTATTGTGTGTTTCTTTGTTATTATTTTTGTTTAATATTTTGGGGATCCACAATTAATTTTGTTGTCACATTGTGCAATTTGTATGAAAGTGGAAATTGTGACTGGAGCAGGGCAGTGGTTCATTAGGTTTCTTTCACCTTTCAGCTTTTTTAACTTATTAAGTATAAAATTCTCTTTTGTACCTGTTTTAGTTTCCTTGGTTGTTCAAGGAAATAACATGCAGTAGGTCAGCTTAAACAATGGGAATGTATTAATTCATGGTTTTGAGGCTAATTCCAAATCAAGGCATCATCAAGGCGATGCTTTCTTCCCGATGACTGGCTTTCTGGGGATGGCTGCTGGTGATCCTTTGTTCTGAGCTCCTCTGTCACATGGCAATGTACATGATGGCTTCTCCTGGCCTCTCTGGTCTCTTTCAGGTCTTGGTTAATTTCAGTTTCTTGTTTCCTATGGATTTTTCTCTTTGTCTGTCTGAATTTTATTCTGCTTATGAAGGACTCCAGTATTAGGATTATGACTCATTCTGATTGAGATGCACCATACATTAACTGAAATAACGTCATCAAAAAGGTCCTACTTATAACAGGTTTAGACCTACAGGAATGAATTAAATTTAAGTACATTTTTCCTAAGGTGCATACAGTTCCAAACCACCAGAGTAACTATCCAAGTATTCTTTATAGATTTGATAATATAATATATTAAGACTAGCAAGGTCCTTAGATATTTATCTAACTGTAAATTTACATGACACAAAAGGCAGAATTCCTAAGTAATTTAAGTAATATCAGTTAATTAATCAAAGAGTTAGCCACAGAATCTCTAATCCCCACTTTTAATGCAATAGAGCTTTACAGACGGGAATAAAAAAATATCCTAGGTGACCTTTGAATCTCATACCCATACTAACAGTTTTAGTTTTGAATTACTGACCAAGAATACCATAGACATTTACTTATAAAAAGAAAAGCATGCTTAAATTCACTGTTTTCTTTGTGCTGTTTATGACAATGGACTATGAATTTGAATTGTTTGAAAAACATAATATAATAAAATAATTGAGAAACATGGTAATGATTAATAAAGAAAAATCAAGTGTTTGTTAATTTGTTTTGTTTTGTTTTTCTTGGATAGACATATATATTAACAATGGGAATAAGCTCAAAACACCAAAATAAGTATTTCAAAATTGTATATATATAGTCATATTATATATATTGTTATAGAGCTCTCTTGTGCACTATTTACCTTTCCCTTTTATTTATACTATCTTAAATTGTGTCTTTGTTTTAAGTGTTAAAATCTTAATGTAGGAAAATGACAAATATTTCCCTGCTCCTGTGTTATTGTACCTAATTAACATCATTTAGAAAAACAAGCCTTTATTATTTCATTTTCATTATGATTTTTCAAAATTGAATGCTATTTTAAAGCATATTTAACACAGAAGTTATGGTAAATGTTACAATTTCCTGTAATTATTTATTTTAAAAAGGAAGAAAGACAAAACCATTCTAAGTTGAAGATAGTGAATTTAGTTTTGCTTCAAATAATTTATCATGCACACCCACAATACAACTCCATTTATTTAAACAAGCAATTTTTAATGTCTTTTATATGTCATATACTGTGTTTGGTACTAGGGATGAAAAGATAAATAGAGTACAGTCAATCCATGATCTTGAAAAGTCCAAGATTGACTTCACTGCAGTTAAATAAATAAACAAATGACAGGATCAAATAATAATACCTTCCACACTCATTTATTCTACATATAGTTGTTGAGCACAGTGCCAGGTATTGGGAGACAGAAAGAGTGAAAGTGTGAATGGTTCCTGTCCTCCTCCTTAAGCCACTTTATAGCTGGTGGAGGCGACAGGTATTAACCAAATGATAACACAGAGAAATTTAAAAATGCAAATGTTAAATTGTGATTAAGTTGAAATTAGATGGTACTAAGAGCTCTTGTAATGTGGGTGGGGGGTGGAGAAGAGTTCTAGTTAGGGAGTCAGAAAAAGCTTCAGCCAAGATGTGAAGATCTGAAAAGAAAGGTGTTAACTAGGCAAA
The DNA here is from genome assembly GCA_026826555.1 of Tolypeutes matacus. NCBI lineage: Eukaryota > Metazoa > Chordata > Mammalia > Cingulata > Chlamyphoridae > Tolypeutes > Tolypeutes matacus. The sequence continues at coordinate 14,084,041 of JAKSZT010046586.1, forward strand.
TAAGGGAGGGAAAGGAAAACTTTCCTGGCAGAGGAAAACCATGTACAAAGGTTGAGGAGTAAGAATGATGGAGAGATGGGCAGGCTGGCAGGAGGATAAAGATTGCTGGAGAGATCAGGCAAGCATGTCTGAGATGTTTACTAGGTGAAGCATGCTAAAAAATCTTGGAGGTCATTAATACCTTAGCAGGTAAGGTTTCAGTAAAGTGAAAGGAATGGCACCATACCGAATTGTGGTGAATTGTGGTGAAGCAAGAGTCAGGTAAGGAGATGAAGACAAAATAGAAAAAATTTTGAGTAATCTGGATTCGAAGAAACAAGGAAAGGATGATAACTAAAGAGTGATGAGGATTTGAGTTGAATGAGGAGATTTTTCTTTTTCTTTTTTTTTTAATAGAAGAGCCTTGAGCAATTTATGAACCAATGGTAGAGGTTTTTAATATTCAGGAAATCAGGGATTTACTGTATAAGGCCTCAGGAAAGGAGAAGGCAACACAATAATCAGCCATAGACACAGATTATACTTCCGTAAGAAAAGGCCTAGGATGGATGAATATATAGGTTGCCTTTCTTGTTTAGGTTCAGAAAAGTGTTGGAATTCCATTATGTGTTACTCTCTGAGGTAGGTGTTGAATTCAAAAATTCAGATTTGGGGTTATGGTTAGTTGAACGTTCAAGGAAAATGTGAAAATTTTGAGATAGAAGAAGTAGATCTACTAGAGTGGGAGTGGCATTTGACTAGTAACCATAAATTACTAGGCTTTGTGGGGACCCATCTGAAGTTGGTGGTCAGGAATTGGTAAAGGATTCAATGTGATCTTGTCCTGTGAGTTTTTCCAATGATAATCCATACTGCAAGATTTCAGGCATACAGAAGGAAGGTTTCTAGTCAATAGATAAAGTGTCATCTATGCTAAAGCTAGCTAGATGAAGAAAAGGAAAATGTTAAATTAAAATCCACAGGAATGTGATCTACATAGGAGAAAATAGTCCAGGGTGACCCCCAGATATTATTTATTATGATAAAAAATAAAAAATCATAGGCAGAAAGATACAAAGTCTCCTTAGAGGATGTTGATTTTAGTATTATTATGGGATATTAGGGTAGCAATATTAGCGGAATGTTGGATAAAAAGAATCTTGAGAATAGAAAGATACTCTAACCTCTTCATCGAACTTAATGCAGAGTAAGTTTTTTATTGAAAACTTGGGAATTAATGAGATTTCCCAGGAAGTAGAGTGAGAAAATAAGGCTATCAAGAATAAAATATGACCTCAATATATTCTACTAAATACAGTAAGTTAAAAAGATCTTCAAGTTTCAGAGCAATAAATAAATTAGTCCTACAACAGTATTTAATTGTTGGAAAAGAAACCAAAATATAAGGCTGTAATTTCTTTAGCCTAAGAATATATTTATGGAAAATATTTAAACATGGCTTAAAATATACCTTGTAAAATCACTAAAATAGGTGATTTTCTACTTATATGTTCCATGAATGGGCAAGACAGAAAAATTATATACACAGTTGAAAAGAAATATGGGTTAGATGGCTACTCTTCTTGATATGCAAGGGCCCTCTGTAAAACTACCCTTAAAGCAATTACTCTTGTTCAAAATCAACTTTTTATATAGGTTATAATTTTTCTTTTGATTCAAGTATTTTGTTTTCTCCTATTTGAATAATAAATAATCCATATCAAATTCATTTTTTTAAAAATTTTTTTAAGATTTTTTATTTATTTATTCATTTATCCCCCCCTTGCTGCTTGTGCTCGCTGGGTCAGCTAACCACGCCGTGCTGGCGGGCTTGCCTTCACCAGGAGGCCCCGGGAACCGAACCCGGGGCCTCCCATATGGTAAACGGGAGCCCTACTGATTGAGCCACAGCCGCTTCCCTCAAATTCATTTTTAATGAAAGACATCTCAAGCAAATTTGTCAATTTGATGATAACATAGCTTTCTTATTTATTACCTAAAATATATGTATTTAATGAAGTATTATTTGCATGAACAAGTTATTATATAATGTTAGATGGGCATTTAAACTTTTACATTTTAGATTTTTTATTATTATCCTTATATAGCTATAATTTAGATACATAATTATATCTTTGAAATGACAGTAATGATAGTAGCAAACCCTTTCTATCTATGAGGAAGAACTTTCTTGTGCTTTATTAAGTATAATTATGATATTTAATGTTTTGTGATAGCCATGTAACTCTATCAGGTTTTGCCTTCCATTCATAAAAACTTTGTGGAAAAATTCAACCTGCTCATTTGCTACTCAAAATCACTTTAATATTAAAACTTATATATTAAATAATTGAACCAGTTAACATAGTGTACTTCTTTATAAAACTCAATGTCTTACAGTGCTCTTGCTAAAATATTTTCTTCCTGTATATTTTTATTTGAAGGCTAGATGAATGCTGTATTAGTCATCCAAAGGGGTGCTGATGCAAAATACCTGAAATCTTTTGGCTTTTATAAACATATTTTGGGGATAGAAGCCCACAGTCACCAGACCATAAAGCATAAGTTACTTCTTTCACCAAGGAATGTTTCCATGTGTTGGAGCAAGATGGCTGCTGACATCTGCAAGGGTTCAGGCTTCCTGGGTTCCTCTCTTCCCAGGGCTCATTTCTCTCCAGGCTCAGCTCCTCTGCTGTCTCCACAAGTCCAGCTATACACTGTCAGGCAAACAGCTCATCTCTCTTCCCGAGGCCTCTGTTGTGTCCAGTTGAGCCTACTCTCCTTCCTCACTTATCTGCTTCTCTATGTGTTTATGTCCCAGGCTTCAAGATCAAAACTCCAAACTCCCTTCTCTGTGTGATTTCTCTGTGGGCTCCTACCCACCAAGGGGGCAGGGACTCAAAATCCTACTGACTGGCCCAATCAAAGCCTCAATCATTATTTAATCAAGTAAAAGTGAAACCTCTGAGTCCAATATAATCTAATATGCCCAGAGGAACAAATCAGTTTACAAACATAATCCAATATCAATTTTTGGAATTCATAAACAATATCAAACTGCTACAAGTGCTAAACTGAAATTTGGATTTAATTTTGAGGAAAGACAGTTTCTTCACTACAAGAGCAAGCTCATGCATGTGTATGCGCCCATACACATACAAAAACACATGCACATGTGCATTCAAACAACCCAGATATTTAGTGTGTGTTTGATTATACCAAGATTGTCCATAGCTTCTTCTGGAATGGGGACGTTCAAGATAATAAATAATTCGTGTGTGTTCCATATTAGTATAGAATAAGCAGGTACAATAAAAAAATCCATTCAATTTCTTTAATAGTGCAGAAGCCCTATTTTCCTATCTCAAGAAAGCCATTTGCTATAAACCTATTACCAACTTTCAGTAAGTGTAAGGACCAGCCCAAAAGATTCAGTTCTGGCTTAGTTGTATTACATAAGAATCTGAAAGTTATGGGTGGTCTGTCAAAGGACTATTGCAAGGAGGAATCTTTATTTTCATATCCTCAAGCTTCCGTTTGGGAACTGCCATGGTGCTTAGAGCACATGAGGAGTGAACTGTTTTCAACTCTAAAGAGTCAGACCTGATTCCCCTCACCATTTGCTGACCCCAGGAATTTGGAGGATGCCACATTTCTGCTGCGATTATTGGAATAATATTTCCTAACTCCTGGTTTGTCTAGGTCCTAGTTTATCCTGTACCACGTAAACACTTCAGAGTAACAATTTGCAAAGTATACACCCAGGGACGGGAAGGAGAACCTCCATCACCATCGTCTTAATACCTGCCCAAGAAATAATTTCATGTAATGCGAGAGGACAGGTCTCACAATGAACAATCCAAGATTGGCACAGGTCTGGGTAATTTTTTTTTTTTAGATGTCTTGGATTTTTTTCACTCTGACCAAAGTTTCATCTTTGAAAGTATTTAGTATGTATGCTGTAAGTTTGGCCTTAGATTAGAAGTTAATGAAAAACTATTTTGACTTTCTTGAAGATTCATATCAAGGGGCCAGGCTCCAAGACATTCTGGTTTGTGACTGCAGACTGAACTTGCCACATGACTACAAATTACGGCAAAAACTGAACCAGTGGTAGATTTCATGTAAAACCTCTTGCATTTGGCTATGTATAATACCCAATTGAAGGACTTACTTTGATTCATTATAATTTCCTTATTCCCAGTATTTCAATAACACTTTGTGAAATGTTACAGCTTTGTCTAAACCACATTCTGAATTAAGGAAGAGCATATGCTGAGGCTTAATGCAAAACAGTCCAGCATAAGCAGTAACATCCTGGAGAAGTTATTTTTGAGAGGAAAAGTGGTGAACTACAAAAAGGAAGAAAAGTGGTCAGTGGAAGTGGAAGGGATATTGGAGGGAGCAATTAGCTAGTAATGATTAGGAGAGATTTATGAAATATGCCTGCTTTCATCAAGGATTCCCAGGAACACCAGAAAAGATAGGCCTCATTTTAGATGGGGCTTTCACAGTTTACAGAATGTGATTATTGCTACGGAGCCTTCAGGGAAAGTGTGGCCCTGTGTGTGGAAGTTTTTGATGATTCTCATTGTGCTTTTAATCTCTAACACCTGATTATTTATCTTTAGAAAATATTGCAGGTTATATGACACATATTAGAGGTATATGATTTTTAGTGAGATACAAAAAAATCATAGAGAGCTACTGTATTGTCTAAGTTTTCTGCAAATCAGTGTAATGAATTGAAGAAAGGAGGCACGGAAGTTCCTAAGAAGTGTTTCCTCCCAAAGACACATAAGATGTTTTTTGCTGAACCAGCATGGCTGTACTTTGGAAAGACATATATCAAGGGAAAAAAATTAAAACTGGCTTTTTAAGGAGTTAGAATCACATTTATTGTCTTAATTGAAATTGTATGTCTGAGCCTTACTATATTTTGAATGTGCACACATGTAAGAAGATGGTTGTACACTTTGCAAAATATTTCTACATTTGTTAAGAGCACCAAAAGAATTGCCTGCCTTTCCGGCACAATCTCCTTACCACCCAGAGCAATTCCAATATCAAGGCTGATCATTTGTCCGGAGATGGCCATTAAACTCACAGACCAAATCTGAAAAACATTTGTAAGTATTTAGCTACTCCTGAATAGTTTTCACAGCGAGCTAAATCATTTTCTCCAAGTGGTAATTGTTTCAATGTCCCAAGACATTAAAAGCTATTAAAGGTTAATGACCCAAGTCTTGTTTTTCCTATAAAGGTGGAAACTTTTCTTGATACTTTGGCTTTTTCTTTATTAGTGTTTAAACTGGCTTCCAATTTGACAAAATGCACAATTATATCTATGTATGGAGCACAAATCAAATAAATTCAATAAAGTCAAGGTTTGTAAAAGTTTCACTTTTGCTTTATTATTGACTTTACAGAAAATGCTTTCCCAAAATAGTCATTTTCATGTTCAAATGAAAAGAGGTAAGGGTATCACCAACTGGATATGAAAACCCACATATAGGAGTCCTATTGTTATGGTTTCTTTTGCTACTAACATTTGCAATTTGGATTTGACCAGAGATTATTGGTGTTCTCCTGATGAAACCCTTTGTCATAATCTTGAAAAGGTGGTACTACTGAATACTACTTTGTGATTTTCAGGGAATTATCCCTCTTAATAAGGGTGCAAGTATGGTATAGATCCTGGGAAAAAGCAATATAGCAAAAGGTACTTAGCCAATCCAAATATAGAAGAAGAACATGACATGGGATTGGAAGAAGGAGAAATCATGTTTGGCAATTATAAATGCACCGGAAAGCCATTTTCTTGCACTTTTAATAATGGTTAATTTCAGATATTTTTTTAATTTTTCATGCAACATCACTTCAAACATTGTCCCAATTAAGATAAAATCCATAGCAAGATAGCACCAGTGAAGAAGACCATATACCAATCTGACTTTTAACTTGAATTGTAAGATCTCTTTATAAAAAATACAAAGATGTATCTACATTTTTAAAGGATTCTCTAAATCTTACTAGGCTCCTTAATTTGAATGCTTATTGCAGTTTATTTTTGTTCAATATTTTCCTTATCTTTCATCAATATGATATTTTCAAATAAAGAACAAAAGAACATTACTTTTAGCCAAATCCATTTATTTCTTTCAATCTCTTATCATTTATTCAACAGATATGTTATTAGTTTTTACTATGTAGCAGTTACCACATTAAGGGTTGAGTAAATGTTGATGATAGGAAAGAAAATGCTGTCAATGAGATTTTAATAGTGAAAGTCCATTTAAATAATAAAGGAAATTTATTTTAACATAAGAAAAATATTTCAGTAATTCCAGACAAACTCAGTTTTCAGCCAGTGGTTAAGAAGATACTGCTCTGTCCTAAATAAGAAATACAAAAAAAGGAGTTAATGCAATTTTACTCTGATGTTGAGTCTTAGTGCACAAGTATGTATTTTTTTAAACTGGTGCAACTTGTTATAATCAAGAACAACTGACTATTGTTAAACATGGAAACTCAAACTTTAAAGGGTGCCTAATAAAAGTTATATTTGCTTCTAATACCACATTCATTATAATAATGTGATGATTTCTAACATATGGTTCAGCTCCTAAATGTATCACTTTACATTGAGGTTCAAAGTAAATCTTACGATCTTTTAATGTACGAGAATCTCACAGCAGGGCCTGACAAAACCACACAAATTGAAGAATTATGAAGAGGAAGGTTTCCTGAATCACAATGTGGAGAGACCTGATACAGCAGACAGAAACATAGCTGATGACCCTTAACATTCAGGTCTACAAGAAATAAAGCAAAAACATGTTAGTGAAAACTCCCACTTTATCTTCATTGATCTGTGGTTCAGATATAAGTTTGATTTGGAAATAATAGCAGTGAAGGCATCGACTAAAACTGAAAAGATATTTTGCTTGAGATATATAGGAAAACCTTATATATTTTAGTATTTTGTTATCACCTCTTTAGGTCAATGTACTCTCTATATACAATATGTCTGTTAGGATATCCTAAAACCATCAGAAATGTAATTAATTGGCCTAATTCCACTTAGACAATAATGCAGAAAAATACTCATAAAAAAATACGGACTAAATCTGTGACTCATGTCATGCATATTTGTGTCAAATCAGAATCAAATCTACAGACCAGAAAAAAGAATAAATGTATTTCAAAAATTGAACTCATTACCACTTCACAATGCTGAAGTATACCCCTAGTCTTTCCAGGCCTCTGGAATAGAGTAATTTTATTTTATTTTATTTTATTATTATTTTTTTTAAGATATACATTTTTTTTCTTTTTTTTTTTTTATTATGGGTAAAAATCAAAATTCTCACAATACATACAAACATTTGCAAAATGATATATAAATATATATGCATATATGTGTATTTGCTTACAAAAATGTTATTTATATATATATATATATACATATATTTTAAGAGGTGCTTAGATTACCTAAAATATTACACGGAACCCACTGGGATTCCCATGTTGCCCACCTCCCACACCTCCCACCACATCCCACACAAACATCTCCCACAGTGTGGCCCACCAACCTCAATGAACTTACACATCCTGGAGGGATATAAGCCCTCTCTCACTTGGAGTTGGAGTGGACATCATCATCCCAGTCGCCTCTGGATTGGGGGAAGAACTAGGACTAGAGTGGACTTGATGGTATTCTCTTGCTCACATATGGTGATTCTTGCAATGCAAGAAATTATAACAATGAGGTGGAGCCAGTGGCCACTTGACAGTTTTTGGGTAGGGAGGGGATGAGCAGTTGAAATACAGGGGCTTCTTTGGGAGTTGGAGGTTGTCCTGAGTACTGTTGTGGCAATGGATGTAGGCCATTTTAAATCAGCACACACCACTCAGAACTGAGTGGGAGAGAGTGTGGTCTACAGTGTGAACTGTGGTCTATGGTTGGTGGCAAGGCTCCAGGATGTGTAAGTTCATTGAGTTTGGTGAGCCACACTGTGGAATAGAGTAATTTTAAAGATAATAATTTTTGTGGGTTTTGTCCTTCCTCTTACATATTTAATTCCTCAGATCTATAGCCACATTCCTGACCAGCTCTAGAGGATCATAAAGCAGTATTGAATGTATTGCTAAAATGCATTAGATTAACTTGTCCAACAGAAACAGTTATTTTTTTAAGAAAATCATTATAAAAATGTTGTTGAATATAAAAAGTTGGAAGATGAGAGTTAAAAAATAAAAAGTAATTTGGTTATGTGCATGTGTGTGAAATTTTCTTCAGTTAAACTAAGTGATATTGAAGAAAAAGAAATGAAAAAAAATTTTAAATCTGTACTGAAACAGGAAATAATCCTAGCCTCAGTGTACAAATGCAGAAGTTGTCCATCAGTAAAAATACAGTTTGGAGTAAATTTAAGAGGAGGCCAGAAATTATACAGAACTTCCTTATGAAAAGATATGGTAAAGTTTGAGGGAAGTAAGTGAAAAAATTCTGAAAGACTACAAATATTCTCGAATATGAAGGGACCAGAATTGTGGACATGGGTGTATTGTACAAAAGGTGTGGAATAATGTTCTTTCACTTGAACTTGAAGACAAGACAACTGAAATCATCCAGGTTGAGGAACAGAAAGAAAAAAGAATTATAAAAATGAAGAGAGCCTGAGGAACAAATGGGTTGCCATCAAGCATACTATCTTAGTTTCCTAGGCTGCAAAAACAATTTCCATGAAATGGGTTAGCTAAAACAGTCGAATTTATTTGCTTAAGGTTAATGTCTAAGAAAATCTCCAAATCAAGGTATGATCAAGACAATTCTTTCTTTCCCAAATACAGGTTGCAAGTGATCCTTAGTTCCTCTTCCACATGGCAAGGCATATGGTGGTGTGTGCTGGTCTTTCCTTTCACCTCTGGATTTTGTTGCTTTCAACTTCTTGTTTCTGTGGTTTTCTTTATCTCTCTGTATTAATTCCATTTATAAGGGACTGCAGGACTAGTATTAAGACCCATCCTGATCCTACTTATAATGGGCTTATTCCCACAGGAATGGATTAGATCCAAAACAAGTTTTTCTGGGGTACACAGAGCTTCAAACCACCACATGTACCAATATACACATAATAGGAGTCTCAGAAGGAGAAGAAAAATATAAAAGGCCAGAAAAAATATTTGAAACAATAATGGCAGAAAAATCCCCAAATCTATGAAAGATATGAATATACAAACCCAAGATGCTCAATGAGCCACCAGCAAGATGAACCCAAATAGATCTGTACTAAGACACATTATGATCAAACTAATGCCAAGAACAAAGAGAGAACCTTAAAAAACAGTGGAAGAGAAGTGATGTGTCACATATAAGGAATCCTTAATAAGATTAGCATCCGATTTCTCAATAGAAACCATGAAGACCAGAAGGCAGCTGGAGGACATATTTAATATACTGAATGAAAACAAAAAACTGTTACTCAAAAATAATATACCTGGCATTCCTGGGCAAAAAAAAAGGAGGGGGATTCATTACCAGTAGACTTGCCTTATAGGAAAAGCTAAAAGGGGTCTTCATGTTTGAATGAAAACATACTAGACAGTAACTCAAGCTTGTATGAAGAATTAAAGACCTCTGGTGTAAGTCACAATATGGGTAAAGAATACTGTTATTATTGCTTTTTCATTTGTGATACTGTCTTTTACTTCTTATGTGGCTTAAAATTCAAATGCATAAAAAACAAGAACAAATCTTTGTTCCTGGTGACATAATGCATAAAAATATAATTTGTGATAAAAATAATATAAAAGAGGGGGACAGGGGAATATAGGTATGGTGTGTGTGACGGTTATTTAAGTCAAGTTGGAATCAACAACAACTAATTGTAATAGATTTAGGATGCTAAATGTAATCCCCATGGTAACTATAAAGAAAGTATCTACAGAATAGGAAAGGGTAAGTGATTAAAAATTGTCCCTTATGAAAGGGCATACAAACAAAAGAAAGACAGTAATGGAGAAAAAGAGGGACAAAAAAAGTTATAAGACTTACAAAAAAACAATTACTGTATCAAACTGGTAGAAGTAAATCTTGCCTTATCATTAATTTCCTCAAAAGTAAATGGATTAAACACTCTAATCAAAAGACAGAGATTGGAAGATGAATAAAAAAACATGACTCAGCTGTGTGCTGTTTACAAGAGACTCATCTTAGATCAATAGATACAAATACGTTGAAAATGAAAGGATGGGAAATATCTTATACAAATAGTAATCAAAAGGGAATGAGCAGAGTGGATGTAGCTCAGTGGTTGAGCACGTGCTTTACACATACAAGTTTCTGGGTTCAATCCCCAGTACCTCCTTAAAAAAAGAAAATATTTTAGAATTTTTCAAAAAAAAAGGAGTGGGGGTGCCTATACTAAAATAAGAAAAAATAGATTTTAACTAGAGACAAAGAAGGACATTATATATCTATAAAAGGGTCAATACAAGAGGATTAAAAAATTATAAACATACATGCATCTATCAGCAGAGTGCCAAAATATATAAAGCAAACATTGACAGATTGAAGGGAGAAACAAACATTTCTACAGTAATAGTGGGAGTTTTCAATATACCACTTCCAATAGTGGATAGAACATCTAAACAGAAGACCAATAAGAAAATAGAGGACCTAAGCAACACAAACAAACCAGATCTAACCTATATATGTATATAGGTATGTATATATATCTAACCTATATATATATATATATATATAAAACACCTCATCCCCAAACAGAATATACATTCTTTTCAAGTACATATGAATCATTCTCTAGGCTAGACCATATATTAGGGCACAAGAGAAGTCTAAATAAATTTTAAAATATTGGAATCATAGAAAATACTCTCTCTGCCACAATGGAATGAAGCTAGAAATCAATAACAGAACGAAAACTGAAAAATTTACAAACATCTGGAAATTAAACAGCACACTCTTAAACCAACTTACTTGATTAAAGAAGAATTCACAAGGGAAATTAGGAAACACTTAAAGAAAAATGAAAACCAAGATATCGAAATTTATGGGATGCAGCAAAGGCAGCACACAGAGAAAAATTTATAGCTATGAATGTCTATATCAAAAAAGAAGAAAGAACCCAAAATAATAACTTAACTTTACATCCTGAGGAACTGGAAAAATGAAAGCAAAGTAAAGCCGAAGTCAGTTAAAGAGAAATAATTAATATTAGAAAGGAGATAAATGAAGTAGATAATAGAAAAAGAGTTGAGAGAATAAACAAAAAGCATTGGTCATTTGATAAAAATCAACGAACCTTTAGTTAGACTGTCAAAGACAAAGGGATGATGCGAATAACTAAATAAGAAAGAAAATGGTACTATCACTACTAACCTTACAGAAATAAAAAGGTTAACAACAGAATATTATGAACAATTGTACTCCAAAAAACTAAAAAATCCAGAAGAAATGAAAAATTCCTAGATATACACCAATTACACAAACTGACTCAAGAAGAAACAGAAAATATCAGCAAACCTTTAACAAATACAGAGATTGAATCAATAATCAAACAACTTTCACCAAAGAAAAGTCCAGAACCAGAAGACTTAGATGGTGTATTCTACCAAATATTTAAAGAAGAATAAATACCAATCCTTTTTTAACTCTTCCAAAGAATCCAAGAGAAGGGAACCTATTTTAATTCATTCTATGAGAACAGCATTACTATGATGCCAATGGCTGGTTCAGATATTACAAGAAGAGAATATTACAGACCAATTTCCCTTATGAACATTGATGCAGGTGTTCTTAGCAAAATGCTAGAAAACTGAATCCACTGGCATATTAAAAAGATGATACATGATGACCAAGTGGGATTCATCCCAGGAATGCAAACATGGTTTAACCTATGAAAATAAATCAATGGTAATACACTCTAATACTAGAATGAAGGGGGAAAAGCATGATTATCTTAATAGATACAGAAAAGTCATTTGACAAAATCCAACACCCATTCTTGATTTAAAAAAAAACACTTGAAAAAGTAGGGATAGAAGAGAGCTTTCTCAACATGATAAAGTCCATTTATGAAAACCCAAATCTAACATTATATTAAATGGTGTAAGACATAAATTTTTTCCCCTAAGGAAAAGGCAAGGAATGAGACAAAGATGCCTGCTTTCACCACTGTCACTCAATACTGAACTATAATTTCTTGCTAGGGCAATATGGCAAGAAAAGGAAATAAGTATACAAATTGGAAAGGAAGAAGTAAAACTATCTCTATTTGCACATGACATAATTATATATATAGAACACACAAAGGAATTCCAAAGAAAAACTATTAGACTTAATAAATGAAATCAGTAAATTGGAACACACATAAAAAATTGTATTCCTGTATACTAGCTATGAACAATTCAAAGAGGAAATTAAGAAAACAATTCCAATTATGGTAGTGTCTAAAAGAAAAAAAATTTAGAAAGATCTAGAAGATACAATAGACTTGTGTACTGCAAACCACTAAACACTGCTAAAAGAAATTAGAGAAGCTCTAAATAAATGGCAAGACAACACATGTTCATGGATTGAAAGAGTTAGCATTGTTAATATAGCAATACTACCTGTTTAGTTTGCTAAAGCTGCTCAAAGTAGATACTATGAAATGTGTTGGCTTTATAACTATGGGAATTTATTAGCGTACAAGCACACAGTTTTGAAGCTATGAAAATGTCCAAATCTAGGCATCATCAAGATGATGCTTTCTTCCTGAGGACCAGCTGCCAGCAATTCTGGACTCCTCTGTCACATGGCAGCACCTGCTGATCTCTCCCCTCTAGTCTGGATTGTGTTGTTTTCAACTTCTTGCTTTTGTGGCTTCTCTCTCTCTATGTTTGACTTTCATTCTCTTATAACAGGCACCAGCAAGAGGATTAAGATCCACCCTGAATGAGGTGGGTCACATCTTAACTTAAGGTCCTAGTCACCAAAAGATCCTGCTTACAATGGATCCACACCCACAGGAATGGACTAACTTTAAGAACATACTTTTCTGGGATGTGTACAGCTTTAAACCATCACATTGCCCAAAGCAATATGGGGTGAATCCAATGCAATCCCTATTAAAATTCCAGCATCCTTTTTTGTAGAAATGGAAAAACCAATCCTCACATTTATATAGAACTAACTGAATGGAGCTCTGAATAGCCAAATCAATCCTGCAAAAGAACAGGGTTAGAGAACTTACTCTTTTTGATTTCAAGTTGTATTACAAAGTGACAGTAATCAAAACAGTGTGTTACTAGCATAATGATAGACAAAAAGATCAGCAGAATAGAATTGAAAGTCCATAAATTGACCCACATATATATGGCCATTGATTTTGAGAAGGGTGCTAAGTGCATGTAATGAGGAAAGCATAGTCTTTTCAACAAATAGTATTGGGAAAACTGGATATCCACATGCAGAAGAATGAATTTAGACCCCTACCTCACAATCTATAAGAAAAATCAACTCAAAATGGTCAAGGACCTAAATTTAAGAGCTAAAACAACAAAACTCTTAGGAGATAAGATAGAGGCAAATCTTCCCAACACTGGATTTGGCAATGTATTCTTAGATATAACAACAAAAGTATAAGCAAAATAGATACATTTGATTTCATCAAAATTAAAATCTTTGTACATCAAAGAAAATTATGAGGAAAATTAGAAGACATTTACATAATAGGAGAAAATAGTTTCAAGTTATATATTGGGTAAGGGTTTACTATCCAGAATCTAAGAAACTTTTACCATTCAACAACAAAAGGACAAACACAATTAAAAGCTGGACAAAAGACTTGGATATCCATTTCTCCAAAGGAGACCGTACAAATGGGGTAACCTTAAAATCATGCTCAGTTAAATAAGTAAGACACATAAGGACAAAAATATATGATATTACTTATAAGAGATGACTGAAATAGCAAATTTGCAGCGACAGAAAGCAGATTAAAGATTACCAGGGAAGAGGCCAGTGGGGGAGGAGGATAGGGAGAGTTTATTTTTTTTAAATAATAATAACAATAAAGGACAAAAGAGAGAACAGGCTCTGAAACATGGCCTATGCTCATCTATCAAATTGTGTGTCTTTGGGAAATATATCTATTTGAAGAATTGGGAAACTTTTTCAGACTTGTACAGAGGCATTGTCCACTTTTCAAGCTATGTCCATAGATCATCACAAATGCTATATGGGGGTAATGGTGACCTTGTAGAAAACAATGGTAAGAAACATTCATGAATCTGTATTTAACCAAGTATAGGAAAGGACATAGAGGAATAAAAGCAATAGAAACATTAATATAGGAAGATATCAACAAGTTAAATATATCCTAAATGGCAACTTAAAAAAGCATTGAAAGAAAGACCCCGAAAAGTCCTTCAATAAATTTGAGAAACAAATTTCTTTCTTTAAGGAAATTAGCAGATTAAGTGATCCAAATCATTCTGAAATTAAGAATCTGTTTTTTTTAAACAACATTTCAGGTGTTATATACAGAAAAAAATTTTCTTCAGTGAAATATCTCAAAATAACAGATGTCATATCTGGGTATAGGTTTTTGGGTGGATGTGATTACTTTTTCTACTTTTTTTGTATTTTCCTAGTTATCTACAATTTTCAGACAAAAATAATAAGTGTTTTCAAGGATAAATTGAAAGTATTTTTTAAATGATCCCAGTAAATCAATTTTAGAACAAAATTCCAAAAAAAATATATGATTTTCTAAAATAATATTATATAGCTTAACACCGTGATTGTTTTCCATTACTATCATCTATTTTCATAATTGCTCATAGCTCCTTATTATTTCAAACATATTTCTTTATCCCATTTCCAAATAACTGTTTCACTGAAGTATGAGTTCCAATTTTCCAAAAGTATCCTTGCTAATAATATAGAAAGACATGGTCCTGGAAAAGACATTTATAATAGTGAGCAGTTTTGTTTTATTTTGACTTTTTTATTTTTTAGAAAATCACTGAAATCATAGGGACTTCCTATCCATCATAAGGAGACAAAAATACCTCTATCCAATCTCCCAGCTTGCATTGATGTATGTTTCCATGGCATCTTTTTCTAGAAGCTAAAACTAAATGTTATGTAGGATTCTCAGAATTTGAACTCAGCCTTGCCTATATTCCCACCTACAGCTTTGCTGGAAAGAAATAACAATATGCCAGTCTCGAGAATTCAATAGGAGAAACAAGCAGATCCTCAGTTTATTCTCTGACTAAAAAGGAAAGCTTGAACAATCCTAAATTCAAATTTACTCAATTAGCTTTTGTGTAGAGTTCAAGGTATTAGTGTGATACTCCCATTTATACCAGGAGATATGAAATTTGAAAAAAAAAATTGCACATAAAAAAAGGATTCCAAAACATATTTTAAACAAAGTAATATATAAACGATAAATCAGAATTAATATACTAAAATCGGACCTTATAAGAAATTGTATAAATATACTTAACATGGACAAATATTTGCATATAAGAGAAAGGCAAAATTGTAGAGCTGAAAACATTTTGAGATTTTCAGATTCTTCAGGTTCTTTTTCCATTCTTCTTTACCTTGCTGTGTGCCTCAGGGGCTGTGGATCTCCTGGACAATAACGGCAAGAAGGCTTTTTTGCCCTTTATCTTTGATTATGTTTGCACAATGAGTCCCTAGTCAAAGATCAGAGGGTGGGGAGAGAAAGGCCACAACTCCTGTAGAGCCTCTGGAGAGGAGAAACTTCCATTATTGTTAGCCCTGGGCTTCTTCCCTGTTGGTTTCTATTAACATTTTTAATAATACCATATTAAACTCTTGTCAATTACTCCTTCTTCTGGGAAACAGACTTGATATAAAAGATGAAATCTCTGACTCCTAGAGATGAAAGTGTAAAGACTAATTTAACTTGGGCACATTGTCATCTGCCTCTGACCTCACAAAAGCAAGGAGCTTTTTGATAGCTAGAATAAAAGCTGCTCCCCAAATACGGGATCAAAAGTAAAACTCAATGTCTAGTGTATGAAAAAACCAGGAGTGTTCTTACTCATTCCATTTTATTAAAATCGCTAAGCAAAATGAAAAAGAAAAAAAAAAAAAGCTAGGCACATGCATTTGTTGATTCTTCAAGCCAGAGTCAATAAGAGCATATGTTTTTCATTGGGAATGCCACTAGCTGCCTAGGTTTAAGAGACCTATCAAGGTGGAACAAACTAATGGAAGAGGCAAGCCCTTTCCACACTTGTGGAAGTTAATTATGTCCCTACATTTCATACATGTGAGATAGAAAGAAGAGAAACTTGAGAAATGGTCAAGGAGAGTCGACAGAGTGAAATGATGAGTTAAAAAGCAGTACAGAGCCTTTGATCCCCATAAAATTTTCAGGTTCCACCCTTCTTGTCAGATGGGGCCAAAATGAACATGAGCTATGTCTCACTCCTCAGATTCTGGTGAAGTGTGAGAGCCTGTGAAATCAAGTGAAATACACAGTGCAAGTGAAACCACAAGGGTTATGGGTAGATTTGCTTTGTTCAAAGAGAAATATTAAGAATACATTGACTTCCTTAATTTTCGTACATCTTTTCCAAAAACTGCAACATGAACCTATGGGCAGCAATTTGACCCCTCTCTAGTAGCAATCCTTTTGACTAGGTTTAAGCTAACAATTTAGAACCAGCTTGTTGCCATAAAAGCTCAAGTATTAACCAAATTTCTGATTGAATAATGATGCCATTTTATAAACTATGTTGCATCATTATCAAGGCATCACTTTTCCATTTTTCCATTTTGATCAACTCTAGTTATTTCCATAAGGACAGTTTACACACAGTAACTTTAGGAACCAACTTTTACATAAACTGATGGATTTCTTGCCAAAACACCTTTTAAAAATTCCATTATATATTTTGCTTTCCTTGAGATGTAAAGGTATTAAAACCCAGTTCCTTTTATCCCCTTCTAAGCTTCGTGTTTTTTTATGAAGTTGTTTACATCCTGCTGATTTTTATGTGTCTGCTTTAGGAAGAAATGTTACATCAGCACTCTCACCATCTCAGCTGTGTACCTATGCAATAGGTAATTTAAATAAACATCAGGAAAAATGTGACATTTTAGTGGAAAGAAGAGTAAAGACTGCTAAAATGTTAAGGGAACTTGGGTATTTTTCTTCCTCTACCACACATTTAAAATTCAAAGAATGGGCTATCAGATTCCAGTTTGGCATGTCAGAGTTAAAGACCAGGGGACTAGAGTCATTTAATTTATACCAGATGTGAAAAATAGTTGGAGTAGAGAAAAAGGAGTTTTGAATAATGCATTGCAATGATGAAAAGAAAATGGAAATACGTTTCTTGATTTTTATGCTGAGGCAAAAAAAACAGTAATACATATTTTAAACTGTACAAGGAAATTTTAATTTTATCATACTAATAATTATCATGCTTTAATAATCAACATGTAATCCAAAGATAGACATTTTTCTGAGGTTAGAAAAAAAGATGTGGCTCCCAAATTTTTCTCTGGCTTGCAGATGTTTACATTTTTCACAACTTTTTTAAGACTTTTAGATATTTAAAATACACAGACTTCCAGACCACAAGGTCATTCTTCTAATTTTCTTTTCCACTGGAAGAGAGACCCCCTACACAACATGTTAGCATACAGCTTTTGTTTTCAGAAAATTTGTGTTAGTATTTCAATTCAGTTCCAATATCAGAATAAGAACAAAGCAGATCTTAAGATTAGAATATACTTTATTTGTTGTCTTTCATTGATTTACTCAAAGTGATTGAGAAAAAAACAAAGAAATTTGGAGAAATTATCTTCTAGAAGCACATAAAATTCATTATTAAATATATCCTTATTGAAATTAATTCATCTATTCATATTTTCAAGCCATTTTCTGTTAATGTTCACACATTGTTGCCTTAGATGTCTTCAACAGATAGTTAATGGTGTGCACTTTCTGATGCTTCTGTTTATAGTCTCTCACCCTGTCTGTGAATTGCCTCACTAACTGGTGTTGGGGCTCAACTCTACTATGGGTGCTTTACTCTTAAAATATGTAATGAACTAGTGCTGGAGCATACCACTTACACGAAAGAAAGGAAGGAAAACATTTCTAATAAGACAATAAACTGATATGTGCAAATATGCTTCTACAAGATTGTATATTTTTGTCTATATTATTTATAATAGAAAACTAATAAAATAAATGGCTAACAGGGAGTTGATTAAATATGTCATACTTCTTTATACTGAATTCAGGACAGAAATTGATAAAAACATATTATATTTGAACAGTTATGGACACACAATACTATTTTCTTATTTTGTTAGGTGATAAAAATCATGGAAAATATAAACCATAGGAAACTAATTTAACATAATGCACATATTAATGGATGTATAGTGATTTTTGCATTCTATTTTTACAATGACTTCTGTTTCGAACTTCATTTTCCAATTTTATTCATGGAAAATATATTTTGTGAGCAAAAGAAAGCAATTTAAAATTTAATACTGCAATGAAAGTGAACTCTACTATGTTTATTCTCTGACATGTCTATATGTTTGACTATTTCAAAGCACAGTATGAGCTAAGAGCAAGAAAAATCAAAGATACAAAGAAGAGACACTTTGTACAAAACATTCAGTGGATGCAAGGCATCTATGCTTTTGGGTGGAAAAGAAAAGACATAATAGAATTTTTGTAAATCAATTTCTGTTGTAGGTTGAATTATGTACCCAAAGAAAGACATGTTGTTAATCTACATTTTTGTGGGTGTGAAGCCATTTGTAAACAGGACCTTTCTTTTTTTTAAAACAAATCAAATTTATTGATACATATTACTAAAGCAAAAAGTTTATACAAAGTATACAAGCAATGGTATTTGGTATCACATAATTGTGCATTCATCACTTCAATCATTATTAAACCATTTTCATTATTTCAATAATAATAATAAACAAAAAAACAGACAGACAAACAAACAAACAAGAAAATTCCTCACTTGTCAATCGCTGTTTCCCCTGCTGTACATAGCTGCTATTTTTGGCTATTCTTCCACAATTATTTATTTGTTTATTAGGCAGCTTTATTGATATATATTCACATACCATATGATCCATCCAAAGTGTATAATCAATGACTTTTTTTAGCTGTTAGAAAGTCACTTAATGTAAAATTGTAAAATAAAGAGAAAAAATAGATTGAAATTACAAATTTTAAAAGAGAGTGCATGTCCAGTTTATAATTAATATAATCAATTATAAAAAATACATAGCATAGAAACATTTATAAATGTAAATAATTTGAATACAATAAAATTAATTATAACATAATTTTAATTTTTATATTACAGCTCTAACTATTGGACATAATAATCTTTAAGGGTGAAAAAATTATTGGTTTAGTTATTTAATTTCCATTTAGACCATAATTCTTTCTAGATAATCAAATTCCGATTTGGGAATTCTTCACATCTTATTGGAATGACTTACAGCAGATAAAAATTTGTCAATCTATTAGTCAGGGTTCTCTAAGGAAACAGAATCAACAGAAGATATCTGTAAAGAATATGAGATTTTATGAGTCCTTCATGTGACCAAGGGGATGCATAAGTCTAGGTTCCGCAGGCAGGCTGCAAACCAGGCCCTCTGATGAAAGTCCAATGAAGGTCCTTGATGAGTTTCAGGGAGACGTTGGCTGTCCAAAGGCAAGATGAGAATTTCTCTCTGAATGCTGAAATCACTACCCTTTAAAGGCATTCAACTGATTGGATAAAGCGTCACTCATTGCTGAGGGTAATCTCCCTGGTTGATGTAGATGTAATCAGCCATCTACGCAGTAAACTCACTGATGGCTAAAGCCCATAAATGTCCTTGTATTACAAGTAGCCCAGTGCTTGCTTGACCAAACAACTGGACACAATTACCTGGCCGAGTTAACACATTAGCCTAAGCATCCATCCATCTCATAATTTTATAAGGCAGAAAAACTCAAAATCTTATTCAATAGTAGTAAAGCTAAATCATTATTGATCCAGATAGATTATTTTAAAGAGTATGAATAAGAAATGGTTAAAGAAAAATGAAGTATCCAAAAATATATCTTTTCTCCAGCCCTCCTCAATTAAAAGCCAGTATTTATTTTGTATGAAAAAAAAAATTATACAATACTCATCACCGGAACAATTTGCCAGGTGCACTGAGTAATTGTTGTTCATATACTATAATGGTGTTATTTTACATTTATCTGGTCTATTCCAGCTCTTTTTTTTTTTTTTTTTTTTTTTTTTTTTTTTTTTTTTTATTGATACTATTTGCATGGAATACCTTTTCCAACATTTCGCATTTAACTAGGTTGTGTCCTTAGGTCTGAGGTGGGTCTCTTGTAGACTACATATAAATGGCCCTTATTTTTTTATCCATTCTGTTAGTCTATGTCTTTTGGTTGGGGAGTTCAATCCATTAACATTCAGTGTTATTAATGTAAAGGCATTACTTACTTCATCCATTTTGTCCTTTGGTTCTCTGTTGTCATATTGTTCTATTGTCTGTCTTCTTATCCTTTAGTTTACCTTTCCTAATAATCTTCATTTCTAAACTTTTCTCCAAATCTCTTGCCCTTGTTTTTTTCTTTTCAAGCTGTAGCACTCCCTTTAGTATCTCTTGCAAATCTGGTCTTTTGATAACATGTTCTATGAGTTTTTTGTTTGTCTATGAAGACTTGAACTCATCATCATTTTTAAAGGACATTTTTGCCAGATACAGAATTCTTGGCTGGAAGTTTTTCTCTTTCAGTCTCTTAAATAAATTGTAGCACTTCCCTCCTCCATGGTTTCTGATAAGAGGTCGGCACTTAATCTTATCAAGTTTCCCTTGGATATGATATTTTGCTTTTCTCTTGATTCTTTCAGAATCCTCTCTTTATTGCTGATATTTGTAATTCTGAATAGTAGTTGTCTTGAGGTAGGTCTATTCTGATTTATTCTGTTTGGGGTTCATTGTCCTTGTTGGATATTGATATTTATGTCTGTCATAAGGGTTTGGAAGCTTTCATTCATTATTTCCTCAAATAGTCTTTTTGCAACTGTTCCGTTCTCTTCTTCTGGGACAACAGTGATGCAAATGTTTGTGCAATTTGCATTGTCATTCAATTCCCTGACACTTTGTTCCATTTTTTCCATTCTCTTCTCTTTCTGTTCTCCTGTATCTTCCAGTTCAGGTGTTCTGTCTTTGAAATCACTAATCTCTCTTCAAGAAATTCAAATCTGCTGTTATGTGCCTTTAATGTATTTTTAATCTCATCCATACTCTTTCATTCCCACTAGGTCTATTACTTTTCTTTGCAGGCTTTCAAATTGTTGTTTATGCTATCCCAGTATCTTCTTAATATCCTTTATTTCTTTAGCTATAGTTTCTTTAAATTCTTTGAAGTGATTTAGGAGAGTTGTGTGATTATGTCTTATTAATTGTCTTAAATCCTGTATCTCTTTAGGATATTTGGTTTGTTATTTTGGCTGGGCTATCTCTTCCTGTTTCCTAGCATGGCCTGTAATTTTTTGCTGATGTCTAGGCATCTGAATATGTTGGTTTATTTACTCTGATGGCTAATTTCTCTTTCTTGCCTATTGTTTTTTTTTTTTTTTTTCACAGCTCTTCTTTGATATTTGATTCAACTTATTCTCAGTCTTTAAAATTGCCCAGCTTAAGTTCTCAAAATCAGGCCAGGGACCCACTAATGGGATACAATTTTCTCCCAGGGGTTGGATACAAAGACTGCAGAGAACAGTTTTTGGCCATGCAGTTTCCAGACTGGTCAGCAAATGGCGCTTGTCAGTATACCTTTCTAAGGAGGTGTTTCAGTCTTGGCTTTCCTATGTTCTTGTGTTGAATCTCCAGATGAGAGATTCAAAGCAGGCTCTGCTGGCTGAATTCACTGGAGAAGGGGACCCGGACCTCCTCCCTTTTACCTTGAAACAGCTGGCAGGGAGGAAGATTTCTGTTCCCCTCTGAGCTGGATGCAATGAGCCAGGTGTTTTACCCCAGCGTGTGGGAGGAGGTTAGCCCTTCCTGGCCAAGGGAGCTTGGTAACTCATGTTTGTCATTTTGGCTTCTTCATCTCTCTGTCCTTCACCCTCCTAGGAGTTGTATAGCATGGTCCTGGTCTGCTTACCCCCAAAACAGGTCCCTCAGATAATTGCTCTTTGTTGTTTTCATGAGAGCATTCAGTTTTGTCTTTTAGTCTGTCACCATCTTCCCACAATCCTCTAAACTGGAGCTTTTGAAGATGTTATTTGAGTCAAGGTGCATCCCAACTGATTCAGGGTAGGCCTTAACCTTATTACTGGAGTCCTTTATAAGCAGACACAATCAGAGAAAGCTACAGGGAAGAGCTAGAACTCACTGAAAATGGACAAGCAGATACAAGGAGAAAGGTTACCACATGCCCAGAGGTTGAGATATAATCCAAGGAACATAAGGATTGTGACAAGTCAGCACCCAGAACATGACGGACTTCAGGGAGAAAGCATATTATTGCTGAAACCTGGATTTTGTACTTCTAGATTCAGAAACTGTGAGCCATTAAATTTCTGTTGTTAAGCCAACTCATTGTGTGGTACTTGTCACAACAGTCTGGAAAACTAAGAAACTTTCTCACTTTCTGTAAGGGATAGTATGATGTGCCTCCCCATACTCCACTTCAAGAAAACACTTTTTGCCCATCTGCTGAGTCTGCAGATATTGTCACATGTCAGTCCCCTCAGAGATTGCCTAAGCAAAGAAAGCTGCCTCTCCCAAGGGCATACCCTGTCTGCAGTTCTATATCCAATGGTTGATTCACTTTGGGGTATAAAGGCCATCTCTGCCCAACTCTGGACAATGCTGAAGAGTTACTTTTGCCTCAGCAATGGGGCTAATTGAGGCAATTGCTGGGCCTACATCACAACTCAGTTTTTTCTTTTGTTCAGTCCTGCTTCATTGCCACACCTTCCTCAAGTGTTGATCTCAAGGGCATTCCCAAACAATCTGTGCACGAAACTCAGACATACAGTCTATGTCCTGGGAGCCCAAATTGAGTCAAACAAACACAAGCAATAAAGGAAAAAAATACATTTTGAACTTAGACAACACTAACCTATTTTATTATAAAATTTTAGTATGTTTTTACAATTGAAGAGACAATCCTCTCACCCTCTTGCACATAGCCTTTTCAACATAAAATTAAGAATTTTCATGTCAAGCCTCATTTAAACAATCTTACTAGACTTAGAATTTGTTTTGAAATTATAAATGAAATTAGAGAAAGTTATAAATATATTCATTTTCAGCAATAAATAGCACAGTAATTATCTTCATTTATTCAAATCTTTTGTTGTGTTCTTCAGTAAAGTTTTAATTCTTCACATAGGCCCTGTGCATTTCTTAAGGGTATTATACAATCTTTGAATAATTTCACTGCAATTGTGAATGGAATTTTAGTTCTTGTTGTATGTTCAAATGTACTGGTCATTTTCTTATCTTTGTAATTTGTGCCTTTATTGGCCACTTTAGGTAATTATTCTTAATCCACATAGTTTTACAGCTGATTTGAAGTTATTGTCAAGTCAGAAAGTTTTCTCTTTGTTTCCCATATAAGTATACTGATATTTTCCCGAACTTAACAGGAACTCTTCCAAATTTTTATTTAAAAGAATATGGTGTTTTTTTTGGTCCTGGAAGCCTTTTTCATGTTAAGGAAGTGACTTTCTATTAGCTTGCTAAGAATTTAGTGTTTGTTTCCATTAGGAATTAGAAAATAATTTTTTTTATCATTTTTTGAATTTCATTGAGATTTTCAAAAGTTTTCTTTGACTTAATTGGTTATTATGGTGAATTACATCTCCACATATGCTAACGTTGAACCATCCTTGAATTCTATAATAAACTTGACTTGGTCATGATTCATTATTCTTTAGCATGGCATTTGGTTCATTAATGTTTCACTTAAGAATTTTTTATCTAATTTTAGACAAATTTTCTTTTTGTATGCCTTATATGTTCAATTTTAATATTACATTTAACCAGCCTCAGAAAATAAGTTGGGGACTATTTTAAGTTTGGCTATACTTTGTTAAAGACAATAATTCCTTGAAGATTTGGTGCACTTTAACATTTTCAAGATGTGTTACTAATATCTGAATCTTTAGGGACTTTTACATATGCATTTTATCAATAGTTTCTATGGCTTTACATTGGATTCTCATATAATCTTTCAATCACTTTTTTAACCTATTGTTTTGTTTTCTTTCTCAATTATAAGGCTGTTTTGTGTATTCTTTTTTATTATACCAACCAACATGTAACTATTTTATAATTTTTGAGTTTATATTTTTGCTTTTATGTTATCCTGGAGCTATATTTTTCCACATTTAATTTCAATTCTATTTTTTTTCTGTTATTAAGATCATGTATTTTCTGAATATCGTTTAGGAAAATTCCATAGACACTTCAAAGAGTTTCATACCATGTAGTCTTATTATCATTGTGAAATAGTTTGAAATTTATAATTAAATTGATGATTTATGATTTAGCTGAAGTGATGGTGTATTAGTCAGGGTTCTCTAGGGAAATGGCCGAGTAGACACATTAGCCTAACCAACACAGATGTTTAGAAAATTGTTTAAAGTTCCTAAGTAGAATGAATTATAAGAAGAGGGGATAGTTTTTTTCTTTTGATATGAAGTTCAGATTTTATTTCACTCTGGATTGAGGCTATGGCTTATCTTATTTTAGTTTGTTGATAATTATAGGTATTTTCTTTAACACTTAAGACTAAGTACAATTTTTGTTGTTTTTCTCTGAGTATCTGCTAAGAATAGAAATTTTTATTTTACTTTTTTTTTTTTTTTTTTTTTACAAACCTCTACATATCTATTATATAACAAGTTAGTTAATTTTCTTAGCCAAGTTTTGGTATCCTTACTGAACTTATCAACCTCTGAGAAAGGAGGGTAAAATTCCTCTAGAACTCCCAATTCTAAATTTGTCACTCTTTTTTTATTATTTTTTTTCTTATATATAACAAAGCCAAATTTTAGTTTATTATTCTTTACATTTGTGGATTATTAGTTTTACTAGCATAGGATAACTTTCTTAGTCTCATTTAATGATTTCTATTTTCAGCTATTATGATCTCATATTAATATTTACACAATTAACACTTTGTAAATTTTCTTTATATTTTTGCATTCTATCAATTTGTTTTCTGTGTGTCCCATTTAAAGAGTACAAGATGGTATATGCTATGATTGCTTGTTCCTTATTTATAGAATCTCTGATGTTTAATAGAAGAATTTTATATATACCCAGTTATTTTGATACTGATTTGTAGTCAGATTTTAAATATATTATTTACTTTCTAGTCTTTATTCCTATGTGTTTTGATTTGTTGGTCACTTTTAATTTATTCTTTCATTTTTTCTTGTGGTCTTGTGATTCTGTGCAGACATTTCTCTCCTTTTCTAGTGATTTTCTTAAATTTTTAACACAAAAATTTATATAATTTTCCCCTAAGAAGATACTTATAACTTTTAATTAAAAATTAATAGATACTTCTATTAATTTTTAAATTAATTTTGAATTTTCAAGATCCCTTTTTATTTTTTTAGTTGTATTTTTAATAATAGCCTGTCATTGTTTTATGGACATTATATACATTTTATCTTTATCAATTGTTAATTTTACCTGTTTAAAGCGTTCTCTCATCCTTGGAGAAATAATCACTTTCATAATTTGGTTTCCCACAGATTTGGTATATTGCTTAGTGTCTCTTAATATTTGCATTAGAGAGCACTTGTTATTGCTTATCTTCTGGAGTTTATAGGTTTGTATTAAATTATTTTAGATAATTTTCTTTGAGCAATATATTTAACTACTTTATATATATATATGTATATATACATATATATATACATATATATATATATATATATATTTTTTTTTTTTTTTTTTAATTTTACCGGGAAGTCCCAGGGATCGAGCCCAGGTCCCTCCATATGGGAGACAGACGTCCAGCCATTTGAGCACATCCATCCCCCTACTTAATATATTTTACATTATATATTTATTACCTTCAGTTTATAAGTTCATTATGTTAGCCATGATATAACCCAAACAAACTTTCATTAAAAGAATATATTTTGGGAAGTGGATGTGGCTCAAGTGGCTGGGCTCCTGTTTACCATACGGGAGGCCCTGGGAATCAGGTTTCAAGGCAAAGCTGGAGCGGCTCGGTGAGCTGAAGGCCTGCACAATGTGGTGAGCTGGCTCAGCAAGATGATGCAACAAAGGGAGACAAGCAGACACAGAAAAACGCATAGCAAATGGACACAGCAAGCACAGCAGCAAGGGGGGGATAAATAAAAATAAATCTTTTAAAAAAAAGAATTTCTTTTGGTAGAAGGAATTGTGTGTATTAGTCACTAATGGACCCATTTTATAAAGGCTATTTATTGTTTTACTTATTGGAATTTTGGTAGAGTGTTGCAATCAGTATGAATTCAATAAATCTGTGACTATATTAATATTTTTGATGTATATAGAATATTACTTTATATATTTGCAGAGTGACACTTCTCACCTTGTCAAGTCCTTGAAAATTCTTATACCTTGAAGAAGCTGAAATTTATTTGAGAATAACCATTCTTTGACTAGGAGGCAAGTTTTCACTGGGCACTTGTTTTTGGTGCTTCACCTAATTTCTTTAGAGCATTTATGATTTTCCCATGTAGACCTCATCTGATGACACTAGGTAGATAGAGGTGACTTTCAATTTATCTTTTCTTTTTTAATTTAAAAGTCTGGACTGTGAGAGAACTTCAATTACAAATACTCTCAGTCTATATCTTTAAAAAGTAATATAAGAAAACATTATTTCTAAATGTCAGGATTAATTGAATCCATTTTCCTGTAAGATATTCAATAGCTATTAGGTACATTTTCTTCTTTCCTTATCTCTGGCTCCATTTCCTGCTTTCCCACATACCCAGAGGCTCTTGCTTTTCTCTCCAAAGCCTTGGCCAGCCTGCACTGCGATGAAAAAACTGGCCATTTTCTTCCAAAATATAGATGAATCTTCTTTCTGTTATTTACAGAAAGACATGCCATAATCACAATGGGGAGTTAGACTTTTGAGAGAAAAAAAGGACTTTTTATACCAATGTTTTTTTCACTCTTAATAGTATGGAAACTTATATATATTATATCATATACATATATATTATATATGTATATTACTCTAGGAGAGTAGATTGGCAAGAAGCTGTGAGAATTTTTCTTCTGAGATACTCAAGGAAGAAAGAAAAGTCTGCTCCTAAGCAGCTGGTAGTGACAGGAAAGAGCACCTGAGTAAGTCTTAGATCCATGGTTGGGGAAATACTCATTCCCCGCGAACACAACTTGTCTCCATTTCAGAAGCCCCTTTCATAATGCTTATGCCCTGTGAATGTCTGCCTCCACCCAAATGGGTAAACAGACAGTATTGACAACCAATTGCCAGATGCAGTGTTGTCTAGGGCAGTTAAAATCGCCCAACTCTAGGGGTGGATTATATTTTAAATGGAGTTTTGAAGATTCTGAAACTAGAACATGTATAACTACTCCTCTGATAAGTAAAAGCTGATCCCAAATAGTTTGCATACAAGCAGACATTTGTTTCTATAGTAAGAAAATGTAAGATATGTATATTTGAGAAAATGCTGCTAAATGTTTTGCCCAGAGTCGGCGGTTTAACTTGAGATAATTTAAAAGCTTGAGATGATTTGACTATTCTTAGTGTTTAATGAAAGTAAAATGCTCATCCATTAGGTTGCCTTTGCAGCCCCTGAAAAAAGTTTGTAGACCATTGAGAATTCTCCAACTCAGTATTCATGATTGTTATTACACTCTTTTATACTGATCATTTTAGGAAAAAACTCTTGCTAATATCTGGATTTTGTGGGGAAATGATGCAGATGGATGAGGAAAGCTACAAGAAGAAACTCAACTAAGATTAGCCCTTGCATAGGATAGAAAAACCAATAACACCACAGAGCAGGGGCCCCCAATCAGAGACCATTTTTCTCTTTAAAGTTGGATTTGGAGTATCTGGAGATACTTTTTATTATTATGCTTGGGGCAGATAGGAGGAGCCTATTAGCATTGAGCAAGTAATGCCAGGGGGCTACTAAACATCCCACAATGCACAGGACAACTCCTTCCAACCCCCAAAAAGAATTACCTGGGCCAAAACATCAATAGTCCAAAGCTGAGAAACTTTGCCATAGAGGAAAGAAAGTTTATCATATGATCAGAAGAGAGCAGATGAGCATGACAATCGGGTCACAAGGTCACAGGTAGAATGATGCTTCAAGGCAGGAGCTATGGAGCAGATCACATAAACAGAGGAAATGTGGGAGAAAATATACTGGGAAGGTGAGGTAAAAAACAAAGCCATGGTCTCATTGTGGCTCTATCAGATAGATCTTATGGCCACTGTGGATATTGAAAGGTTATTTTGAGACCAATTGTCCCACCTGAAAGATTACCTAAGTTTCTTGATAAAGGCCAGGTGGTCTAAAGATAAAATCCCCATCACAAAATCAATTATTGCCTGGGTAAGTTTAAAATTAGTGGCATTCAATATTAGCAAATTCTGTTTATTTGGGAGCAGGGGGAGGAGGTAAAGGATATAGTACATTAGACATTCTCTAATGTCTAAACTCATAGATGCTCATAGCAATGGTAAAATTTCAGGATCACTAATGCTGAATTATTTTCCGCTGCTCTTGACCAGAAGGGAGGTTTGCCTCACTACTTTCACCCATGATTCTTGAGGCATAAAACATTGAAAGCTTTTGATCCTGAGTTAGGATTCCACCACATTGCTGTTCCTGAGTCAACTCAAAATAAGGAATTGGGACAATAATTATACTGATAGCTGGTATGTTATTATGCACACATTGGTGGATGCCATTGTAGCATTGTTGCTATTGTCTCCAACTCTTTTAAGGACCAAATCTTTCTCTACAGTAAATGATCAAAAGAAGATAATTTTGAAACTATAGGTAAAATTCAAGTGTTTATAAGTATTGTAAGAATAAAAATGATTCTTTTGACAAGTTTTTGAAGCTCAAGATTTACAGCAAAATGTTGGAAATCACATTTATATGAGGTACACTTTTAAAGCTTCATTTTAAAATACAACGTGAAATAATGATAGTATATACAAATTTGCCATCTAAGTTTGGGTCAAATACCTCCCAAACTAATAATGGTAGGGAATATAGTATTCCAGATTTAAATGTAAGCTTTTACAAAGTAAAGTGTAATAGAATAAAATTGATGTATTAAATAAATGTCCCTGAAGAAATAGTGACATATTAGCTATTTAAGATAGTTTGTCAAATTCTGTATATAATTTTACACTAAAAGACTGGAAGGAGTAAACTCCATCATTTTTTAAAGCTAGATTTATTTGTGAAACATTTTCTCTCAGGTTTGGTCTCAATTTTTAAGAGCTCTTATCTAGAAGGGAGATATTCTTAGTTTGCCTATCAACGTTGATTATGCTAATGTTATTCTAAAGAGAAGTGTTTCAATTATACATAGTTGATTTTATGAAAATTTCCAATTTTTCTATAATTTGGTTCACAATTAGAAATATTTCTGTGCTTCTTAGTTACAAAGTGATACATCTGTATTTTTTTCAGGGCTTCTTTTTTTTTTTTTTTTTTTTCATTTTTTTCCATTAAAAAAATTGATTAGCATCTTAGGTATGTATCCAATTTTATCTTTTTTCCAAATGTTTCTCTAGTTGCCCCAACATCATTTGTCTTTTTCAGCTGTATCATTTGCAAAATTTAACATGTACTTAGGAATAATTCTAAATTTTCTATTTTATTCCACCCTTCTCTTTCTCTTTAAATGTCACTTCAATACTGTCTTAAATGTAAATGCTTTCCTGCATGCATGTTTTAATAGTTCATAGGATTAAACTCCTTTCATTGTCTTTTCCTACTGTTTCTTGGATATTCTAGCATGTGAAAAATTAAAGATTCCTTTCAGATTATTTTTTTCTTCTGGTTTCAGTTTTCTCACATGTACATGCTTAGTAGTACCCAAATGAAAAAATTAAATGCATATTTCACAAAAAAAGGAAATTTAAATGGCCCTTAAACATATGAAAATATATTCAATCTCACTAAAAGTAAAGAAAATTATAATAGATGTACCAATTCTTACCTATACAATTGGCAAAAGTTCAGAAGTTTGACAATGTATTCTACTGGTGAAGAAAATAAGTTATTTCTGATATTGCTGGTGGAAATGCAAATTGCAACAACTCTAAAGAGGGCAATTTGGCAATGTATATAATATACATATATGTAGTTATGTATTTGACCTTCCAAAGCTCTGATCTGAAAGTTTATATTCACAAATATGAGAAAACATATGCATAAAGTTGTTTATCAAAGCAGTAGTTGTAAGATCAATGGAGAACTGAATCAACTTTGATAAAATGTACTTAATGGGTCTAACCACCTCTCTCTACTAAAATCATGTGAAATCACACACATGTCCTGTTGAATAAGGTTTAGAACCAAGTAGACCTAGGAAGACTTGTGGTCCTTGCTTCTAAATTCCTATCTCCTGACTACTCCTGTATAAGAGGACCAGAAGTTCTGTTACTGATTTCTTCCACACACGTCTAGCTGATTCAATCTCACACAGTCTTCAAAATGTGAACGTGAGGGTAGCAGGAACCTCATTGCCTCATCTCTTTTCTCTTCCTGACCCTCCTTTGTTTTATTCCCACATTCCACCAGTTGGAAAGCTGGATCGTTCTACCCCTTCCAGAGTGTCAGGAATATCCCTTACATTTTCTTTCTTCCTAAAATGGTATTCAGTTTCTCCTGTTCTCTAGATAAAATGGCTGCAGCTTTTGGGAAAGAATAGGGGTTGAGATAGAGATTAACATATATTAGTTCAATATTTTCAAAATTATACTTGTATTGCCTGCATTTTAAGAAATATCACAACAAATAGTATAGAAGGGAACAGAGTACTGCCTATATCTAGTGTAAGAATGACAGTTGTTTGCTTTTTCCTGTTTTCAGAATGTGTACTCAATCTTTGATTGCTAAAGTAATGTTCTGTTACTTGTAACTATTACAAAAGTTACCATGGTAACTTTAACCCAGAATAATTGAGCTGTTATCTAAAAAACTTTGTTTTCCTTAAAAGCAGAGAAGGTTAGAACTTGCAGTTTCATCTACATATTCTTCTCTATTATTTGTGACTTTGAAATGAAGATTTCAGAAAAAGTTGGTTCATTCAATCATAAGCAGATCTACTTTAATGATCATAATCCTCACTATATGAGAAAAACCACTCAATTTGGTAAATTTTAATATAGTGAAGTAGGTATATTGTACTGTTAAAACTGATTGATGTAAAATGATGTGTTTTTGTACTTGGTGTTGTTATTCTTTAGAAATTTCAGAAAAGGCATAACAAACACTGAATGTACAACCTGATAAAGAGCTAAAGTCCTTCCTGGTACAAATGGTATAAACTATGTGATCAATGGTATATTTTAGAGTTCCTTTATTTGATTGGCTGTTGGTTAAATGCATTTTCTCTTTTGCCTTATCATAGTAATGATGAGGACTGTATTTCTAACTAGATTTTGCTATTATTATTTCCTAAAAATTTGATACATGTTTTTAATCTACTGATGGGGTAACTGAGTCACATAAAAGGAAATGAAATTTCCTTTCATGGACTGTCTATTGAGCCAATTTGGCATAGCAATAAATTTTAAAGCTCTTTATTAGGTGTTTACATTTTTAGTTGACTTGATGACGTAGAAAGATATCCAACAAAAGCTCATTTTACTTAATGTTAAACTATGTTATCAATGTGCCTAAGTGTATATATCTGCTTATGCAAGCTTTTCATACAGTAAAGAATTAATTTATTTTTAAACAATATATATTTCTTAAACCCCCAAGTAGCTATTCAAATGAAGTATCCCTAAAAGGATCTAGTTTTAATCAGAAAAAAAAGTACTATAAATACATTATTTCCCCTATGCTCATAGTCTTTTTTGGATACTCTGTAGTACATTTCTTGTCCTTTTCTAAGATTAATGATCAGATCCTTTTTATGTCTAGGTAAAATAATTTTCTGTTTTCTGATTTTAAAATGTCTAGTTTTATTTATTGTGATCAGAAAATGTTCTTTGCAACATTACTATTTATAATAAAATAATATCATGTTCAAAAAATGTAGAAACACAAGAAAATGGAATTTAAAAATAAGTTTATCCCATGGTTCCCAACCTTTTGGGTTCCCTGTACATGTTACAGCTCCTCTAATAGCTAAGCTTATTCATCTACAGATGGCAAGATCTACTTCTGTGAATAATTATGGGAATCTCTTAAAGAATACAGAGCTATTGGAACTATCATCATAAACCATAAACACAACTTCACCTAACGTTACCCTTTCTTATTTTTAAATAAACAGAAGCAAACACCAAACATGGGGTCAGGACAAAATGGAATTACTTTTCCAGATCTTATATCCTCAAGTCCAAGTCTCACTGGTCTGAAGACACTCTACAGATATGAGTACCCTTTTTTGAAACAAGGAAACACTAGTATTTTAAATTACCACTTATTAATTATAAGACATCACAAACTTCAAATATTTTAAATGTGACAAGTATGTTAATATCGATGCTTATAATATCACAGCTAGGGTTCCAAATACACCATGCTTCTTTAGTTGTATTAAAAATCAATGTACCTCTGCAAACAATTTACTGATAAACAAAATATTTCATGTCACCATATAGTCATGGGTTTTAGCCATGGGGTAGTCCAAATACAAGTGATTGGTTGTCAATTACTAGTACCTCTACCCTAAAGAATTCATCCCTAAATATAAATAATTCACAAGGAATATTATGTGTACCAGAAGGATATATATTTGTTTGTAGACATTCTGATCCTGGTCCAGAATTTTCCTGGCCACCAAGGTGCCATAATAGTTGGCAAATGACTGGACAATGTGCACTTGTTCTCCCACTACCCCAGTTTCCTTATATAATAAATCAGAATCTGAATGCTAGATGACTGCTTTAAGTTTACATAATCAAGATTTGATTTGCTGGGGGGAGTCCATGATTCAGGATATGCTTTCTTTGACAGGTCTCTCTTCTCTTAGTTGGTAGTTAGCACTAATGAAGCTATGATTGGAAATGTATCTTCATTTCTAATGAAGGTGCACTTGCTGAGGCAACCACTCAAAGCCATAACCAACCAACAAAAGTCTCTTGACTCCCTTACTCAAGTAGTGTTGGGGAACAGGATAGCCTTAGACTATTTATTGACTGAACAGGTGGAGGTCTGTGGTGTGGCTAATACCACTTGTTGTACCTGGATAAAGACTTATGATATTATAGAAACTCAATTGCACAAAATTACTGAACAAGCCACCTGGCTAAAACTGCTTCTTTGATCTGTTTAGCAGTAATTGGTTTGGAAGTTTGGGACCTTGGTTGAGGGGCCTCTTCCTGTCTCTTGGTCTTGTCCTCCTTACAGTCATTATAGTAGTCTCCCTGGTGCCCTGTGTTCTTTCAAGAGTCATATATGCTTTTTTCAAAGTCAGAGGGCCACAATGTGGCCCGAACAACAGAAACAAGAAGAAAGACCAAAGACAAATACCACTTAATGAATCTGACATTGTCTCCTGTGACTTCCACAATGAATAAACATGAGTAAATATGAACTCATATTGAATAAAAATGAATAAAATTTTTAACAAAATTTTTAAAAATGTATTAAAGTTAAGGAAATGAAGTTTGTTTTCATTTTTTATCACATGCTATATTGATGAGTTCTTCAATTTTTCAATTTTGACATTATGAATAAAATTGAAATTTCTTTCAAAGCCACTCTTTGTAATGGAAAACATATTTTAAAGACTTCTATGCCATTAATAAGGAAAAGTTATACAATATAAAGATAGTATGAATTTAAAACATAAAGGCACAATATTGTAATATGGGAAAGTGTTTTATAAATGTGGGTTCAATTTTCATCATCTGGAAAACTATAATGTAACTGTCTTTATTTTATTACTCAAAACATAATTTTCCATATGGAAGTCACTCTGTGGTAGTTAACTCTTCAAAACCTGTGTATATCTCAACTCATTCAGGCCACTGTAGAAAGTAGATTTGTTTAACATATCTTATAGTTTACTTAATATTAGGTATACTGTACCTGAGAAAGGAAAGGAAGACAAGCATTGAGAGGATTTTGAATCTCAAAAGGATAAATAGATGTACATTCATAGATAAATGGGAAAAAATCAAGGTCAATAAAATCCACACTGAGATTAGAATTCTTAGTAATCATATAGAAAAAAAAGCATAAATGGTAAATGCCAAAAGTGAAATTGATAGCATGTAAGAAATTTTGTCCTCTCTGCCCTTTTAACAAAATCCGCTGTAGAACTCTTTGATATATGTCACTTTGCAGGATACAAAAAACACAATGCTCTAGTCCCTGAAAAAACATACAATCTACTATAGAGATAAGGTTAATATACATGGCATTTTATTTAACAGTAAAGAGACTTTCAAAATCCATTATTTCCATATGACTTGGCTTTAAATGAGCTTTACTAAAAATTGAAAATGAATGGAAAAAATATTTTGATTTTCCATTTTGTCCCATATCCCTGACCAACCCCAAAATGCAATGTGGATGGACACAAAGAAGTATAGCAAAGGCTTTGATAATGGCACTGAAACTGAATCACCCACTCCTTGGGGACAGAAGGCCTCTCTCTGCTTTGCCCTGTGCCTCTTGGAAGGGAACCAGGCCAGGGAGAAAACCTAGAGGGGAATTGACTCTCATGAATCTTTGTTTTACTAGGAATGGTGGACCCAGCCTACTGTGTTTGGTTAAACTGCTAGACAGGACTTTCCACACATTCCTTCAAAGGACCTGGAAAGGAAACATTCTCATTGATTTGTCATCAACCATATGCTTTGCCTCAATGCTTATATTCTTCTGAAGCAACTTCTCCATTTCCGCCATAGTGATTATTGAACCTTGGGAGGCAACTCTGGTGAATTTCCCTACTGCTGATCTCACCTCTTGTTAGAACCCTAAGTCCCAAGTATTCTTGGGGGTGTCTCCTTCCCCTGAAGCTCTCACCTATTCCACAACCTGGCCCACAGCAGTTTTCACTCCCAACGTGTCTTCTTATCCTTTTCTTAACTATAGCGGTAGAGGTGGTTTACTGGTGTTTGTTGTTATTTAATTTGTATATGGACATTTTGCTTTTCTGCAAGGTGGGATCTGCCACCTTCCTACTCCTTCTGGGGGAGAGAAGTGGATATTATTAAAAGGGGTTTCCTGGTCCTAACGACGGTGATTGTAGGCATGTGTAAACAAAAGTGGGTACTATGGCTGTGTAGAGAAGACAAAGCATCCTCAGTAGAGTCTGGCCTTGTTCACTTCCTCCCTTTTAGGGGTTGAAAAGCAGTCTGGTTATTTGCATGAGGATGTCCTCATGCCAAAATATTTTTCCTGATGGCTTCCAGATGTCATCTTCTTTATTTTCTTCTTCTTCTGCCTCTTCTTCCCTTTCCTGCTCCTCTTGCTCTTTAGCCAAGCCAAGGCAAGATGAAAAGTATGGCAGCTAAAGCCCTCATTGATCCCATGCTCCACATGCTCCTGAAGGACCTCCAGGCTGGGGAAGACCCGGCAGCAGCCCATGCACCTAAATCCACTGTCCAAGGCCACCATCCAGTCAGGTGTTTTGGCCCTGGGATTCTCTTCCAGAATAGGAGGCTCTGCTCTGTCAGCCTCCTCCCTTTCCTCTTGTGCTTCACCTTCCAAGCTGGCCTCACTGTCAGTCAGGAGTTCTCTGGTAGGAACGTAAGAGTGGGTGATGCCTGTATGGATCTTTTCAGGAAAGGTAATTTCCTCCATTCTTGTCTTCTTTCGGCAGGGCTCCACTCCTTCCTTTGCATCCCATAAGACAGCCACACCCCTATTCATTTGTACACACATGTAGTAAATTTTCATGACCTTTTCCTTTTTTGTCACATGTACTGAGGACATACAGGTCTTATAGACTGAATGAAAGGGAAAGGAAACATGTGGAAAAGGGGAGGAAGTTTCCCCTCGCTCTGAGTCCTGGGGCCGAGGCATCTCAGAGGATCCCAGAGAGTGACCACCCTGATGCAATTGATTGATTCCTGGGAAACAAAATTTCAAACATAAGAAAACTTAAATAAGTGTGTGACGTCTGTAGGAATAAAGAGGGCCATGAGACTACCTTTGTGCAAGCATGTGGAATGGAAGTATATATGTATGTAGTGTCTTAGGATTCTGTGTGTGGTAGGTGTTATTTGAGGTGTGGATGTGGTATAAATATGTGGAGAATGAGTTTGTGGTATGTCTCATGAAATTGTACAGATATCCTGGGTCCTCTCTGGTGAGTGATTTTGGTGTTACTAAGAAGGGATGGTTGATGAGTGTGTGAATATGTTTGATGTGGTGTGACAGTACAAGACAGCAAAGTTCAGGAGAAGTGTATGTTCTTGTTAGATGGTGAGACTGTAAGAGTGTTAGAGTACATATATATTAGCTCTCAAAATGCACAGCTCCATGAAGAATAGAAGGCATTGTGAGTGAAATGGCATGTGGATGAGAAATACTGAATGTGAAAGTGTATTGCTTTCAGAACATATGAGTTTTCTAGAGTATGTTCTAGTCTGAAGGAGTTGAAACAAGTCATCTGTGTAAGATGTGAGGCATTTATTGGAGTAGGGTATAAAAGGGTGAGTCTGAGAAATGATTGTGTGAGGGAATGTAAGTATGTAAGGGTGTACCTGTGGGATACTGCTAGGGAATTGGAAGGATGGATGGAGAGTGAAGGAAAGAGTATTTGAGAGGATAAGTGGAAAAAAGGAGAAGTAGCACCATACCTGGTGTGGTGGAGCATAGATGTGTGAGAGTATGTGAGGGTTTGTACTGATCTGAGAGGGTTCTGATCAAATTTCCACACACCTCTGAGCACTTCTACTGCCTCACCTGCAGTTCTGCTAGTGTTCACATGTTGGAAGTATGTGCTGAGGAGCTCAGTCCTATTCTTGGATACAGTCCCTATTTTTCTCTCCACAGAGGTCTCTGTTCTAGTCCCTCTGCCTTGAGGCTGTTTCCCATTTTGATGGGAAAGTGAATTAAGGAGGGGATGATCTGAGCAGCTCAGCTCCATCACTTGTCTAAGCTCAGATTCCTCATTCACATCTGCCTTACCTTCCTGATCATCAAGAGTGATCTTGCATACAGATTTGGTACAGGAAAAATATTCTGAGCCAGAGTTATTTTCTTCTGCTGTCTGTGTCCAGGCTGAGACCACCACAAATGACCCAGGCTGAGAAGCATCTTCTTGAAAATTCCAAAATTCTGAGGAATTAGATAGAAATGTTGAGGTGTGAAATTTGTTGTTTGATAGGCTGAATGGATATTATGTGCCAAGCATTGTTACCACCCATGGGACTTGTTCTTAAGAGAAATTAAGGTGACTTTCCCAATCAAAACTTCAAAGTATAAGTAAACATCAACAGTTACTATAATTGTTTTGTGGTGTATGTCTGAATAGGACTGGGTAACTCATGTTTACTTCTGGAGATATACTGTATATAGAATATTGAAGACTTTGAACCAAGTCTGAAATACAGTTTGCAATCACTAAAGGTTGCATATTATTATTAGCACAATTTTCTTTATAAGAAATTGTGCAAATAGAGGATATGCAGTGCAGGTTTTATGAAGAATTCTGCATGTGCATATAGAGATACAGATACATAGTTATGCAGATGTAGGTATATAGAGCTATGGAGATAGAGATAGAGACAGAGACAGAAATAGAGATAGAGATAGCAAGGGAGAGGGAGAAGGAGAGGAATAGAGATAGAAGTAAAGATATTTTGAGGGTTCCTCAGTAACTGGGTATAGTGCTGGAAGTGATCAAATGAACACTTCACAGATTTGTCCCAAACTACTTTTCTGGAAATGGGGTTCCACATTTCTCTTGGACCTTAAACCATCATATTCAGATCCTTTAGGAGCTTCTCCCAAAGGAAAACTTACATAGATTGGTAACAAAGACCCTGGGCAGTCCTTGAGAGAAGGGGTGATTTTGTGAGTTGTTAAACAAACAATCCATTTCAATTCAAGGCTGTCATTCTATCTCGCGTTCCTGCATGAACCCTCAGATCCACCTTTCCCCCATCCTCATACCAGTATGAATGAGCTTATCTTCAGAAGAGGCACAGGAGAAATATTCTGAGCTTGAGTCCTTCTTTGCCAAATGATTGTGGTCTTGGCACAATCCAGAGGGTCCAGACTGCGGAATTTCTTCAACCAAGTCTGAGATTCCTGGGAAAGGGAAGAGAAATCAGATAAATGGTATTTTTTTGCATTCACCAATCTCTCAAGAGGAATCATGAACAATAATGCATATGGTCCTTGCCTTTATGAATATTATAGTCTAGTTACTACTCAAAGTTCTAGAATATAAGTAGGCACACACATGTATTGCATTGATATGTCTGTGTCGGGCTGGCTTACCTAGGAGTGGACTATGTTGTTTTGTAGTGTATCAGAGGCTCAGGCTCTTACCTGGCACACAATAAGGCACAAACGTTATTTGTTATTGCTATTTCTTTTTACCTTAAGGATAAATTTGGTGTATGCCTGTAGGTAAAGTGCTAGTGTTTGTTACTTCCTTGGAGAATTAGAATTTGCAGGAAGAAAAGTCCATTAACTTCTCGTTTCTTATAACCAGTTTCCTCCTCCCTCATGATAAAGCCTCTACTACTCCCAGGGTTCTGCAGGATCTGGGCCTTCTGAGAACTGCTGGTTCTGAGCTTGAGTAAGAGCCTCCAACAGGATCTCTGAGATTAGCTCCAGTTTGCACATTCCAATACTGGTCACATCTCCCCCTCAGGTGTTCACTTGCTTCCTCCGGAACAGCTATCCCTTGGCTGGATGAGTGGTGTCATCTTTCTCAGTGTCCCCTGGCAACAAAAAACCCTGGCTCAGTTTCCAAACTCTAACCACTATAGTCATAGCCTCTCTTGGGACCTCCCCAATTTATGAGGAAATTCTAGTTTGCTGTTTTGTCCTGGGATAATTTTTTTTTAATCAGCTTTACCTCTACCCTGGATTTAGAAATATCACGAAAGTCTCCAATTAGTTGTTCTTACTTCCCTTTCCCAGGGAATTGAATTCACAAGCTTCAGTAAATGAATAGATAAATTCTCATTCCTGATGAAATAATATCTCATACACAAATTAAGCTCCTTCCTCTTCACATTCTGTATCAAAATTTTACTTCTCAAAACACATTCAATTTGTCTCTGGGTCATTGGAGAATGTCTGGTGTGTCACTGTGGTATGAGGATGAGGAAATTTTCATGTGTGTGGTATATTGCTTTTACAGAGAAGTATTGTATGTCATGTTTGGTGAGTACGGTCTGATGTGTACACATGTCTGTATATGTCTGTCATGTTTATTCAGCTTTTTTATATGGTGTATATAGGCGTGAGGTTGTAATTGTATATGAAGGTAGTGTGTGTGTGATGTGTTTGGGTGACATTACAGCATAATTCTGTATATGAATAGGCAGTATGTTTTCCATGTATTGTGAGTGATCTGTGTTTCATGTGTTATTGAAGGACAAACAGGTATATGTTTGGTATATAAGAGATAGGAAGGACTTGAGTAATTTTGTGAGATCTGCTAAGACAATGAGTATGTGACAGACAGGAGGGAGAATCAAGACTATCTTTTAAATAGATGCAATGCACATCTATCTCCCAGAGAAGAAAGAGAAGACTTTGAGTTCGTAATGTGACCTGGACATCAGCTTGTCCAACATCTCCATCTCCTATTCCCCACCCTTGTCTTCAGTTCAGCAATCTTTACTTACCAGTATTCTTGTTCTCAAAGGAGATGTGGGAGAAATATTCTGAGATAGAGATGGTTTTCCTGACCTTCTGGGGAATGTGAACAGGCTGTGTAATATCCTTTTGTATCATCAAGTTTTCTGTTAAATGGAATAAAAATTAAAGAAATACGTCCATTTTTTTTACCCATTTAATGAATCTTGATTGCATACTAGATCCCAGATATTCATGGAGACTATAGTCTCTTTCCTGGTCAAGGCTCCAAAATGTAAGTATTGTTCATCTTTAATTTTGTACGGGTATAATGTCAATAGCTAAGTGGACACCATATTGGTGACTATGGCGCTTGCTTTCAATCTGTGTGTCTTGGAACTGTGCCGTGCCATAGAGTGCAGTCAATATAAGATCAAAATTTTAATATTTGTGTATTAAATATTTATTTGCCTGATTATGCATATATTGTGTTTATTACATTTTGTGGTAGATAATTGTGACATGGAAATAATGGCCCCTCAAGAACCTGTGACTGTACCTCACATGATAAAACGGACTTTGCTGATATGATTAAGTTAAGGCTCTTGAGATGGGGATGTTACCCTGAGTTATCTGAGTAAGCTGAAAATCTAATACAAGGAGCCTTAGAAAAGAAGAAGCTCAAAGGCAATAGATGTCGCAGTGTAAGTGGAATGATGAGACAAAGGGGCTGTGAGTCAAGGAATCCAGGAGGCCCCTAGCAGCTGGAAAAGGCAAGTAATAGATTCTCCCCTGGAGCCTCCAGAAGGAAACAGTTGTGTGAACACCTTGATTATACACCATAAGACTCATTTTGGACTTCTGACGTCCAAAATTGCTTGACAGTAAATTTGTATTGTTTCATACTTGTGGTAGTTTGTTACAGCAGCAATAGGAAATGAACGCAACAGCTAATATAAACAAATATATTAACCTTAAAGATCTTTATATACTTGGTAGTGAGCTAGGGGCTTTCCCATGGGTAGGCTCTCCTTGAGCCTACTCTACTTTCCTTGAGTGGAGTGTTGCCTGTTGGAGTCATTGGCTTTACTTTCTCTTTGGGCAATATAAAGAAAGGTTAGAATGTTTAACTTTCAGTCACACATCACACTCCCTATATTTCACATGCTATTATGATTCAGTTCTTTAGTTATACCTGTTTTGTTCATCACTTCCAAATTAGTGATTATTTTTGGTGTTTACATCATCAAAGCGTATATGTATTAAATCACAGGTTTTACCATCTTTTTAGCTCACTATCCCTGACTGTCATGCTTTCTTTATGTTCAGTTTAATTTCTATGTAGATTCTTTGAGTATTTTTGACATTTTTTTATATAAGGTTTATCTGAAAAAATTATTTCCTCTTTGTTCTTGTATGATAATAAATGTTCTTTATCTCCCGCATACTATTTTATATTGTTGTCTTTAGGATTCCAGAATAATTGCTGTTTAGAAGTTTAATATCTGACAAATCATCATTCTTTTGAAGCCTTTTGTTTTTCTCTGTAGTTTTTAAAGTCTTTATTGTTGGAGTTCTGCATTTTTTTAGTATAGGGTATTTAGGTGCGGATTTATTTTTATCTATCCTGTAATGGATTCATTATACTTCCTGATTTTGATGATCTATGGGGTTTCTGCAATTCTGAAAAATTCTCTGCCATTATGTCTTTGAGGATTACTTCACATTTTGTTTGATTCTTCAGAAATCTCAATTTGACATGCATCATACTTTCTATATTTTATCTTTATTAATCTTAATACTTCTTTCATGCTATCCATCCATCAATCCTTCTGGTTTGTATTGTAGTTAATTCTTCATCTCTATCCTCCAGTTCACAAATTTTCTTTTCACTGGTCTGTAATTTGCTTTTTAATCCACTCACTCTTTTATAATTTGTAGGACAACATTTTTGATTCCTAAAACATTTTATTTGGTAGCTGGAGATGGGTTTCTTTCTTTTCTTGATTGTTTTATTTCTGTTTTCAGTCATTTTATTTTATTTTTTTATTTTTAAAGATGCTTTAGATCACATAAATGACAACATCCAAAATATAGGGGGGTTCCCATATGCTTACCCCACCCCCATACTTTTCCCCATTAACAACATCTTTGATTAGTGTGGTACATTTGTTACAATTGATGAATACATATTAAGCATTGTAGTAGCCATGGACTAACAATCATGGACTATAATTTACATTATAGCTTACAATTTCAACCACACATTTTTATAGGTTTTGACAAAACGTATAATGGCCCGTATCCATTATTGTAATGTCATTCAGAACAATTCCAATGTCTCCAAAATGCCCCATGTTACACCAATTCTCCACTTTCCCTCACCCCAGAAACTCTGGTGACCATTGCCTTTATATCAATGTTACAAGTTCTTCCATTGCTAGAATAATATGAAGTCTACTTTAGTCAATAGTTGCATTACCCCCTTATTTTTGTTTATTACTCAATATTGAGGATTTTAGTATGGTGATGCCCACTCTGTTTCTGATTGAGAGGAGGCTTAGATCCCATGGGGCAGATAGATGGAACTGTCTTGCTTGCAGTTGTAGAAACTGTTTTTGAGGTGAGCATTGTCCATCATCATTTTTTTGTTAGTTGTCCTGGGTGAGGCCAATGAACTGGAAAGTAGGTGCTGCAACTCTGCTGAGTTTTAGGGCTTAACCAGCATATGAACACACAGAAGATTTATACATATATTTAACAATTATGATGTTAATTATAGGTTCAAATTAAAGGGGCAAAAGAGCCATGTATAGGGAAATTATAAATGAGTCTAACTCTGTTACATTGGGGAAAACATATTCCAAGGGAAGACCCCCTGACAGGGTGCCAAATTCCTGAGATTGTCTGCCCTCCTATAGAGTCCATGTTTCTCTAGAGCCCTCAGGAGCACCCCTGCTTGAAACACTGTTTACTGTGACATTCAATGAGATCCTCCTGAGACGTGCATAAACATAACCTCTGTAATAACCTCCCAACTCACTTTGAAATCTCTTAACCATAGAACACTTTTGTATTTAATACCTCCCACTTTTGGTCAAGGTCTGTTTCCAAATGCATCGCTAGTTGGTGCTTGGTAATAATCCCTCAGTACCAGGGAGGCTTATCCCTGGGAATCATGTCTCATGCCAGGGGGGAAGGGAGTGAGTTTATATGCTGAGTTTGGCTTAAAGAGAGGCCACCTTTGAGCAACAAGGAGGCTTTCAGGAGGTAACTCTTAGGCAATATATAATACTAAGTTAAGTTTCGATTTCACAAGAGCGATATTCATAAGTATAACCATCAATGTCATGGGCCTAGCGTATTGGTCTGTCCTCCTTCACTAGGCACTACCTGTGTACTCTAGGGATTCTTGATGCTCTATTAGAGAATGTAGCAGGACTTCCAAGAATGAGAATTCAATATTCTTTCAGTTATTGTGTGGGTCTTCACCCACTGAGACAACACCCCATGACCACTTGAACATATTCATATTATATAAAATCATGCCCCAGGTGCACCCTTCCCACACTTTCCCCCATTAACATCTTTCATTAGTGAGGTACATTTGTTACAACCCACACTATTGTAATTCTTCCTTGCCATGGTTACGAGCTTTCTGCAATCCAAAACCTCCCCTAAAACAAAGCCAAAAAAGAAATGATTAAAAATAATAAAAATAACATAATAATAATAATAAACAAATAAAATAATAAAAAATAAAAATGTAAGTTAAAATAAAGATAAAAATTTGCAAATCTTTCATCATCATATATTTTATGTACAGTGACAATTTCTTGTGTATATTCCCCCAGTGTCTTGTTTTTTTCACTTATTTTCAAAGAAGATTTAGGCTACAGAAATGTCACATAGAAAATATAGGGGACTCCCCTATGCCCTACCCCCTTCCCTTCTCATATTTTCACTTATTGATAACATCTCACATGAGTATGGTACATTTGCTACAATTGATGAACAAATATTCAAGCATTGCAACTAACCATGGTCAATGGTTTATATTATGGATTACATTTTGCACCATACACTTTTATATGCTTTGAAAAAAATTTATAATGGCCTGTATGCATCATTGCAAGATCATGCAGAACAATTCCTATGCCCTAAAAATGCCCTATGTTCCATCTATTCTATTCTCCCCCCGCCCTTTCCCTCATAATATTTGGTAACCACTAAGTTTCAATTTTTGAAGAATAAGGTTCATAGTTACATGCATTAATATTGAGGGCTTGACATATTGGTCTGTTTTCTTTTATTAGGCACAGCCTATGTTCTCGAGAGATTCTTGTGCCTCTAATTGAGAACATAGCAGGACTCCCCCGAATGGGAGTTTAA
This sequence comes from Tolypeutes matacus, assembly GCA_026826555.1. NCBI lineage: Eukaryota > Metazoa > Chordata > Mammalia > Cingulata > Chlamyphoridae > Tolypeutes > Tolypeutes matacus. The sequence continues at coordinate 14,128,462 of JAKSZT010046586.1, forward strand.
AATATTCATCTTGTCATAGTGTGTTAACTCAGTGGGTTGAGACCCACACAATAAACTTTCATTGTTTTAAACATACTTATCTACCTTCCTTATAAGTTGTTCAATTAAATTATCTCATTGTAGTTAAAACTTGCTGTTTGTTGTGTTGCAGACTCTACCTTATAATTGTGAGTATTTTGTAATTTTTGATTTTGAGTTTATCTTCAGCAAAGCATCATATATAGGATACTATTCAGCAAGTTTGACTGACCACCCAGAACACTTTTATTTCTTCTACTGCTTATCAAACGTTTATTAGCTGTAATTCTATTTTATATTGATTTCCCATTTTTAGGTTTAAATTAAATACATTAATTTTTGACACCTGTACTCAAGAATTGTCTCCCTTCCCATAAAAGACAATATTTTTCCCAAGGTATGTTCACAGAGTTCTTCCTCCACCCATGCACAGAAATAAAAAATGTATTTGTGATGAGTTCCTGCTGATGGTACAGAAACAGAAAACTAGACATCGACTGAGAGGAAAGAAGAGGATTATGACTAGGCCCAATGTATACCTTCCTATCAGTGGCTGAGCAGAGATGCAGAGCTGGACTTCTACAGTTATGCTCAGACTCTGTATTAGTCAGCCAAAGAGGTGCTGATGCAAAATACCAGAAATCAGTTGGTTTTGATAAAGGGTATTTATTTGGGGTAGAAGCTTGCTGTTACCAGGCCATAAAGCACAAGTTACTTCCCTCACCAAAGTCTATTGCCACATGTTGTAGCAAGATGGCTGCAGATGTCTGCAAGGGTTCAGATTTCTTGGGTTCCTCTCTTCCCTGAGCTTGTTTCTATCAAGGCTCAATTGCTCTGCTTGCTCCACAAGGCCAGCTGTAGACTATCAGGCAAAGGGCTTGTCTTTCTTCCTGGGGCCTGTGCCATGTCTAATTGAACCTTTTCTGCTCCTTGTGTGCTTACTTTCTGGGCTCCAGCTTTAAAAAAACTCAAAACTCTGTTCTCTCTCATGTCTTTTCTCTTTGAGTCCCTGCCCACCAAGGGGGCGGGGATGCAACATCCTATTGATGTGGCCCAATCAAAGCCTTAATCATTATTTAACCCAGTAAAAGTGAAACCTCTGAATCCAATATAATCTAATATGCCTGGAAGGACAGAGCAGTTTACAAACATAATCCAATATCAATTTTTGGAATTCATAAATAATATCAAACTGCCACAGTCTCTCACAACCTGAAATAACTAGCTCTTCCTTTCTCCTTACCAGAACAAGAGAGCATGTGTAAAGAGGAATCACAGGAGAAGTATTCTGATATAGTGGATGTGTCTCTTTCCTCACAAACCAGGGTAGTCTCCTCCAAATGATATCCAGATTGTGCAGTGTATTTGCATAAATTTGTGGTTCCTAGAAAGTGGAATAGAAGTCATAGAGATATAGTAAGTGTTGATAAATTCAATCATTCATCAATTCAACTATAAAGATTCTGAATATCTGTCATGTTCTGAGCTTTAGAGCAGATGTGTTACCTGACCTCATGAGAAATAAATTCTGTATCCTGCTCAAAACCCAACATATACGGACACTTAAGCATTTGTATTACATTATCATTGGGTGTTGGGATTTGTATGGGACTTGCATTACTGTTATATTCCTGACTGTGTTAGAAATTGTGAAGAAGCAGAACTATTGGTTTACATTATCTTGTCAAACTCTTCTTCTGGAATACTCCTCACATGGAGCCTAAATGGTCTCATATTCCAGCCAAAGGCATAATTTTATACTCAAATATACCAAAATTCCTAACAGAACTACAGGGCTTCATGTAAGACAGGAATTTCTAGCTGCAATAGCTGCTTGCATTCTGCTCCTCTCCCACCACTTTTCTCTCCAAGTCCCCTTTCCACGAAAATACTTATTTCCCTCAACAGTTATCTCTAGGTTAGGAAGAGAACTTGCCTTTCAATATTCTCTGCTTTTTCATGGAGCCTGCCTTCAAGGTTCCTCACGCCTACCCACATTCGTTATCATTTCTGGTATTCTTTGCCTTTCCACCACATTTTTCACTCTAAAGTAGCCTTACTATCCCATCTCCCAGAAATTTACCTCAGATGAAGCCATTAATATATTTTTATTTTTGAAGAAACTAAATATTCATGATTTCTTTATATCACTGTCCATGTTTCAAATGTTAACCTAGTTCACTGTTATTTAATGGTTCAATAAATCACCCTTTGTCACTCAGGAGTGGGTCTCATATATGTAGTATGCCCATAATGGAGTAAAATTGTATCTGGTGAGTCCAGCACACTGGATTTAACATGTTGGTTAAAACTGGGTTAGGGTTTAATGTATGATTGAGTTGATATGTGTGATATGAATATGAGATGAGTTTGGTGTAAGGGCTGATGATACAGTTGGTTTGTTTCTGTATGTTAATTCTGCCCATAACTGTGTATGTATATTGTGTGTTTCATGATTATCAATTAGTGTCTTTGTGTGTTTGGCAGGTCATTATATGGTTTAGCTATGCAGTGTATGAAATGTAGGGTAAAGACAGAACAAAAATACTAGGGTCCTTATTGCCAACATCTGTGCTAACTCAATGGACAAAAGTTCCATACCAGGAGCAACAAGCTGAGAAGAACAGAGGTTACCACCCCGTTGCCCACTGGAGGAAAGATAGGACATAAGAAGACAGAATTCTAAAGTTCTCCCCAAAAAGAACTGACTTTTTTTGGAACATAACATAAGGAGGTGTAAGCTGAAAACAATGGAGATTTCCATGGAAAAAAATCTCAGGAAAGCTGGTTGCTCCATGAGAGTAATAAGCTAAAGGGTAGGACAGATAATTTACCAGAGAGAACCAAATAAGAGCTATAAAGAGACCTCCTGGAGTGAGATACTGGTCTCAAAACTGCCCCTGCAATTGGGCCTGAATGCAAATAGGATCAGATTGTTAAAATAATGCATCACCAGAGAACCAACAAAAACAATGGAGCAATCAGCCAGCAATTACTGGAGCTTAACAATTGAGTGTGATATTTTAAGTAAAGACAAGTTACTTAACAGAGATATCAGAGAAAAGAGAGTCCAGCTAAAACCACACTCATGCCAGGTTGACTATGCCCTCTGAGAAGTGACATCAAAGACTTATAACCACAGGGGAAATAGATTTTACTAAAATAATCCAGCCAGATCATTAAATAAACAAACAAACAGTGACCATAATATGTATTTGTAAGGAGGGGATACATAATATGTATTTGTAATTCAGTATTGAATTATTACAATATATGATCTAAAATGTCCACTTTTCAACAAAAAATTAAGAGACATGCAGATAAACAGGGATTTGTGACCCATATGCAGGGAAAAAGCAGGTAACATACACTGCTGGGAGAGGAACCAGATGTCATATTAATCAGACAAAGTTTTTAAAGCTGCCATTACAAATATGTTCAAGGGATGATGTAAGCCATGCTTGAAGAGGTAAAGAAAGATGTGTTAATGTCTCCACAAAGAGAGAATATCAAAAATATAAAAATTTTAGACAAGAAGCAAAAGAAAATTCTGCAGTTGAAATGTACAAAAAACAAATGAAAATTCACTGAAGGGACTCAAAAGTATAATTGGAATGGTGGAAGATAGAATCAGTGAACTTGTAAATTGTCAAAGATTATGCTATCAAAAGAACAGTTTGAAAAAAAAGAATAAAAATAATTGAACAAAGCTTCAGAGAAATGTGGTTCACCATTAAGCTCACCAATATATATGCAATGGTAATACCAGAAGGAAAGGAGAGAAAGGATTAGAAAAAAATATTTGAAGAAATGATGATAAAAACTCCCCAAATTTTAGAAAAGGTATTAATTTATACATACAGGTGATAAAGACTATGCATACAAGAATTTCCACAAACTCTGAGTAGGATAAACCAAATGAGATCCACACCTAAACGTATCATAATAAAATGCTGAAAAGCAAAGACAGAGTAAATCATAAAAGCAGGAAGAGAAAAATAACTCATTCACAGAATAACAACTGTTCTCATCAGAAACAATTGAGGCAGAATGTAGTGTGATGAAATATTCAAAATACTGAAAGATAGAAATAAAAAAACCTCTCCATCAAGAATATTATATCCAGCAAAACTATCTTTCAAAACATACTGGAAAAATAAGAGCAAGCTAAACATAAAACAAGCAGAGGGAAAGAAATAATAAAGTTTAGACCTGAAATTAATGAAATAAACAACAGAAAATTATAGAAAATCAATGAAAGCAATGTTGGATCTTTGAAAAGATCAAAAAATTGGCAAACTTTTAGCTAATCTGACCATGAAAAGGAGAAAACTCAATTTACTAGAATGAAAAAAGACATACCAAACTTACATAAAAAAACAAGTACTCTAAACAAATACTATGAGAAACTGTATAACAAATTAGAAAACTTACATGACATGGACACAACTCAAGAAAACAGTTACCAAGATTGAATTAAGAAATAATAGAAAGTCTGAATAAACCTAACAACAAATATAAAGAGTTGAGTTTAGTAATCAAAAACTTCCAACACAGAAAAGCCAAGCTTAGATGGATTCACTTCTGAATTCTACCATATATTAAAAGAAAACAAATTCTTCATGAAACCTCCCAAAAATAGAAGAAGAGGAAAAGCTTCCCTCCTTATTCTATGAGGTTATTATTAACCTAAGAAAACCAGACAAAGACATCAGAAGAAAAGAAAACTATAGATCAATGCCTCTTCTGACTATGGACACAAATATTCTCAACAAAATACAAGAAACCTATTCTAGCAACATATAAAAAGATGTATACAGCATGAACATGTGAGATTTACCCCAGGAATATAAGTTTGGTTAACATCGGAAAATCAATCAATGAAATTTACCATATCAATAGGATAAAGGACAAAAACTACATAAATATTTAAATAGATCAGAAAATCATTTGACAGAGTCCAATGCCCTTCTTGATAAAACATTCAAAAACCTAGAACAAGAATGGAACTTCCTCCGACTGATAAAGGGAATCTATGAAATAAATAGGACTAGCATCTTAATGCTGAAAGACTACTTCCCTAAAAGATAAGGAACAAGACAAGGATGTCTACTCTCACCACTTCTATATGACAAATATGACATTGTACTACAGCTTCTAACCAGGGAAATTTGGTACTAAAGTGAAATAAAAAGCATCCACATTTGAAAGGAAGAAGTAAAAACTTAGAATGAGAGGCTGAAAAACTGAATAGATATTTTGGAAGACTCATGGAGTAAGAAAAACAATAGTTTAGGACTCAGACAAAAATGAAAATAAGCTATTTCTTACAGTCCCTCACTGAAATAAATAGCAAAATATTCAAGCAGAAAAGAAAATTATAATATAGGGAAGACCAGAAAATTAAAACTGAAAGAAGAAATAAAAATCAAGGAAAATGTAAGATCTGAAGAAATCTAAATTAAAAGTAATTAAAATTTTGTCTTATAACATTATATATAATAAATAATATATTATATATATTAAAATATACAAGAGTAATACCATAATTTCAAGAGGGAGAAAATGATAGTACATCCTTATAATAGCCTTCTTAGATTGGATAATGATATAAAAATGCACTTTTATTCTTTTTGTTATGTCATATGCACTAAAAATATTTAGTGGTGAATGTTATAGAATCAATTTATTTTCAAGTCATTCTTCTACAGATGGAAAGGCAAAATTTTAAAGACTTTTTAATCTAGGTGAGAAGAGAATAATATCTGTATGTTTTTATGTCATCCTTTTAATTTTTTGGTAGATTTTAAATTTTGCAAAATAAAATGATGGGAATAGATAGAAAATAAGAGAATAGAAATTGGAGGTTGGCTCTATAGGGAAGCAGAAAATGAAAAATAAGAATGTGAGTGTTTTGTATCATTATATGAGCATTTGGATTCATGTGGAAGATTACAAAGTAATGAGAGAAAAGGATATGGTTTGAGAGGTTGACCTGTGTAGGGAAGAGTGTGAGAAAACTGACTCTAAAAATATATGATGTGTTGGGGTGAACCTGGGCAGCTTTGGAAGCCAAAACTTGAGCAGTCTTGCAAAATTCCTAAACTTGAGAAGTTTTACAAAATCCCTCTGTGACCCTCCCTCACACCACCATTCCCACCTCAGTTACATTAGAGTCCTACACAAAGACATATGTTCTACTCTTGAAGGTAAAGATAGAGGCAAGTTGTTTCTTCTCCAGGAGCTTTGAACTGGGTGTCTCTATTGCACCTCAAGTCCAATTCTGGAGGATCCTTCTACCTCTAGCCTGTCCCAAGCTGTTAGTGCTTTCACTTCTATTGGATAATATATAACATCTGCTCTTCTGGCTCATATTAATGTAGTCTTCTCATGTTTCTCTGATAAAACTCTCATCCCCTTGGTCCCTTTCCGGGACATTTCTTCAAACAGAAACTTAGTCTCCATTGATTTTTTCAATTTCCTCCAGTTCTATCAGGTGTTTATCCTTTGGGATATATTGCTTCTACTGCTGATCTCCTGAGCATTTTTGGAGAAAAGAGAGAAGCATTTTGAGTTTCATCCTGGACTGGGCAGCCTATATCAGCTGAAGGCCAGAGCCATTCAGCTTCTTTCTGGGCTATGCTTAAATCCCACCTTCTCTTCAGCATCCTCTTCAATAGTCCCTCCTTACCAGCACCAATGAGCTTATCTTCAGATGAGATACAGGAGAAGTATTCTGAGGAGGAGGAGGAAGAAGTCTCCTGTGCTTTCTTGCCTTGGGTTGGGGCCATAAGTCTACACTGAAGAGTATATTTTAAATTCAACTTCCCTGGGAAATTAAAAAAAAAAAAAATAGTAGAGTGTGGTTCATGTTTGGTGTTTATGAACATCTTTTCATCCATTAAACAAACAATTACTGAAAGTCTACTTTGTGGCACATACAGTTAATACACACTGCTTCCATGTCCATGGATAGCATAGCCTGGTTCCTATCACTGAAAATTTTAAATGTAAACTAACATTTGTTATGTCAATATATGTCACAGAGGAGTGGATTTGCACAATGTGTGTTCTTTGTAAATTGAATTGTCTCCTTTCTCCCTGGGTATACTACTAGATTTGATTTTATTTATCAGCCTCCCTTGTTGTTAGTTCTGATCATATGAATAAATTTTCCACAATGTAAAATGGGTACAGGTGACATTTGCCATCTCCAGACATAAACATAAAAACTTCCTCTGTGACCCTCCTTGCTTTTTCCTTTTTTGACTGACTGGGATATCGATAGGCCAGGTGACTTTGAAGGGGGCATGTCAATGATCACAAAGTGTCCATCAGCCTGGGACCTCATGGAACAGAACTTCCCTAGAACCTAAATATATACCCTGAATTGCTATATGAGCAAAATCTAGATTTGTGCATTAGTTACTACAGCCTCATCTACTTTAACTAGTGAAAGAAGATTGTGATGTTTTTGAGAAGCAAAGCTGATACGTTGTAAGTGATACATTGTAAGTGGCCAATTACATTAGGTATTAATATTTAATTTCCTCTGACTTATTTATGAGCTCTATGTGGTTATGTGTGAAGAGGTGTATGTGCTTTGCATTGTCTCAAAGTCAACACTCAATAGGAACTCTTGTATATGCACTAATTTTATTAAAGGTGTGTCAAGTATCAGCTATGATGTTTCATGCAATCACTCATCTTTGCCCCTTCCCCAGTGTGTCAGGTTTTAGTAATAAGAGGAAAATCATTGCATACTTTTTCCTCCTTCAATCGTCTCTAAAAATTTGGTCCCATAAAAAGAAGAAACCTCACTCTCCAGGCTTCTTCTCCCAGGGCCCAGTTTTAACATGCAGAAGCCCAAAACTTTCTTGGAAATCTCAGGTTCCCATCAGGAATATGATCCAAAATTTATAAATTTGGGATTGGGTCTTTTCTGGCCCCTCCCATCACTGAGCAAGTCCTCCCTCTTAAGGGTTACTTGTTTACTATTAGCCTCCTTAGTGGCCAGGACTACCTCACTTTCCCATGTTTCAAGAAACGGCCTGACCCTGACAATTAGTTCAACCACTGTGGTTTAATAGTGTTTTTGCATGTATGTGCACCGTTTCCTGTTTTTTTCTTATATTTCACATAGAAGCCCCATAATTACATAGTCATAGTATGAGATAAAACAAGTTTTACTTTTAAGTCAACTAATTCTTTATATTTCTTTATATATCCCTGCCTAGCCAGGTTTTCAGTGCCCAAATTTTACTTTTTTTTTTAATTCAAATTGTTCACTCATCTAGATGAACCACATTATCTTTTTCTTTAAAAGAAAGAAGTATTAGAAAATTTCGTATAACATACTTTACTTATTCAATGCCCTTAGGAAGAAATAAAGAGAAATGGTTTTAGTGAGGAAAAAAATAGTCTTTTATTGAGCAACCACTATTTCTATGACAGAGTAACCCAGATGGACTTCAGATGGCTAGCACAGACTTGAAACAGCAGAGACAAGGACAGGATCATATAATCCTTCTCTTCACTCTCAGACCATCAGACCATGATTGGCATCCACTTCTCTTTCTTTCACTATCTCTACCCACCTCTTCCCCTCATCCACTACAACTAGGATTTCTTTTGCCATCCCTCCTTAGAAGGCAATTCTTGATTATCCTACACCCAGAGAATATGCTTAGCACGTACTTCTTGATGCCTTGACAGTTTCTTGGGAGTCTATGCTTTCCAGATGTTTCCTTTTTTGTTTCTGTTTCATGGTTCAACTCTCTGGAAAGGACTCAAATCAGGTCCTCTTCCCTCTGAAACTCTGTTCTTAGCTCTCAGGAAATCACTTGCCGTTTGCTCTGAATCAATTTTGTATATTCAAGAAAAAGAAATCAATTGAGAAGCTGCCTTCTGACCAAATCCCTGGACTGACCAGTGCTCAATACACCTCAGGGCTCTTATGATGCAAGTGATCACTAAGGCCTCATCAGGATTCTCTGGGCTATTGATGACCCCAGTGCATTCCGGGGACTCAGGAAGGATTCAGATGACTATATGCCTACCACATCCCAAGCCTGGGTGGTTCCTTTTATCCAATGGAAACTCTAATATTAGCTTGACTTTTTATATCTTGCACTTTATCAAAATTTGATAGATGACTTGAGTTAGACAAAAAACAGTATTATGCAAATCTCCCCAATGGTAAGGATATGGCATTTTCTGAGAGGCCACACTAATCTCATAGAAAATAATCAACATATATCTTATTATTATTATTACTATTTAACTTATGTATAAACATAAGTTTAACACACGTGTATGCTGGTGTTTAAGTGTGGATTTGAGAATATATCCTCATTTCATGAAACTCTAACATTTTAATTTCTCCCACTATCAAGAACACTCCCATGCATTTCACACGTAGACATTGTCTCATTTGCCACTCTCCTCTTCACACTTTCCTCGAGAGGAAGGATTTGTGGAAGGGGAAAATCCCTGGCTACACATCTCCTGTGCCTCATCAGGAATTCTGTTCTTGTCAAGCCTGAAAGATCTCACTCTCCAGGCTTCTGTTCCAGTCTTCAAAGTACATCATCTGTGAACAGCTAGGAGATATATAGGGTTTGAATTCTGGGATCAGCTCCAATCAACCTCCCACCCACTTGCTAAATACACCTCTTCTCTTAGGGACAATATTGGTAAATGTTCAACCTTAACATTATTAGAACCAGGCCATGACCTGGCCTCTTCAATTTCCTTACCCCTAATATGTACTTCCTCTGGGTCTTTCCCCTACTTACCGATGACCTCAGCTTCTCAAGAGTCATTCTTTTTCTTCTATATCCTTCCATATGTCCTTACAGAGGCCCCATTCCAGTGAATTTAGAAGTTCAAATAAATCAACAGGCTGATTCTTAAGGAAATAAAACTTCTAAGAACCCTTAACTTTTACAAAATATTAACTCTTTAATCAGATTTCCCCCTGCACTACTCATCAAAACTTTAATTTGGTATAATGTGTGGTGTAAGAGTACGTGAAAGTGAAATATTTGTCTGTGGTTGGATAATATGAGTGTGTATGTGTGTATTCTGTTTTAAAATTTGGAGTAACACATGTTATTTGTCTGTGGTAAGTGTTAATACTGAAAGTTTAGAAGTTGTGGGTGTCAGAAGTGTTTGCTTTTGTGAGAATGACTTATGTTTCTCTGTGTCTCTCTATATTGTCTCTGTACCCACAAAACCTAGAGTTAGGTGTTATGTCTATAGACGGTGCCATAGCAGTATGGATTATGCACATTACTTTGATACATAGTTTCAAAAATAGGTAATTCTCATGTTGTACTTAAGATATGGTATGTTATCTGTATGAGATCATAGGGCTACAAGTGTGTTCCTAAGAATTGGTGACACAGCACAACTTTAAGAAAGTGAGAGTATGAGAGGAAGATAGTGTTAGAGCCATGGAAATGTATGAATATCTAAAGATGTTGACAATGTTGGCAGAAGGTAAGGGGAAGTGAATATGAAAGTGTGATGTCTTCTTCATGGATTATAATTATAGAAAAGTAGGTTCCAAGGAAGTTGAAATAGAGTGTGAATTTATCCATATGAATAATTGTATATGGTAGCAAGAAAATGTGAATGTAAGAGAGTAAATATGGTGCTAAGGATTGAGTCATGTCCCCCACAAAGACATATTCAAGTCCTAACCTCTGGTCCTGTGAGTATGAACCCATTTGTAAATAGGATCTAGAGGAGGCCAAATTGAGTCCAAAGTAGCCTTTCATCCAGTATGACTGCAATCTTTATTAGCAGAGAAAATGTGGCCACAGTAGCATGAGGAGACAGAAGGGGACAGATGGCCGTGTAACAGGAGTGGAAATGGATTGCTAGCAAGTCAGTAGCAGAATGCTACAGACTTCAGAGAAAGCATGATCCTGCTGATAATGTTGATTTTGGACTTCTAGCTTTCCAAACTGAAAAAATAAATTTTTGTTATTTAAGCCAACCAACCTGTGATATTTGTTATAGCATCCCTGGCAAACTGAGACTTATGGGAATAATTCTGTAAGGAAAAGAGTATGTGAAAGTTGAAGCTTGAGAAGACATGAGCAAATGACTGTGAGTGATGATATAAAGGAAGTAGTGTACAGGGAATAGAGTCAAAACAGTGATGGAAGGGGCTGCTAAATTTTATGACTGTAACAGTGAAGGTGGAGAGATGGATATGTGTATGAAGATGTTAATGTACAAGGGAACTTTTCTAAAGTACACCATCCTGCTCACCACCCCTCACCTAGGTGAAAACTCTGTACTAAATATCTTTGGCCTAATCTCAAGAGTGAAGCATTGGTTCCTTCTTCAGTGCATCATTCTGGAATGTTCTGACCTGCACCCTGTGTCCAATCTTTCCCGAATCCTCTTCCTTTCAGCTGGATGTCTCTCCCTCTCAGAAACTGCACCACAATGGTATCAACTACATTTTGCTCTACTGGTTTAGAATAACTTACTCTTCCCTTGAATTTTGAGGACCATTTCAATAGTTCCCAATTCTTTTTTGTTGTTGTTGTTATTTCTACTTTCTTTCATTGCATCCCTCAGTATCCTTTGTAGCGTTCAGTTGAAATTAGTTTAGTTTGCCTTATTATTCTTTTTATTCTTATTTCCTCCATCCCTCCCCACTCCTTCCTTTCCTTCCTTCTTTCCCTCCTTCCTTCCTTCCTTCTTTCTTTCCTCCCTCTCTCTCTCTTTCTCATGCCCAAGTTATTGATGAGAACTCAGGAGCTAGTTTCTAGGAAAAAAATGGCTAAACATCATGGCTTCAGACTTCTTCCTTCCCTTCCCCTTTCCTGATAGCATAGCTCCTGCTATAGCTCACTCAAAATTTTGGTCTTTATCTTCCCAAGTCAAAAGTTCTTAGTTGGGCTTCTCAGGTCCTATAATTCATTCTTTGGAAATCTTTAAAGTATTATAAATCCATAAGACTGTGACTAGAGGTTGGATTTCTCTGTGGCTTCAAACCTACATCACTCTATCTGGCAGCTAGTTTTTTTAATTTGTAGTGTGTAGATTTGTGATAAATATTTACTTCTACTGTAGCTAGAGTATCAATCTTTATTACTGACTCTCTTTCTAATTTAGACGGGCTCAAAGGACAGAATTTAAGAAAACCTGCCTTGACATAGCCAAAGTAATGGCATTTCAAATATAATGATGAAATTCAATGTAATGATCATCAGGAAGAAATAGATAGAAATTACATAAAACCTAAATTATATGGAAGATAGCTGTGGGCATGTTAATATCCACATAATAGGATTTTAAGGAGGAAAGAAAACTAAACAAAGGAGAAGAAATATTTATAAAATAATAAAGTCTAGTTCTAAGCCTGAAAAGAACAACTCTCTTTGTGGAATCACTGGGCATACAATAAGTTCAGAGAATTCTCTTGGGAATGCTCCAAGCAATATGATTGGAACATCTAGGAACTTGAGCTTTGGCAGCAGAGCATTTGGGAAGGAACTCATCAGAAGCAAGTCACTTTGACTGGGGTCTGGGATTACAAGGTGGGCAATCAAAGACCAAAGAAGTTTAGTATTGAAATAGTAGGGAGCTACTGTGACAGGAAGCCAACCTGGACCAGAAGATTCCAAGAGAGTGGTATTGCCCTAAGGCCAAATTAATTAAGGTAAATGGAAGGGAAGGTGGGAAAAAGGAAACAGGGCAGCAAAATGTAATAAAAATGATAGAAATGACAAAATATATCAATATTCAATAATAACTGAATGAACTGACAATTATTTTTGGCCACAGCATAGATTGTCCTCTTCTGAATGATACAATAATTAACATGCTCAATCTAATGTAGGTATGTGTGTGTGTGCATGTGTATATAAAATTTTATTCCCCCCAATGCCAATTAGACATTCCTCTCAAGCACAAATGGAGCATTTACAATACAAAAGCGATCATTTGTTGGCCCTAAAGCAAGTTTTACTCAATTTCAACAATAAATTGTAAGAATAGGTATTACAAAAACCACATTTTCTGACTCAGTACAATGAAGTTAGAAGTTAGTAATGAAATCCAATTATACCTGGATATTTAAAAATAATGACAAAAAATTATAACAAAAATAAAAATACTTGGAACTTAATCATGAAAACACTACATATCAACACATTGAACAAATGAAGTGCTTTAGGTAAATATATAGCCTTAAATACTTTTGTTATATGAGAAGAATTAAAAATTGAGAATAAAGGATAATTTTTTACCAAAATGTAACTTATAAAACTAACAGAAAGTGACCTAGAAAGCCTCAAAGGCCCTATAATTATAACAAAAATTGAAAAAGTTTTCTGTTATAAGAAGAGATCTTGTGTATTGGTGGGAGGAGTGAAAGAACATCAGAAGATTGTGGAAAGAACCTTCTCTTCTAGGGAAAGGAGGAATTGGCTCCATTAGCACAGGTCACTAACTAGGGAGTGGGCAGGATCTAATTAACAGTCAGAATGATTCCTTGCTTGTGTCAAAAGACCAGGAAATGCATACTTCCCTCCTGTCTACTACCAAGAGTAGCAAAGAGCATAAATAAATATAAACCCACATCTAGGCACATTATTTTGAAGGACACATGCATTTTTTCCTCTATAAAAAGTTCTCTCAAAGATAAGTAAGCAATGATTGGTCTCACTCCAACTATAACAGAAATGATAAGAAATCCCAGAGTTGAACTTTACAAAAGACAAAAGCCTTTTGGAATAGCTAATCCCCCTTCCTCAAAATGAGTAATGAGTTACTTACATGAGAAACACTTAACAAAAGTATATGGAAAGGCTGAATATAAATGGTTAGAAAAGATGTATGACAGGAAATAAGAACCAAAAGAAACCAGAGAGCAATTTTAAAGTCAGACAAAATAGAATTTACATTCAAAATCATCATATAATTTGAAGAAGTTAACTGTATTCTGGTAAAAAGCATTATATCAAAAAGTTAAAATAATCATGAATATACATATGCAACTAAAAATAGGAAAAATATGCATATACGTACAAATATATATGTATATATTCATATCTTACAGTAATTCATAGCTACAAAAGGAAAATAGATTTATACATATACATACACACATGTAGTTCTTTGTTAAAAGGAAAATTACAATATAAATAATGAAATATGATGCAAATAATAGGACATACATGAAACATTACTTTAAAAGTAACTGATAGCTTCATCATTTACCCTAAAACACAAAAGGAATGAATATAAGTAAACTAAGTTTTCAACACCAAAAGACTAACATAACAAATACACACACAAAAAAAGTAAGAAAATAATAAGGATAAGTGTAGAACAGAATTAAATTGAGATAAAGCTAGAGTAAAGGCATGAAACAAAATGCTGGTCTTTGAAAATATAACTTTATTATATAGACCCACGGCAAGACTGATAAAGGAATGGAAAGGGAATCACAAGTAAAAGATAAATCAATGTATACATATCTATGCATATATACATATATAAATTAAAAACATGGAAAAGATTGAACATTACAGTGCTTTAAACAAAAAACATATTATATATAACCACACACATAAATTTTTAAACCTGGATGAAATGGAAAATTTCTTGGACCACTTGAGCTAAGAGAATATTAATAATAAAAACTAGAAAAATTCAAACTACTTCCCAACCTGCCTATGTATAGGCCCAAGTCCAGATGGTTTTATGTGAGAATTCCTATAATCTTTCTCAAGAGATGATCTCCTACTTAGAATATTCTTCTATGAACTAGAATACATGTTTAACACTGTTACAAGGTGGTAAGAATATGGAGATGCATGGAAAAATACAATTAACGTAACTTATAGACTATAATTAGCAGTGATATTGTAATATTTTTGCAACAATGTCAAAGAAGGTTCTGTGTTAATAATAAGGGGGTATGGAAAATATATACCTAATGCTTGCTATAGGCCATAGTTAGTGGTGATAGTCTATGATGTTCTCTCATAATCTGCAGCAAATGTTCCACAACAATGTAATGTGTTGGTGGAGATGTTTTGTATTGGAATTCCACACATGTGCATGATTGCTTTGTAAGTTCACAACTCCTCTAATAAATATATATTTTTAAAGTTCTCCAGAAAATTAAAAAGAAAAAAGGAAGGAATGGGACAAAACTCATTCTATGAGAAAAGTGCAACCATAAATCACAGTCTGGACAAGGAAACTATAAAAAAATAAAATTATAGGCATATATCACTTATGAATAAAATTTTAAAATTTGGATTAATATGCTAAATAGACCTAACATTGGAAAATAAAATATCATGATGAAATTTGGCAAAGTTACATAAAATGGTTGAATGTAATTTACTGCATAGATAAACTAAAAGAAAAATTTCATACATATTTCGATAGATGCCCAAATAAGCACTTGATAAATGTGTTACCATTTTTTATTGAAAACAATACTCCACAACTTGGAATAGCCAGAATCATCATTAGTAAAAGCTATATGTATTCAAAGCATATTAAAAGTCAAGAGAAATTTTAGATGCATTTTTTAAATATTTGAAATAAGAAGAAAAATAAGCTTTCACTTCCCCATATATTAAAAATGGTACTGAGCATAACCAACATAATAATACAAGATCAAAAATAATTAGTCTAAGGAATGGAAGGGAAGAATTAAAATTCTTACTATACTCATATTATATAATAAACTACTTAGAAAACACAACAGAATAATAGACAAACTTTCAGAATTAAGTTCAGCAAGGGAGCCAGAAACAAGATGAACTGAAAAAACAATTGTATTCTTTGCAAATTGCCAGCATAAAATTACAATGGAAAACAAAATACTATTTACAAGGAAAACAATTTTTTTTAAACCTAGAAATTAACCTAATAAAGAATATACAGGACATATGTGAAGGAAAGCTTTAAAAGGTTAAAAAACATCTTTGTTCCCTTAGAGTAGAAATGGACTTCTGAAAAATGAGGTTCAGCCTATACCAAATCATTTTAAGAATACGGGTGAAAAAAGGAATCTCCATGAACTAAAATGAATTTTATTAAAATATGTAGCCATGTTGGAGAGCAATTAACCAACTGTTTATGAAATCAAATAAGCATATAGCTTATGACCAATAATCTCCCTCCATAAGGGACATTTAGAAAGATTTTTCTTTGTAGCATTATTTATGTCAGCAGAGATTTGTAACTTTTCTTCAGTTTCTAACTCAAGAAGAATGGATTAATCAAATGTGGTAGATGCATATTATAGAATTCAATTACAAGGACACATGTCAAGCACACGAGAACATGTTCGCATGGAGAGGAGCATCAGAATGGGGCTGGAGATCAAAGATAAAAACGTAAGCAGCAATTTAATGAAATAACAGAAATGTTCCTTGAACAGTCTAGTGACTGAGGAGTATGATTGTCGCAATAGCTTGTAATCTTTAAACATGAATCACAATCATGGTCATTGTCATCTTCATCATCATCATCATCTCCCCAAATGGTAAAAGATTTAGAATTGTTCTAGAGATCCCTTACTGTATTTGTCCTCTGTGGCTGCTATAACAAATCACCACAAACTTAGCAATAAAACAACACAAGTTTATTATCTTATAGTTCTGGAAGTTAGAAGCCCAAGTTAGGTTTTACAAGCTAAAATCAAGTTTCTCCCTTTTGGAAGTTCCAGGGAAGAATCTATTTCCTTGCCTTTCTTGGCTCTAAGGCCCTTCCTTCATCTACACAATACATCATTCCAACTTCTGCTTCCATCATCACATCTTCTCTTCTCTGACTCTTATCTTCCTCCATTCCTCTTATAAGGATCCTTGTGATTAAATTGCCCCCACCAGATAATCCAGTATAATTTCCCTATATCAAAATCCTTAACTTAATCATATCTGCAAAGTCCCTGATGCAACAAAAAGGATTAGGGTATGGATATCTTTGGGGTGACATTATTCAGCTTACCACATTTACCAAGACAATCACAGAGGATGTCAGAAAGAATTCACCTATACTAAATTATACTAGATAGTTAGAGAAGCTCTAAATTAAGCAACAACAATAGGAAAACAATGGTACAGCAACTATATAAACATACACAGTAAAACAAAGAAGGCTGAAATAAATAAAAACTCCACTTTGAAATGAAACACAACCCCCAAAATACAAGAATAATTAGATGAATGTTCTTCATGTTAAAAATTAAGGCAACTAGATTCAATAAACAAAAGTCAAAACCTATAACACAAATCAACACAAAGAAATAAAAATAATGAGTTTAGAGCTGAGAAAAAAAAAGATTCTACATAAGATTATAATTGAACAAATAAACAAATTGGAAGCAGGAAAAAACTTTGAATAAAGCTGATAGTTGAATAATTGGTATATAGATATGAAATAAGTAAATGTAAAGAGAAGAGACAAAGATATAATTAATTAGAAGATAATAAATTAAAAGGAAAGGCCAATTGATGCAACAGAACAATAATTAGTATTTTTGAATAAAAAACTTGACAAACAAAGAAGACAATTATTCAAAGATATAACACAGTAAAATTTTCCTAGCATGAAGGAAAAACTGAAACCACAAATGAAAAGGTACACAGTTCTTCAGGGCAAAAAATAAGATAGAGAACAACTTAAAGAAGTTCATAACCCAGAGTTACATTCTTGATCTTAGAGGATAAAATCAACAAACAAAAACATTCTTCAGGAATTCTGGGAGAAGACGCAAGTCACTTAAAAGGTTAACCCTTAGACTTCCACAAACAACATCTATTAGCCTTCTGTAAACAATATCTATTGCTTGAAAAGAGTAGTCTAGTATCTGCAGGTGTTGAAAGAAAGCTTGAGGCTGGCTTATTCTTTGCAGCCAAGTTGTTATTCAAGTGTAAAAGCAAATGGTAGACATTCTCAAATATGTGTCAAAAATCCTCAGGGAATATGTGCATTACCAGAGCCCTTCTTGGAAAAGTTACTTAACTCTTTAATTTAAACAACTCAATAATGAATGGGAATGTCGTGGAAAAGATTAATCTGTCACTTAATGCCAGAAGATAGCAGAGCTCCAGGGGTGGGCTAGGAATTGATTGATGCAACTATATATCATTTCCTGAGGATAAAGTTTGGACTTGGGGTCTTCGAGTACTGGTCTAGGTCTCCTGCTCCAGACTTTTCTCTCATTCTGCTCTGTCTTACAGTATGCTCTGGCACTACCTAATTTCCCATGGTAACTGCACCATGTTTCTCATCTCTGTGCTTTTGCTCAATCTCTTCTTCCTGCCTTGAAAACTCACAGAATATCTTGGCTTAATTGCTATTGGATTTATTACAGTGTATGGTCAATTGGTTAACTTTTAAATTTTCCAAGTCTGGAACTTTGATTTATACATGTCTGTATACCCAGTGTCTGGTATGGGTTGGGCACCCAGTATTTTCTTTCAAGTAATAAATTCATTACACAGATAATCATGAGATTGAATGATTAGAGAATTCTCAAGAATACAACCCTCCTTGAAAAGGCATACAAACACTTAACTTGACAATGAAATCTAGCTAACTAAGAGAGATGATTTTAAAAATTTTATAACATACTATGAATATGCTATGTTAAAAGGTCCGGGGATGAGCACTGAATCCATTTAAATTCAAAAGTAAGACAAAACAAGTATAGAGAGTATGATTACAGAAGAGAATAATGACTTTAAAATCTTTTACAAAGTAAAAATAGCTACGAAAAACAGGAGATTGGGAGAGAGAAATAGGTGAAAAATGCCTTAATTTCTTCATCTTTAATGACGGGATTTAAAAGTAAAGCTATACTTAAAATTATATCCAAGTCTTAATATTTTTGTCTTTGTTCCTAATTATAAAGAGGTGTTTTAGTATTAATATAACTTTTTTTCAAAACACTTATTTAAAGTTCAAAAACTTCATTTAACTCTTAACTTTATTGCAATTTCAATTTCTTCTGAATAACTTCAAGTATATCATATCTATTATTTTGATTAAATGTTTATATATATTAAATTTCTGCAAAATTACTTCTCTTCACTTGTATCATTGATATAAAGGCAGTGCCCACTAGAGGTTCTGAAGGGAGGGAGAGGGAAGAATAGATGTAAAATGGGGGCATATTTGGGACATTGAAATTTTCCTGCTTGACATTACAATGATGGATATAGACCATTATACAATTTTTCAAAACCCATAAAATTGTGCAGGGCAAAATGTAAACTATATTGTAAACTATAGTCAATGGTTAGTAGCAATACTTCAATACGTGTTCATCAATTGTAACAAATGTACCACACTAATGAAAGATGTTAATGTGGGAAAGTGTGGGAAGGGGAGGAGGTGGGATATGTGGGACTCTCCTATATTTTTTATGTAACATTTATGTAATCTGAAGCTTCTTTAAAAATAAAAAAAATTACTTCTCTTCCCCTTTCATCTACCTATTCATCTTATATATCCATTCATCCTTCTAATTGTATATAGGCTTAGATAGTAAACTGGGATAATATTCAACTATGTTGGAAATGGTTAGATTTGGGTAATGGCTTTTAAGTAATTTTAACCTTATATATTTAAGTATTTTGAATTTATATTTTAATATACATAACATAAAAATAGTACATTTATGCTAAAAGGAAAAAAATAATGTGAATCTAGGAAAAGTATTTAAAAATGTTTTTATGTCATTGCTTTAGTATTGCTTCTCTTTGTCGTCCTTTACCAGCCCAAACTGGCAATTCTCATTAGTCTTTGACAATCATAGAAGAGAATTGCTTCTCTAAAATTCTCTTGAAAATTGGCATCGTGCTGCTCTGATGAATATGCTTCCATTCTCTTCATTTAAATGCACTTTAATAGGGATCTTCTAACAGACAAGATACAATAAGTTATATCTGTTTTCTGACATTGGCTGTCTTTTAGTACCTGTGGCGAAAAAATCCTATATTCCCATAGTGATAAAAGGCTATTTAACATTTCATTGTATCAAATTACCTGTAGTTAAGTTTCTTTATGGGAGTTTGCATAATAGGAAAAAGCAATGTGCTACATGTTTTTAATAAACTAACTCAATCACCACAGGAGATAGTTACTAACAGATGGTTTACAAACATAAATCTTTTAACAGAGGCATCAGTGCTAACTGCCTAGTTCCAAGATGTGAAATTTCGGGGGATCTATTTTATTTTTTGACAAAAGCCTTTGAACTCTGTTGAAGAGAAAGCAGAACTTTGATTTTGCAAGATTCACAGATTTTCAGAGGTACACTATATCTTGAGAATATCAATTTCATGCTCGTTATTTAATAGCTGAGCAAAGAAAGTTATTTTTAGGATCAAAGAGACAATTATTGACAGAGATATGAGGAGATTCCAAGTCTTTTAATTTCTAATGCTCTTTCCACTGCATAGTGCTACTTCTTAAGGATTTCTTTATAAGTCAAGTTATTCATGTAGTTAATGGGTTGCCTAAGGAAGGGGTCCATGAGCTTGAATTCAAATTCAAAAAAAAAATATTCTTGTGGGGACATGTTGGTGCAGGTGTTATATATTTATTAAATAATGCATAGTATGGTGTGGACTTAGTAAGGGGCCTGTGGTTTTCACTTGACTGGCAAAGGGGTCGTGGAACAAAAAAGGTTAAGAACCCCTGGACTAAAGTAAAGGTAAAAAAAGGAAAGACAGATTTCTTACTTTATTGCTTCCCCTCTACTATAATTCTTAATATTCCTAAAACTGCTAATATGTCTAAAGGTTCTAGTCTCAGCTCTCTACTTTTCTCTTTGCAAGCTATTCTGAAAACTCTCATTGCTTTGTTACTTCAGCTGTCACCTCTGTGCAGCTGAACCTCATGTTTATATCTCCAGCCCTAGTCCCCTTTAAATTTCAATTTACATGAACAAGCACCACCACAAAATATATAAACTGATAAAGATAAAAATGCAGTTCAGATATTAGTAAGGAAAGATGTTATCAAGGGGAACTATTGCAATAGGGAGAGCACGCTGACAATAAGATCTACAGGTGTTTCAACGATTAGTCAGAAAAGCCCTTTCCTTTTATTAGGAGGAGTAAACAAGACTAGAAGGAACAGGGTGTGTGTGTGTAGGGGTGTGGGATGAGCAGGTGGTGTGATCAAACAATTGGACAGGAATTTTTTGTGTGTGTGGTCAGCATATTCTTTGGAGGGGTTGTTGAAGAATTGTTCCGCATCCTTATGCTTGCTGAAAGATCAGGGGCAACTGGGCTTGGTACGCAGGAGAGAAGCCTAGCTCACATGTAGTCAAGTCACTTTAATAGGCATTTTATTCAGAGTGGTCAATGGGGACAAACAGTTCAGCTAATCATTTATTAGACAAAGACTGGGGATTTGGAGTGTCTGTGTCTTTCCTTGCCCTAGGTAAATGGGGAGAGGGAGGTCATCTACAAGTCTTAACCAAGTATTATGGGGAGAGGAATTCTTCTCCCAGAAGACAAAAGTGTAGGGGATTTCTTAACAATCACTGTTTGCCCAGATCATGGGGATCAGGTAAAGTTCAACCCTTTGAAAACAAAACATTACCTTATGAAATGCTATTATTTTATTCATTAAAATATTTATTCTGTGCAATTACTCCCTTAACATCACTAATATTAAGAAGAAAGCAGCAGCCCTGGAACCAGCATCCTATTTTTACAGTGATTGCTCTTAATCAAATAGCACTGCAAACCAATATAGGGAACCTACCACCCAGGCTTGGGTTAAATAACCCGGCTTGCTGACAGGTACATCCAGACAGTTACTCTAACAACTTGTGAAAAACTCTCCTCCTATTCATTATTATCAATCATGAAACTCTTGAATGTTTACTCTCCAAAATGTCCTCTCCACCAAGCCTACTGGCATCCATAGGAAATTCACAGTCTACCTGGATGAAATTTCAAACATTGACTGTCTAAGATAGTTAAATAATTCATCCTCCATCTTAGACATCAAATTAATTACCCAGTCCTTAATTTTTATACATATATTTAAATTAATTAGTTAATTTTTGAACAGGTACTCTATTTAGATCATTCAAAAATCAAAATAACATTTAAAACTATTCCCTGAGAAGTCTTGTTCCCATCCATGACCAAGCAATTACATTTTCCAGTCTCCCTTGAGGTAACCATTTTATTAGTTTCTTGGATATACTTTCAATGTTTCTTATGCAAAATCTGGAAAAAATGCTATTTATCCTAATTTTCTCTCCTCCCCTACCTAGAAGGTAGTAGTGTATTATGACCACTATGTTCCACTTTCATTTTAACTTAACAATGTGGCCTCGCAATCTTTCCAGAGCAATACATAAAAACCTTATTCCTTTTTTTTTTTAATTGGTGGCTGTGCATCATAGTTTTTTCATTTCCCTATTGCTGGATCCTTGTTTTTTTCCTTTATTTTGCTATTACAAACAATACCTTATTGAATATCCTTAGGACTATATTATTCTTACATGTGCAGTCATATCTGTAAGATAAATTCCTATAAAGGAATTGCAGATTTAAAAGGAATATATATCTATAATTTTGTAGATAATGGCAAATTCCACTCATTTTGTTTATATCATATTGCACTCCCAACAGAAAATTGTTTGAAGTGAGAGTAGTCTTACAGGTTTAAATTTAACAATAATAAAAGTATTGTAAATTTTTTTCATTTTTCCAATTTGATGGAAGAGTGGTATTCCAGTTTAAATTTCATGTGCATTTACTCTACTAAATGAGGTTAGAGCATTTTTTCAAATATTATTTTCCTGTGAATTATTCAACCATGTATCCTTTCACCTTTTTTCTATTAATGTCTTGGTTGTTATTTTTATAAATTCCTAAGAGCTTTTTACATAAAAGAGGGAGTAGTCCTTTTCCTCTAAAATGAGTTACAAATAGTGTTTCTTGGTTTGCTATTTGCATTTATTTGACTTTGCTTATATTGTTTTTCTTTATCACTATGTAGGTGTTTTTTAATTTATTTGATCAAATTTATCAGTCTTTCATTTTATGGCTTCTGGATTTTGAATACTAGTAAAAGTCAACCTTCCTTCTCCAAGGTTTATAAGCATTTACCCACACTTTTTTCTAGTATTTTTACATTTAGACTTTAATCTAATTGTATAAAACCATGTGCTACTTCAGTTATCCCAACATTATCAATTAAGAAGTCTGCCATTATCCTACTGACTGAACTGTCTCTTTTATAGGAAATTCTCCAGTTTTCTTCAGGATTTTCTTTTTTGTCTTTCTTTGGTCTGTATCTCTCCACATTTGTCACAGACATAATGTGTTAATTGAATCTTTTCCATATCTTTTGCTATCTGGAAGAACTGGTGTCCCCTCATTGTTCTTAATTTTTTTTTTTTTTTTCTGGCTAGTGTTGTGCAATTCTTTTCCTATATGAACTTTAAAATGAGCTGGAATAGTTCTGGGGGAAAAATAAAGAATCTCTGTTGGTATACACAATCACTGTATTTATAAATTAATCTATGGATAGTTGACATCTTTTTTATATTATATATACATATTCAAAAATATTAGGAGCAATTCTATTTTTTCAAGTCTCCTTTTAATTCCTTCAGAAATATTTAATTTTCTTCATATAGGTTTTACACATTTCTTGCTAAGTTTGTTCATAGATATTTTATTTTATTTTGCTGTTTTGAATAGGGTCTTATCTTTCCATATATTTTCTAGCTAGATGCTTTCATATGTGAAAATTGTTAATTTACATGAATTAATTTTGGGTTTAGAAATTGCAGAGATTGCTGGCAAACCAGATGATACCAACCCCAGGAGGATGCAAGCCTTCTAGCCTCTGAACTGTGAGCCAATAAATTCCTGTTGTTAACTCACCCATTGTATGGTATACGGTATTTGTTTTAGCAGCTGGGAAATGGAAACAATCATCATAAGGAGCTTATTTTTTAATCGAATATTAGGTTGAATTTTACTACTATATTTCTTGAGTAATACTTGCATTCCTGGAATAAATCCCATTTGGTGATGATGTGCTGTTCTTTAATCTGGGAGAGTTCCTTGACTGTATTTCTTTCACAAATTTCTTATTCAGCTGTATATCCTGCAATTCAACCCATTTGTTGAGTTCTTTTATATTAACTGTATTATTTTTAAGACTTTTACCGGCAATGATTGCTCATTTTCTTTCTTTGTAGTGGTTGCTATGCCAATTGATTGTTCTCTCTGAGTTTGCTTTTTCTTGGGGTCATTGGTTACTTCAGCCTAGTAATGTCTATCTGTGTGCAGAGACTAATGTTCAAATACTAACCTGTTGGGTATGGAGTATGGAAATGGGCACTTCTTTTTCAAAGAAAAATCATCTTGATCTTGTGGTGCTGTATTGGTATCCAGATCTCGCCTCAGCTGAGCTGTTCTAGAAGCATCCTGATATTACTCCACTACTCCTGACGGGTGCTGAGCTAGATGGTGCTTTCTGCTTTAGAGGAATAAACATGTGACACCCATCCACAAAATTCAGTGGCAGCAAGACCAGAGCACACCCAAAATTCTCTCCTGTACCCTTATTTACATATACCAGACTACCAGTCACACTGTTTCTCAACCACCTTGTATTTCTCACCCTTGTTATTTCTAAGATATTATAATTGCTTGACACATTCATTAGTTTCCTGTATTGTGCCCATGATAGGGATTGTGGGAGAAAGAATGTAGATCCGTGTTAGTTAACCAAAAATTGAGAATCTAGACATCCAAATGCCATTTTGTATTAAGAATTTCTTTCTCTGGACATTAGAATAACCCAAAGTGAAAACGTATTGCAGTGATTTGACATTACTGCTGGCATCTGAGTTTAAGCACCAGTGCTATGCTTGAAGTAAAAGACTTTGATTGATTTTATATTCGTTTAATATTTCACAATGTTTGATAAGACACCAACAGCATGAATGTGCAACCTCAGAATGCCTGGCAACACTCAATAAGAACTAGAACCGAACACTGCTGGCCCAATGACCATCTTTCCTTGAAACCTAAAGGAAAAGTAGGTGAGATTGCTTCATACTGCTACTGTTTCAACCACTAACATTCCCAGCTGCAAGTACATTTCCTTCCCAAATAGAAGAGGAAGGATCCAGTTTCCTTGGTAATTCAGAGGTTTTTAGAATACCACCACCCACTTTCTCTCTCTGCCTTCATAAGCATTCTGCCTTCCATGAAATGTTAAGGATCAGTAACCCTATAGACGTCTATTTGATTAGGGACTGCTTTCTTCCTTCTCCACTCTGTGATGGAGAGAGTACTAAAGCTTATTTAACCCAAAATGTGTAAATCTATACCTCAGTATAAGGTCCACTCATTTAGAGGGGGAAAATACCTATTTCTAGCTCCAGGTCTACAATTAGATGTTTATTTATAACCAGGCTAGAGTGGATCTGTTTGATTTTCCTTGGAGTTTAATAGCTGGGACGACCAACCTAACTCAGTTGGGGCCATACAGTGGATGACTTATGTTCTGCTTTCTCTACTGAGACTTTAAATGTCCTGTACCAGGTTCTTCTTCCATATTGTTGGTGGAGGTGGGATGGTATCCTCTTCCCCTAATTCAGAGTAGAGCTCTTAAGATGAAGCTTCTGTTTAAGAGAATTATCCCCACAGTCATTCAAGTTCCCTTTTTGCCCTCTTCCAGCGGCAGGAATTTCCAGGTCAAACAAGGAAAGCAAAAAATAAGAGCCCATCAATAGTATTCCACATGTGAATTTGAGAACTTCACTTTGACTTTAAATGTGGCTGTTCCTTCCGGTTCCATGTTTGTGTGTTCTCTTTCTGCTTACTTTCATGATTGTTACTCTTGGTTGTACCTTGAAATCAACTGGAAACTTGAAAAATACTGGTGCCTGTTCACCAGACCCCCACAACTCCTCCACCACATACCCTCCAGACTCTCATTTAATTTGTCTGGAAAGTGACCTGGACATCGTGATTTTTCCAAAGCTCCAAAAATGATTTTAATGTGTATTATTCATGTGTTCAGGGTGGTTAGTCCTTAATTTAGGATTTTTCTCCTAACATAGTGAGACCAGCTATTGATTCTTTCTCTGGGATCAGGACTGGCTACATAATTTGTAAGAGTCAATCAAAATGAAAACACAGAGCCTCTTATTCAAAAATAAGAATCTCAAGACTGTCACAGCAGAGCATTAAATCATGAAGCCCTGCCTGGCTAAGTGTCATAGATAAGAGTTTGTCTTTTAATGAATTATTTTTTTCTTCCATATTTTTCAGTCTCCCTGTTCAGTTTCTTTAGTCTATTTGCTAATTCTTAAAACTGCATTTACCCTATTTTCCCCCCACTTTTGCAGGTAAACATTATATAAAAAGCAACCTGAGTTACAGTAGAATCTTTTTCTTTCCTTGGTCACCAAAGTTTGAAGTGACATTGTCCTATTTTGTTTACTCAGTTGTTGCTGGGAAACTTGCAGATATTTTTGCTATATTTTGTAAAATTTATTTTGATAGATCTTGGGGAAAGAAGGTTCTTAGATCTGAATTTACTACATTTTTACCCAGAAGACATTTTGCAATTTTGATTTTTTCCATTTTACTGTAACTAGTTATATTTAAGTAATGAAATAATTAAATTCAAAGTGAAAATTAACCAGGACAAAGGGAGTAGCCCTAAAGCTACCATTGTAAATGAAATGGAGATTCTTAAATAATTCTCCTCTTCTTGGCTAGAGAAAAATGAGGTGTAAGGTAACTGCAAGATATTTACTGAATATGTAAAATTCTATGTGACTTTCTGAGCTCATTTTCTTCTTACTACCCATTTCAATTATAACTCCTTCTCCCTCCCAGCACTTAAAAATTTTTAAGATGGGAGAACACAAGATTCATCTCTGGAAATAGATTTAAGAATCATAGAAACCTAGTTAATAATAATCATCTCATCACTCAAGATGAAGGCTTTTTTGACTCTTGAGCCAGGATTGCAACCGTATTTCAGAACCCAGGATCCCCTTTCCCTCAGAAAAGATGGAGCTGTCAGCACCTCTGACAAGACCCTACATCTAATACTCTGCTAACCTTGTGGCGTCTGGCCGATTTACAACGTACAGTGAGTGGGGAAGGAACCAACATCGCTGTGACATAGTGCTATGTCAAATAAAATGGAGGAAATGCTGCTCAGTAAGGCTCTCAGGAAGATTTCAATCCTTGCTAAGTCAGCTGAAGTTTATTTGACAAGCAGAAGTGAAATCTCCTATGGGAATTCAGCTGCCCAGGACTCAATAAGAACAAACTGAAAAAGAGAATAAAGACCCACTATTGTAAGATGTGCAGGTAAATCCAATTCGAGTTGGTGTGGGGTTATTCCCTTGCTGAAATAATTTGCTGAAATGTTTCCTTCCTCTCTTTTTAACCATATTATCCTTTCAAGCCTTCAAAGATAAGCTCAAACCCAAATGCCTCAGTGAAGTTTTCCCTAACACAGATTCTATTCTTCCCTTTCCTGTTTTTTCCTCCTACTGTCTATCCCACAATTAAAAATATATGTATTTTACTGTATCCTGTTCTGTTGATAAGTCACTCATTTTCCTATCAATACAAAATGCACATGAATAATTTAATCTATTCTTATTTTGTCATACCAATTGAAATACCCCTTATACAGCACCAAGCAATGCTGTATATAAATGCTGTGGTTATTTTTACCTTAATAAGTCTAAATGCCATGAGCCTCTATCATCCAAAATTGTGTACTGTGTATTGTTGGATATACTGAAAGGCAGAAACAATTTGTCAATTCTGAATGAAGCATTATTTTAATTAATATAATCCTTGTTAACTTCAAATAAACTTTCCGGACCTAACATTTTTTACCAGGTTTGAAGGTTATTTTTAGCTATCCAAAAAGGGCAGAAAGTAAAAGGAAAGAAGGAACTGGAAATTAGAAACAATGAAAAGCATGACACTATGTGAGGTGATTTGATTGGAGACATCCCTTCAGCTGCTGTACCAGCAGTGTGAAGTTCAAACCCCAGAAGCTATTTTTTCTCTTAAGGACATAGACAAATGTATAAAATGTCTCTCCAAACACAGTCTCCGAGAACAAAGTTATAAACACAAGGAAGTTCTTGGGGTAGGAATTTAATATGAACCAACAACCTGCACAATAAAAACACCTCTTCCAAAAGCCACTAATCACCTTTGTCGTAAAAGTTTATTGCCAATATGATAACAAATTTAGTGGCCTGAGTTCTAATTTTTAACAAAGAAAATACAACACTTTAGGACAAAGAAACTTCAAGTAAATTTTAGGTTGGTGGTGGTGTTTATTTCCCACCCCGGCATAATTTATATTATTTTTCAATCAGCTCTACCACTACCACAGATTTAAGTATATTATGGAAATCCCCAGTTATCTTTTCCTACTTTTAAAAACTATAGCTGTTGTAACTCTATTTTCCTTTCTTTCATTCCCCAAAGTACCAAGGGATCTGGATTCCTATTATCTTCAGAAGCAAGCACACATTATATATTTGGTGCCTTGTGTCATTTTTCTTCTCCTTGACACCCTCTACCTTAACTAAATTTTCAGAAACAGTCCAATTCCAGTTCTCCTCCTACAATTATCCCACATGCAAGAAAAAGCCTCACTATTACTTGCTCTATTTTATCCAACAGCTACTAATAATTTATAATCTTGAGTTCACCTCAGATTAATTCCTTCATGATTTACCAATTTTATTGAACTTTCAAGGCAGTGTTCAGTTTTGGCTGCCCTGACCCTTCTTTAAGGGCATTTAGACCAAAGAATGACAAAGCTATAGAAATCATGATAGATCAACAAATGAAGAACATCTGGAATTAAAAATAAAAAAGTCAAACTCTGTAGTTGAGCAATAGAATTGGGATGGGTTAAGAATTCAGGCATATACACTAAGGGAAATAGGTTTTCTCAGGGGTTGATCTACTTAGGTCACATGCCTTTCAGGTAGATGAATATCTTTGAATTCAGGATACTTCTATATTGCCAGAGTTTGTATCCCTAGAGTTTTCCAAGAGGCAAAGTGTACTACTTCCTAAGAGCCACTATGCCCTTGGATTCCCTCCTGTATTTACCATGATTGTTTTGTTGTTGCTACTTTGGTTGTTAATCATTTTCTATTTTCCTGACTATCTCCTCTATTATATTAATAGATCCTTAGGAACAGGGAGTCTATTTGAATTCTTTAAAATGTGATGTTAAACAAAAAGTAACAATAATATTTTTGTGACCATGGGATTAATTAAGAAATTATAGAGTTCCTTGATAGTTTTAACAAATACAAGAATGGCATCTTAAGAATTGTGTCTATATTAAAGGCTGTTGAAAAATTATTGAAAATGCATGGAAAATAAGGAAATAAAAATGTAAAATAACCAGTGTTCTTGTAATTCACAAATTCTAAGGTATGAAGATCAAAGTATTTTACATGTATATAAAATCAGAATAAAGACTGCAATAGTAATTTTATGTTGAATATTTCCAGTGGAAAAAAGAAAATTATATGTATTTATCTTGCTGATTTTTGATGGTCATTTCATTAGGCTAAAATGTGAAATGCTAAGTCAAATGGTTTTCTTGTATTGATCAAGTTAATTTTGAACATGATATAAACTCATGAAAACATTTAGAGTATTCAAAATACTTTTTTTTTTTTTTTTTAATGAGGTACCAGGGATTCAACTCAGGACCTCATACATGGGAAGCAGGCACTCAATCGCTGAGCTACATCCTTTGAAAGGTTGTTTTTTCATTTGTTTGTTTGTTTGTTTTGTTTTTAGGAGGTACTGGGAATTGAACCCAGGATCTCATACATAGGAAACAGGTACTCAACTACTTGAGCCACATCCCTTCCCATTACTTTTTATAGTAACATAATTAATAAAGTAAGACATTTTAAAATTCAACGTTTGCAACCAATAATTTGTTGTTCACTTGAACAACATATTACTTTTAAATGTCACTTTTTGAAAATAATGACATTATTAAGTTTAAAGCCATATATTAAAAATTAATATGTATTAATATATTAGCATTTCACTTATTTTGGGTATTAAACTGAAAATTGGGGATCCTGATGTTTTTAACATACCAAGACTCAAAATCCTGAGCTAAGGAGACATATAGACATTCAAAATACATGTTATACATATCATTTTGGGAATCAACAAGTAATCTTATTAAAGAAAGAAAAACTGACTTCAATTACTTTTCCAAAGATAGCACTTCATTATAATAAGAAAAAGTGATTTCCAAAAAATATTTGTTGCATTTCATTTAAAATTTTCATCTGGTACTTACTTGATCCTCCACACTGGTAGGTTCCTCTTAAGTCTATCTATATCATAATATGTTCACCTCTTCTGGTTCACCAGGAGGCAAAAAATAAAATAAAATAAAATAAGAATCTACAATATATATTTTATGAACAAAATCTCCAAGACCCTTTGAAGCACTGCTCCTGGAAGGCATCAGCATCTCAGTTTTAGTGGTGAAATGGAAGCTTGGACAGTTTTCCTGCATACAAAACATTTCCTTCTTCTGGGACATTTCAGCAATCATCCCCCAAACCCTCCACTACATATCTAGAACACACCACAAACTAATCCCCTGGGTGTCCTTGAATCAGTCCATCACTTCATTCTCTGTTGGGATTGTTATTTATCTAGGATGTTACTTAAATAATATGGGCAGCAAAGACCCTATTGAAGTTCTAACACATAATGAAAAAGAGCTGCTACTTTCATCACAGGCACATACACACAGTGAAACCCATGGATTGTGTAGTTGATTAAGGTGGCGCAGTTTGAATTTGTTTTGCCTCTAACACTTTGCCATTCTGGGCCTCAATGGAAGGGGAATATGTATACAGTTGGAGTCTCCTTACTCACAGAAGTTATGTTCTATAAAGTCACCCCCAACACTGAATTAGCAAATACTGAACCATTCATTGCTCCTACAAGAAATACATGGCTAGGTTCCTACAAGCCTCTGGTCACAACATTTTGAAAAACCAATCAATACATTTTATTTTATGTGTGTTTCTGTTTAAAGCCATTTTATTTAATAGATATTGTTGACTCATTTACATTGAACTTATGGCCCAAAACACTATACCTCATTCTTGAACGAAACTTATCTAACAAATATATATTCTCTATAAGGCACATTACAGCTTTCTTGCACTTCAAGCTTGGTGGTCATTTTTAACAGTGAAATCACCATCAAGAAGCCCAAAAATGTGAAAAAGTGGCACTGAATATTCCACTAAAAGGACATGTTAGCAATATGAAAGCTGAAACAAGAAAATAGACTCTCCTGTTGTTAGACCTCAGCTGGGAATGTGAACACCAAATGAGTGAACATTTTCAGGACTCTTATATATACAGGACCTTGAAAGCACAGTTTTGATTTTGGCATAACAAATTTTAGGGAGTAGTTGAATCTGCAAATGCAAAACCTGTGAATAATGAGGATTGACTGTATGTTCATTACTGTGTTATTTTAACCTACAAATGTGAAATGGTTCAGTCATTTCTCTTACAGGGTAAATTTTCACAAGGCAAATTGGTGATCATAATGTGATCTGTGAGGTGATCAGGAGAAAGATTTACTTTGTGCAGACTGCTTGCTCTTTTCTCTGATTCGAAATGGACCAAGCATTTCTGTGGTTCACTTATCTTAACAATAGGCGATAAACATAGGAATCATGTAAGAAATCTTTGCTAAAGTTCTGATGGCGTTATTTAACTATATATATAAAACTGTAATGAAACCTTTGTTATTGAACTTTTTGCAAGAGAATGTAATAAAGCCTTTGCTATTTTGAGCCATGAATTCTATGCCTCTTAAGATTTCTTTTCAACAGGAAAAACATTATAAAATATGGCATTTTAGAAACATAATGATTAAATTTATTATTAGACCTATTATTAGATGGTTAAGTTTTAGCACAGAGATTAGTAAGTAGAAAGCTCAATAAATGTTCTATCTACCTCTTCTCTCCAATGTATGTAGTTTGTAAATAGAAAGAACAAGGAGGAAAAAACTCAAAGAAGAAAATAAGAATATGAATTTCTTTGATGAGTCCTTTGAATAAAAGTGCAGAATATGGAGCATCAATAGAAAGTCTGGTGACAGCTCTGTGATTAAAAGTGAAAGATCAGGGAATTTCTCATATGGCAAGACATTTCTGAAGAAGCAATGGGTTATATGGTAACTGATGCCATGTGGATAAATATAGAGTTTAGATAAAACTAAGATAATTTTATCTGAACTCTATTTTATACTTACATCTAGTTAATTCCTTCATAGTTTAAATTTCAGTCTAAAACATTTTGACTGAAAATGTAATCAGTACTATATGATAATATTACTACAGCACGTTTCTTCACAAGAGTTAAAATTGCCTTACAGACATGAACTGTCACTCTCAACATACTGTCAGAGAAGAAATCAATGGAAAAAGAGAGTAGGGTTGTGACAAGAGTGAGGCAAGGAGGCTCCTCAGGCACAAAATTCAAGGAAAGACTTATTTTTATGGTCTTGCAAGTAAAAGTCTACTGCCCAAGGAGCCTTTCTTTCCTCACCCTAGCCCTAGCCCTGAAAGAGAGGTTTGGAGATAAAATCTTATTCCATATGAGGTGAGGCCAAAAGAGTAACCAAAAGACTAAAAAGTAAAATCATCAACTTCAATTTACATAGATATGCCACATGGCAAGTACCTACAGCTCCCATTCGATTGTAAATCAAGTTAATTTCTAGAAAATCTGACTGAGCTGAGATTTTGTTCCTAGACATTTTAACCTATCTAGCCTAATGACTTAACTAAGTTAGCACTACATAAAACAAGATATAAGAAATACAAACTTTCTAATTCCCCTAATTTAGCTATGCAAAAAGCATTACAATAATCCTAACAAGAATCCTTTTAATGCCAGACTGGGATTGTGATTTTCACATACCCAAATTGCTTTGAAACCTGCGAATTCTATGGCTGCACCTAAATGTGGTTGAAAACCCACTATCTAAGAGCAAAGCCCAGAGATGGAATCAACAAGACTACTAATGGCAAATTTGTCAATATACTTCTTATAACCTTTCATAAAATCTCTTATTTCTCTGGGCATTAGCCACTTCATCCCTAATTAAAATATTGAGCAAATAATCTCATATTTATTCTGACTTGAAAGTTTTTTGGTCTCTTGGCTATTCTAGTTGATTCTTGCCATATGACTGATAAAGCCCCTTTTCCTCAGAATATCCATTGGGAAGAATACTGTTTGTCCTGCCTTTACTGAAGATGCATTCTATGGGTGTTAGCTTAGCTCACGAGCCTTCCAAAAGCCATGGCTATGTTAATATCTCATAGCCCCAGTAATTTTAATTCAAATATATATCATTTCTACAATAATGTTTACCAAGACAACCAATGAAGATCCTGATATTTCATTCTACTGCCTTATTAATCTTTTCTTTGCATAATAGGATTACTAAATAAAGTTTAGTTTGAATTAATTTTTGAGTCACTGTATACCATTTTCCTGCTTAATTATAATATCCAATTCATTGTTAATTGGAATCACCAGGAAAGATATTGCTAAATGCACAAAGTGTTATCTCTTTTAGAAAAGCTTCTCCAAAAATACAGCCATATTTTTAAAATAGTGTAGTTTCAGTACCACTTAACCTCTGCTCCTACACCTCCAGTAAATTTTCCTTAAATTGGAAAGGTGTTCTACTACATATGAAAGCCAGTTATCTTAGTTATCCAAGTTTCCATGTTAAAGACCTCAATTTTTCAGTTTTAGCTGAGTCACTGACCCATTAAGAAAATGTTAGCAACTGCCAATAAAATAACCTTCCTTCATCTAGTAAAATCTTTAACCCTCAAGGCCTTAAATAAAATGTTAAATTTACAGGAATTTTAAAAAGTTTATAAGAGGGGGAAATGCTAACAAAACATAGATAGCATGCCTTATTGTATGCATACAGTTAGGAGATTAAGATCAGTTATGGACAGATCAGCCCTTTCCAGGTCATCTGTCATGAAAGGTTCATTTGTGTGAAGCAAAGGCTTGAACACTAAGCTCAGTAAATGATGAGAATCCTTTATAGCTCACTATATAGACAATTAGTTCATAGTTTTCCATAATCATGTGGAAGCATTTAATCTAACACAGTGGTAGGCAAACTCTGGCTTGCAGGCCAAATCCATGCAGCCCACTCTTACTTGTAAATAAAGTTCTATTGACACACAGCCACACCTATTCATTTACTGTTGTCCATGGCTGCTTTCCCACTACAAGGCAGAGTTTAGTAGTTGGGGCAGAAACTGTATGGCCTGCAAAGTTGAAAGTATTTATTATCTGGCACTGTACAGAAAATTTACTGATGCCTGATATAAAACTAATTCATGCTTCTTTAGACGTGGGCCATACAAATTGCAAAAAGTTAGTTGAACATGTATAATTTTGAAAAGGGTCCCTCCTAACTCAATAGATAAATTCAGTTCCTCTTCTCTGTTTCTCAGTTGTTTTGATTTTAAAATTAGTATTCTGTTTGTATTCTATAGTCTAGTTTGTATACTAGACTATTTTAACTATGCGTAGTATGATTATGAATTTAATAAAAAGAAAAAGGATCAATTAAATAAAGTGAAGAGACAATGCTTATTGGTTTATAGGGATGCAGTGAATAAACTGTGAGAGATATACCTACCTAAACTAACACAAACTTTACTGTACATTTATAGACTGTGTTATAGGGCATTCATTTTCTTCTTCACAATACTGCAAGATAGACTGAATAAGTCTCCTCTTGAGAAGACTATGATATTGAGGGTGAGATAGGTTTACAAGATTTGCAAACATCATATGACCAATTTGTGGATGATTTGGGGTTAGATATCACATATCTGTCCCTTATTCAATAGTCAGTCCATGTAACATTCTCTATTAATGGCATGGAATTGTCTACTTTGAAATATCCTTACAATATCAGAGGTGTTTCTCTTCCTTAAACTTCTCTACTGGCAAAAGTCTTCCCTTCCAAAACATCTGTGAGTGGTCCATGTTGGGAGTGAATCCAATATTGTCCGTAGCCAAATCAATGTTCATCCTCAGCCTACTCCCAGCCCTCTTCCCCAGCCAGTTAGCTAAAAAGTCAACAGTTTAAGTAAATTGAAAATTCCCTTTTTGAGCAGTTGACTTTCAACAGAGGGAGAGAACCTTCGGCAATTTCTCCAGCCAATAGCACCTAAGGCTGATATTGATAATACCTATCCAAGAGTGGACATACCATCTTTCAGTGTTTTCTTCCTTACTTACTGTCTTCCTCTCTCTTTATATTTCATTGACATTGCTTTAATCAACACACAAACCTGATATCACTCCTCTATTCAAGGATAAATGAAGTGGTAGCCTCTGCTTTCAGTCATGGGCCCTATGCTACCAGACCATCAAAAAATAATTGGATAGTTGGCCTAAACATTGAAAGTCCACAGAAAAAAAATAATTTGTTACTAAACATAGATCCCATTTCTTTCCTCCTTCAGTTAACAAGCAGCACAAGAAATTAGCATATAAATGTAAATGTCACCATCACTGCTTTATGTATTACTTCTCATGTCCTCTAGGTCATGGCTTGGTGAATATGTAGAATATAGCATGGTTAGCTTTATCACCAGTAAATGAAAAGACAAAGAGGATATGGGGAAATTTCCTTTTTGGAGAGTACATGCAGCAGTACTAATCCATGGCTTAAGTACCCACTAGAATTTGTTTATTCTCTGCAATCTTTTTTACCATGAGTAAATTTTCAAATCTAAAATATGCTCCTTATAAATACATATGAAAAGTTGTCAATAATATGTTGAGCCAGTACAGTGCTTTTGGCCTACAACTCTTTGCTGTCTTTCCATAAAGAAAATTCTCATTGTAAACACATCATTGATTTCTGACCTTTTTAAATTTATGTCATGTGGGCATTAGCCTTTTTAAAAATATTCTGTTTGCTTTTTGCTGCACAATGATTAGAGGAAAACATTTGCTAATGCATTCGGTAACACAAAATGTTTTCTGTATCTCAGCAAAATATTTTTTAAGTAAAGACTTGTCTTTTTTTTCCAACTAGTTTTCAGTAAGTGACCAGAAGTCGCAGTTTTCTCAAGACTATTCCAGTGTTGGTACTGAAAGTCCCATGTCCTGAAAATCTCTCAATCCCAGGAAAACTGAAGCAGTTGGCCACTGAGTTTGGAATGAAGTTTATTATATTTGTATTTCTCTGATTTTTTTCTAAGATTAACTATCTACTAGGTCATAAAACACATAGCCACCTGCAAATGTTCAGCACGTTCTCTATGGAGCTGATGAAGCTGCAAAAGATAACAATAAGGAGGTATGGAATGAGAAAGAAAATGAAGGGAAAAGAGGAAGAAATGGGAATAAAGATAAAGAGAGTAGACTTCACTTACTATCACAAAGAAAGTATGATTCTTAATGTATTTATGAAAATAACTAAGTAAATTTACACAGCCATCGTGTCTTTTTTCTCATATAAGGATAAAAATAGCTAAATTTAAATTGTTTTCAACTTCATATATCCCCAAGCAAATACAAGGATTCATGAGTATTGTGTGAGGGATACCAATATGTTTTAGAACAAAGATAAGTGCTTCAAAGGAAAAGCAACTCAGCATATTCACACTGCATAAAAGAAAAATGAAAGTTTAGTGGTAGAACCAATCACTGAACAATCCTGCAAAGTGAAAAGTGTTTGAATTATTGCTTCTGTGAGTACTCCTAACATTTTTATTAACTTCCAAATACATAATAATGACATTTCAGGAAAATTACCATACTTTAGAGACAGATTTTAGGAGAGAAGTTATTCCCTGAGCTCAGCTCTATGACTATCATAGTAATAAAAATTTCCTACCCATGACAGCATTTTGTTGGCCCAATGTCCTTTCACCTTCAACTTGACAGACCCAAGGGCATGTCACAGAGACTGAAATTTGAAATTCCTTAGTTGATGTTGTAGTAAATGTGTTTTCAATTTATATATTATGTTCTCATACATATAAAAGGAAAGAAGCATAAAAAAGTACATTTTCTTTCATATATAAAACAAATTCTTCCTTTATAATTCTATTGAAATAAAAAAATGCAGATGTGTGAGTTAAAAAGTGGTTAATATATACATTAAGCATCAACTCCCATTCTCGACCACAGTTTATCTCCTAGTAACCTATACTCTATTGTTTAGAATCTTTAATAAGGTTTATTTTTAAAGTGTGGAAATGAATAGAGTTGATGGTAACAAATTATAGTGAGTATAACTAACACTGCTGATTATAAATATGACTGTGGCTGAAAGGGGTAGTCTAGGGATGTAAATGTCAATAGAAAGGAAGCCAGAGGATAATCTAGGAACTGTATAACATAGTGATTTTGGTGGTGGATGAAGATTGTGGTTAATAGTATAAATACAAGAATGTTCTTGTATTACAAAGTATTAAGAATATGGTGATACATGGTAAAAGACAATGAAACTTATGGATAATATTTAACAGTAATATTGTAATATTTTTGCTGCAATGGCAAAAAGATACTATATCAATTCTAAGATTCAACAATAAGGGGTATATTATAAGGAGATATGGGATCTTTCCTTTTGGAATAATAAAAATGCTCTAAAATTGAATGAGGTGATGACAGCACAACTCTGTGATGAAAATGAGAGCCACTGAGTGTCCACTTTGAATGGATTATACAAAGCATGGAACTGTATAACACAAAGAATCATGTGGTGGATGATGGACTGTGGTTAACAGAACAAATATGAGAATATATAACTATAAATATATAGTTATATATTTGAACTATAGCAAATATATAATAATAATACAGGGTGTTAATAATAGGATGGTTTGGGGGGAAAGCACACAAAATATAAGATGTGTTAGCAGTAATGTTTTGACAATGCTCTTTCATCAACTGTAACCAATGTTTCCCAACAACGCAAGGTATTAGTGGTGGGGTGATATATGAGATTCTTGTATGCTATGCATGTTTGTTCACAACTTTTACTATACACTTATTGTTTATGTTTGTTCATGTGTGCTTGATATACCTCAATAAAATATTTTAAAATAAAAAAATGGTTAATATAATTTATTCAAAAATATATTACTCTTTGGGGGAAAATCATAGTTGCTTATTCATATCCACACAATTTGATATAGACTTTAGATTTAAAATATACATCATTTTTTATCTTTTCCCTAAATTATTGATAACCACCGATGATAGTATCACTTCTCTATGCCTTTCAATACCTGAGAAATTTATGAAAGCAACTGATAATATTGTCAATAATTAAATACAAGGAAATGTTTTCCTTTCTTCAAGTCTCACCATGCCCAAAGCATTTAGCCCCTTCCTTATTCAACCCGACCTTTTGTCTATTTCCCAGTTCTCAAACTCTATGTATATCAGAAATATCTAGAAGGATTGTTGAACATGTAGATGTCTTGTCCCAATCCCGAGAAATTCTGATTCAAAAAAGCCCAGATAACCTTGTTGGCTCTAGCAAACCCATCCTAATTAAACCATTCTTGATAGATATGGGGAACTTATAAATGATGTAAAATGATATTTTTTCTTCTGATTAGAAAATGTGAAGCAAATTCTTTGAAGGAAATGCTTTTTACATTTGTTTTTTTTGTTTGTTTGTTTTTTACATTTGAAAAGTACAAAAGAAAATATATTGCCTACCTTTCTACTCTAGATCTCTCTAATCCACAGGAGGGTCTGTTCCTTCACTGATTGCTTTTCCTGGGATCTCACAGGTTTCTGACTTTGAAATATGAAGGTTAACTCTGTATGCCATGGATGAGATAGCAAGGCAGGGACTCAGTCCTCCCTTGTTGTAACCAGCTGTGGCAGTTTGATGTAATTATGAATTCCAAAAATATAATTGAATCATGCTTGTAAACTGATCTGTTAATCTGGGCATGATTAGGTTAGGGTTAGGGCGTTGAGCCCCACCACTTGGTGGGTGGGGAATTGAATATAAAAGGCAAGACAAAGGAAAGTTGAAGCAGTCTTTTGAGAAGCAGTTTTGATGTTGGAAAGAAGGCCCCAGGAGAAGAGAAGCAAGCCGTTCGCCTGATCGTCTACAGTGGAGGAAACAGGAGCTAAACCCGGAGCCCTGGGAAGAGAGGAACCCTAGAAGTCTGAACCCTGGCAAATGCTGGCAACTGTCTTGCTCTAACACGTGACAATGAACCGTGGTGAGAGAAGAAACTTAACGCTTTATGGCCTAGTATCTGTGGACTTCTGCCCCCAATAAATACCCTTTATAAAAACCAACCCATTTTTGGTATTTTACATTAGCACCCCTTTGGCTGACTAATACACCAGCTAAATGGTGTTAAATAATACCTGAAAACTATGCCAGACAAATAATAATCAGTGCCTGAGTACCCTGTGCTATGTGTGTGGGTAACAGTGAGAATGTAATCGGGGTCTATCCAGAGTATGAAATCCACTGAGATCCAATTTTAGGAAATCTGCATTTCCATACACTACCCAGACTAGAAACTGCTTATAAACTTTCTTCTCTTTAAGGCTAACTTTGCTGTTTTTATGCACAAAATTGTCTATTTAATTTTATTTTCCTTTGCAGGAAGCAGTGGGAAGCTGGTATTAAGTAGTGAATAATTTTCCACAATTTAATATAATAATTTTATATATTTATATAACAACATCCAATGTATAATACATTTATTTATTTATATTAAATAATACAAGTTAATAATTTTTTCATGAATTGAGAGAGTGTTCCTTTTGTCTTCTTCACAGTGGGGGACATTACAGTAATGAAAAAAGTACCTAAGAAGAGGGCTCATCACTTTTACATCTAGTTGATTTCAATTAAGTGCTAAATCCATTATCCTCCTGAAGTGTTTGCATTTTAAAAACTCTACATTTATTTAATGGTTACACAATTTTTTTAAATGTATCTCTCTTTAATATATTAGAAACTCTGAAAACAGTATTGACTACCATTCTTTCCTAGCTTAAAGGTTCATATAGGAATTTCACAGGGAACATGACAGAAACATGTTACCTGGAATGGGGGTACAGAATAGGACTCAATGCATGAGAACCAGGCCATGGGTACATACATTAGCCATTTTTTAGTTTCAAGTAGCATGATCCCAACAGTAACAAACAAACAAGATTTAGTAAATCCTGTAACCTGGAAAGGCAGGAGTGAACAAGTAAACAGAAGCCATCAGGATTCTACTCCATAATCTCTTCTCCTCTAAGAGGACATGAAATAAGACTATTTTTGCTGTTTTAGAATTTTAGCTAAGGTCCCAAAGCCGAGGACCCTAGGTGCATTCTATAGTGAGACCTTTAGATACAATCCTTTAGACCTGCTAAAGAGACATCCAAACGTGTTCTTTGTACTCACCTTCATGTAATATAAAACAAAGTAGGGTATTGTTAGAGATCTCTTGATTGGTCCAGCTTTGAATGTGTTTCCACAGTGGCCTGGTAATGTGTGGGGGGAGGTAGAGGGAAGTTCTATTAACAAAATAAACTTGAAAAGATTTGGGGCTGGGCAGGAAGACAAAACACCAATTTTAAGGGAAAAATGGTACAAAATCAGAACAGTGCTAAACTGCTTCAGGATAGTCCAGTAACCCCCTGCTCTTTAAATATCCTTAACTAGGGAGAGGGCTGATCCAAATATGCAGGATGATGTTAAATCTACATGTGGGGTATCAATAGTTTCAGCTTGGGTAATTAGAGTAATATAGGGTAATACTTTAAGGAGAGCACTATATTCACTTTCTTAAAAGAATCAGATTCTTTACTTTGCCTCCTGGCTAAACTCCAATAACTTCTCATTGAAAGAGGACTTTAAACAAAAGCAAAACCATTTCTTTGGATACCAAAATGCTTAACATATATGTAAAGCTTTTGGGTATATTAAACAGTTTGTGAATAAGC
This sequence comes from Tolypeutes matacus, assembly GCA_026826555.1. NCBI lineage: Eukaryota > Metazoa > Chordata > Mammalia > Cingulata > Chlamyphoridae > Tolypeutes > Tolypeutes matacus. The sequence continues at coordinate 14,169,597 of JAKSZT010046586.1, forward strand.
CGACTCAACCAAGCAATTGTCAATGAAGTATGTGATAACCTATGAGTGTGTTTAATTTCCTTAACCATTGTTTTTTGGGGTCAGTATTAGCATAATTGGCAATTTTATTTTAGCTTCTCACCTATAATTTTGCTGTGGAAGCATGGATTACCTTGAATAATGCAACAATATTGGCAATTATCATTGTCTTAGTGTGAATTTCCCAAAAGCAGACCACAAGACATGGTCTTGGGTGCAAGTAGTTTCTTTGAAACTTTATGAGAAGGAACACGAATGAGGAATTGGATAAAGACAAAGAACATAGAAAAGCTAATAAAAGCTTTAATAAATACTGGGTTACCACTGTGGACAACTGAAGATATAATTGCCTCAGAATCTTCTTAAGGGGGAAGAGGGAATACCGACCCTAATTGGTTGATGCGGCTGAGGGTTGGCCCTAGTCTAAATCTCAGGCACTTCCGGACTGCCCTTCTCACAAGCTGAAGAAGCTCCTGCAGCACTGGAGACAGAGATAGATGCATACAGTTGCTCTTGATATAGAAAAGAGCATGTAGAAAGATAGTCCATTGCAATTTCAAGTCATTTCAGGGGTAAACAGAGAGGCTATAGAATGAAGAATCACTAGTGTTTGCTGTAGTCTACCCCTTGGACTACTCAAATATTTTCTTGACCCACATTGTGTATATTTGGTTACTGACATGTCAAGTCACTGGCCTGCCAAATCTCTAAAACACTAGAGAATTAATAGAATAAGCTATAGCCCTACTACTAGAAGTAGTCCCAAAGCAGTAATGGATATTCATCAACTCTCTTCTATTATGTATTCTAGATTTTGCTTACCCTTCATCTGTATTTCTCCTGGGTCAAGGTGGTTTACACAGTGGAATGGCCCAGACTTAATCTCTGATGGTTATAAGCCTCAAGTTATCTCATATTACTGCAATTGCACATTTACTGTTTTCACTGGCTGTGGGAATATCAAAAGAACTACAGTATCACCATAGACATATTCTGCCCTTTCTGCAGTATCTACTACCAATCTCAGGTCCCTAGGTCTTCAGGATCATCCATGTTGACTACATGCAAAGTACAATAGCTCCTTTCCCAACTGCTATATTAGAACAAGCAGATTTATGTTTTCTAACTATTAGGGACACCACACTATTCAATGGCCATTGGTTAAATATGCATTGTACCTTGTATCAAATAAACATTTGGGCTCCTGCCCAAAACTATCATCCCATACTTGTCCCTTAGCTGAGCTTTAAGAAACCATCTCAATTTTCTCTCAGGGAGCAGCTTACAGATGTGGTAGTAGAACCAGAGGATCTCCTGACCATAGGCCCATTGCTACATCTGCTTTTATATAAAATTTGTCCCTGGGTTCAACCACTGTTTTGATGAATCACATTATGGTAGACATGAAGACAATCTGCTCAAATCTCCCTTCAGATAACTTTTTGCTCTGCTATGGGGAGTACAATCAACAGACAACACCCATCTATCAGCTCTTTCAACATCTGTCTGTGGCAGCCCATATTTGGTGACTTGATTCCAGAAAACCCAACTCATGATAATTTGTATCAGTGAGGTCCAAAGAGGCAAGGTCCTCTCTTTGCCTGCTGGTCAGTATACACAAGGAGTCCAAAGTTATCTGGTGGCAGCCATAACTCCCTGGAAAAAGATTGTGCCCTTTGGGAGTCAGTACCTGTAACCATGCAGAACCCAGAGTTTCATACAAAAAAGCAAAAAGTCCATCAGTGGGACATTTGTAGTGATGATAAGTGGGGCAACTCTTGCTTCCACCTCTTATATTTTTCCTATTGGGTAAAATGTGCAGCATTAAAGTCTTTGATGCAATATTTATACTGCATCCTGGGGGATGATACCCAAACGTAAAATATTCCCTATAACCTGGCACTTTAATTGCACCTTTGATAGGTTGTTCCAACATTCTACCAACCACGCAACTTCTGAGTGGTGAAATGTATGATAGGAAAAGTGATCTCATGGTCGTGGGTGTTCTCCCATACTTCCTTGTGATAAAGTGGATCCCTGGTCTGTTGTCATATGTGAGATCCCACACTGGTGAGCCAAACACACTGGAAATCTTTGGATAATGGTGCTGGCTGAAGCCTTATAAGGAAAAAGAACATATTCATACCCAGAAAGAGTCATTTCTTATTAGAACAAATCTACAAACCTTCCAACGGAAAGGGCCCAGTGAGTCAACTTGCCGCCAAGTGGTCAACTGGGATTCCTGAGGAATAGTGCCATATTGGGAACTCAGCATTATTCTCTGTTGCTAGTGGGTTGGACATCTGGTGGCAGCAGTAGCTAACTGAAACTTGATCAAAGAAAACTCATGCTGCTGAGCCTGTGCATAGCCTTCTTTTCTGTCATTATGATCACTTCAGTGAGTTCTGGGTCTGAAAACTACGTCAGGTCCAGAAACTGATGAAATGACTTTGACTTTTTTTTTGGAAAGTCAGCCCTAGCCTCCAGGATGTCCATCTTCAACTACATCTATTGGTACAAACTGTATAGTATGCTTGTTGGCTGCAACTTTATTTTTGCCCCTTGGGATGACCTGTGCTATTAATCATCTTCCTAACACTCTTTCATCCAGCCCCTCTAGTTGCACTCCTACCCTAACACTCTACTTCTAATTTCAACTTCTGAAGGTGAAGTGTTTTCACCTGGTTTCTATTATTTCAGGGTTCTACCATCCCAATTATTATCATTTAGTCCATTGTCTATCCTGCTGGCCTTCTCATAAACATTGTCATCTGATAGATTTTCCAGTCTTACATAGTATATCCACTCCAGCTTGCCCACTTTTCTGAAACTTTTAATACTTTCTCCCACCAACTGCCACTGTAATTCTGACATTTCTACCTCACTTAGCATGCATTATCACTTTTTCCGTACTTCTAGAAGCCACTGTAGTAGCAAGTTCTCATTATCTTGTAGGGTCTTTCCCAGCATGCTCATTCCTGTATCTCAGGAGTGTGCTCTAAAATAAATAAACTCAGAATCCAAACCCACTTATATTCTCCAGGTTCCTGATGGTTCATAATAGTTATGTCTAGAGCCTCTTTGGAGAATAGTTACTGTCTTCCCTTATCAGACCCATAACATCCCTGGATAGCTTAGGTTGCAACTTAACCTTATTTAAGGTCTAGTGGCCAGAATGAGAGGTGGAAGTAATACTGAAGGTGATATACAATTTATGGGGAAATGTGTCTGCACCATCTTAAATCAGTGGGGAAGTACTTATTCTTAATTAGCTGGCTCATTTCTGGAGGTTCAGCCAGCTTAAGAGAAATCTGAGAATTCCTGATTTGGGTGGGGGCATCAATCCATGTGTTCCTATTTTATGTGTCTGACTCTCATTCTTTTATAACCAGGACCCTGACTTTAGTGAGGAAACTCTGCCTTTGTTGAGAGTTTAACCTCCTTTGGAGATGGGCTACTCTGATAATTAAGACCTGGGTCTGGTCTTCTGCTTGCTCTGTTCTCCTGCTAGAGGGGACATTAACCTCTTTGCATGCCTCCAAGGAAACTTCCAGCTTTCACATTTGACTTGTGGTTTGTAATTAATCACTCTCAACTTTTCCAGAAGCTTCCTTCCCTATCTTTCTACTTCCTGCCTCCACTTTAGTAGAGGAGACTTTGAGGGCATTCAAAGCTACTCCTTTATAGCTCCACTAGTCTACTAGTCAAATCCTGGACCTAACTTTTAGTACCATCTGTCTTCCAGCTTCAGGTAATAAGTATCTCTTTAAAAACTGCTATGGATGTCTTCTGGCTTTCACAGTATGCCCTGAGTGGAGAGCTCTGATCCTGTCATTATCTTTCCTCAAAGCTTTTGGGACAGTCAACAAAAGCCAACCCAATTCACATTCATTACAATTACCTTAGCCCCTAAATCTTTCAATTGATAGAGCTAAGTGCATAAGCCACTTCTTCCTCTTCCACCTAAATCTCATCCCACTCTCCTACACATGAGGGGCTTAGAAAGTAAGATGCTATCACACTCTTGTTACTAACATCCTGCTTACCACAAAAAAGGGGTAATCCAATTCTAGAATCTCATTCTAAGGTTTTCCTTCCCAGAGCCATTTCTATTACCAGCACCACCCCCACCCACTCCCCACTCCCCATGGTGTGGTAGATAGCCCTTAAGCAGGGAAGCAAAAAGTTTCAGGAGCTTGTCAGGAAAAGCTTTTAACTTGTACGTGAAGGGTTCATAGTAGTTGGGCAGAGGTAATATAGAGTAGGCACAGTGTCTGCTATAATCAAATAGCCATTCCTCTTAAAAGGATAGTTCTAAAGAATTGCTTGAACATCTTTCATCTCTGTAATTTTTTAAATGTAATTTTATGTATATCTAAAGATAAAATGTGTAACTTTGAATACATAGTCAATCCATTGTCTATGCTTGGCTTTGTGATCAGTTCAATACCATCAAGTCAAATCTCACTGCATTATTTGATCCAGCCCATAACAAACCAAACACTTTATAAAAGCATATTTGTTGCAGCCTTCCATAAGATTTAACCTAAAGTAGCTTTTAGTTATACTTTATCCTAAAGTGTGCTTTGGAAAGAAGTTCTTTTTATTAAAAAAAAAAAAAAAATCTTTTTATTTCAAAACATGGTGTCAAAGATGATATGCAATGAATGACAACCTGACTGATTTTTTTTTACATTTCTAGTGGAAATTAATGAAAGTAAATAAAGGGATAATATCTGAAAGACAATTTATAGGTAAGAGGTAGTGTGTCTCAGAGGGGAGTTGAGGAAGAGGAAAAGTGAGCTGGCTCCATCATTCTCAGTCATTATATTCCAAGCCTTTTTTCCCCCCAAAATCATCAATTCCTTTTTCAAGATAGAAAAATTGAATGAAATAATTCTAAGATTAGAGACTAAGTAAACTTGAGGAGGAGGGTAATACTATTGTTAACAGAACACGCTGGATTCTTGGCTTCTAGGTTCTTGGATTCATCGCAAGAAAGAATTCAGAGATGTGCCGGTTTAATAATGTCAGTAACAAGAGTTTATAAAGAAACAAGAAAAAGGAAAAGTACACACCCAAGACATGGGTGCGGGTAGGCTACAGGTTGAGACATTCGTGTGGGGCCCCAGGATTGGTCTTTTTAAGACCTTTTCTCCTCCCCCTTTGCTATATTAAGGAAGGTTCTCTACTATCTGCTGTCCGGATTGATTGCCTTTCTACCTCACCTGTCAGTTTTCAGGGAACCAGTGGGGAGGCCTATCTGTTTGGACTTCTTTTGAGCCCAGGAGTTTCAAATGGGACCTCTTGACCAGGGTCTTGCCAGGGCTTTTAGGCTATAACAGTTATGGCTTTGCTCTGAAGTATCTGCCTCCCCTCAGGGGGTTTCTTGGTGGAGTCTCATAGCTATATTCTGACCTAGGGGGGTCCCAGATGTTACAGCTTTATTCTGACCAGCAGCTTTCCATTGTTCTCTATGCTAATCTGGCTATTAGTGAGATATAATTATCATCTTCTTGCAAGTAGACAATCCTAAATCTATATGTAAATAATAATGGTAAAATATGCTTTGTAATGGTCTTCATCAAAATAACATGCATTTATGAGTGTGCAGCAATATTACAGAGGCAGATAACATTTTGGTAATGACAAATGTAAAAAAGAATTACCAATATTCTCTATTACTAACCTCTTAGCTACGTATTATTTCCTTTTGTGATGAAAATCATGTATTTCTGCTTTCCAAACTGATATTCTATTTAAAAGGAAATTCCTTCATTATCAGTAATAAAAATAGCATGCTTATATTGCCTTTGTTTTTATAAAGTAATAAGAAGATGAAAAAAATGGAATTCAGAACTTTTCCATTATTATCGTCAATAAACAGCTTAAGAATATAAGTGAAATGGAACAATACATATTTAATATTTGAACTGAAAAAGAAATTTAAACGGGCTATATTGAAAAAAAAAAAAAAAAAAAAAACTTCTGCTCCTTAAAAGCATGACTTAGCATCAAAATAATCTCCACGAAAGTATTCCTTCACTTTCTGCTGTATCTTCGTATATCATTTTGTTCCAATTTCCATAGAACTCTACAATTGTCTCATACTAAGTTAATTGCTGTCTCACATTTGCTTTGCTCACTTGTTGTTTTTCCCATCCATCTTCCAATGTTTTCATAAAACTTCAGAGAGGTCTGCACCATAATCCTTTGTAAAAGATAAAGTTTTTTTTTTTTTCGTTGCTAAGATGCCTCTCATTCCTATGATTCAGTGTGTCACCAATCAAAGGAAAAAAGAGAAAAGGGTATTTGTATTCAAAGGAAAAGAAACAATGGGTCAGAGATGACTTATGATGTCTTCAGAAAAGCTAAATTTAACAGAAAAGTTAAATTTCAGGACAGTTAACAAGGTACTGTGAAATATCTAGAAATAGGAAATGTAAACATTTACAACACAGGCAATTGCTCCAAAACCATTTCAATCCTTCCACTATAACCATCAGTAGTAAATGACTTTGAACCCACTCTTCACAACTATGTCTCATATAAACCCAATAATAAGGATAATGTTGATCATAATAGTAGTAATACTAACATAATTTTAGATATATATGTGTATATATATATATATATATATATATATACATATATAAATTTTGTTAATTGCCACAAGAAACATATTACGTCCATGTATAAAATAATGAAACTGAGGCTTAGAATCAGGTGTTGAATAATTTTTCCAAAGGTTGGCATTTTTAACTCTAAGTCTATATAATACTGCTTTTAAATCTCACAATACCACTTTCTGCTTTTTACTCATATATCAATCTCAAACTTTATCTCATGGCTCTACTTACCTTAAGTCTTTTTCTTTCCTTCCTTTGAGGTCACCTAATACACCCACAGTTATCTTTATAGTATGCTGCCACCACCAAAAATTTTGTAGCTCAGATTTCCCTTTGGCCTAAAGGGGCATAGTACATGGAACTCAGCTAGATACACTAACATCAATCATTTATTTTATTATATTGCAATTTCCATTCATAAAGATAACATAAATTCACCTTTTGAAGCAGCTGTAATACCATGATAAATTGTTAAATTTGTAGCAAAGACAGGATTATAAGGTTGCTTTTCTGAAGCATTTGATTTACTATTGACCTCTATCCAAAACTTTTTTACACTAAAGACAATATCAGAGCCATAATCTGTGGATTTAAAATTACATGTAAAGTGTTAACCCACAGAGCTTGTTAAATATTGTATGAAAAAAGACATTGCATTTGCTACTAACCAAATGGCTATCAAAATTCAGCCTAAATAAATGGAATCCTTTAAAAAATTAGCCCAATGTTTGACTTGCAAAAATAAAAAGTTAAAGCAGATTTATAAATGAGAAACAAAGATATTAGTGTCCTTGGAGAATTAGTTATCCAATTTTCATTTCACATCTACTGTTGACAGAACTTTATTTGTAAATGTTTGCTTAAAGCTTCAGCAAATAATACCCTAAATAATAATTGTCTTTTTATTTTCTTTGCCTGTATCTTTGTGAAACCCATCAATATTAATGACCAAAAACTGGAAAACCTACAGCAAATATCTTTTAAAAATGAATGTTTAATGCAGGGATTTAAAAGAGAAAGGTCTGAAGGAGAACTATGCATCAAACCTATACATTTACCTATTATACAGACATTAGTGGCTATAAAAGAAACAATATATTGAAGTTTGTTTATGGAATGATATGAGAAAAATAGATTTATCTTGGTCCTAATCTAGGTATTTTTCAGTGTAGTAATTTGAAAAGGAAAGATTTCCATGGTGTTAGTCTTTATGATAAAGCAAAGAACAATGCCAACAGAGTGCATGCCCTCATGGAGTTTGCAATGCTTAAATACATTTTATTTTTACAAATTTTATATCTATACACTTCTTAGTTTGATCCAGGGCTTTCAACGCAAAATACCAGAAATGGGTTGGCTTTTATAATGGGAATTTTATGTAGGGTAAAACCTTAAAGTTCTGAGGCCATGAAATGTCCAATTCAAGGCTTTCTCCCCAAAGTCAGCTGCTAGTGATCCCAAGGCTCTGCGTTGTGGCAAAGCAAGATGGCTGCCAATCTCTGCCTAGGTCCCTGCCTTCCTTTCCAGAATCTACCATTTCCCAGCGCTCAGCTGTGGGAAACCAGGCATAGGGCTTGTCTCTTTCTGGGCCTCCTTTCTCCGTCTCAGCTGCTCCACTTTCTTCCTGAGTTTAGCTGTGGACTATCAGGCATACAGCTCATCTCTTCAGCCTTGAGCTGCCCCATAGGCCCAGCCTCTTGGGGGCTTCATGCTTAAGCTTTGGCTGCTAGTGATCCTTGAGTCCTCTCTCACAAGGCAGGATCAAAATTGGCAGATTTTGTCTCTCAATATCTCCATTTATATAAGATCCAGCAAGGTGGAGACTCAACCTGAGTCAAGCCTCACTGACATAGTCCAATCAAAAGGGTCTCATACCCACAAGAATGGATTTGTTCAAAAATATAATCTTTTTCTCTTTGGAATTCATAAAAAAATTTCAAACTGTCACATTTGTATTATTGAAAAAATGAATTTGAATAGATAAATATCATTAATGAAGACATTCCCAGGATTTATAAAATATATGCATATTCAGGAAGATCCATAAAGTCATTTTTAAGTTCAAAGGTAAATTAGAAATCAAGGAATATTTAAATCCATCCATACAATCAAAATAAACAGCAATCTAATGCTATCTTTTCTTCCCTGATTCTGGTCTTTCCATCACTTATGGCTGTGTCAAAAATTTTAGAATAACAAAGTTCTAAGGATCATTGCTAACAGAGAAGGAGAACTAATGAAGAGACAAGAAAAAGTGAGGATTGATGGAACATTTTCACCAAAAGAACAGAAGAACAGAAGGGTTGAAGAGTTAGCCAAGGGAAGAGTACGAACAATCCAAATAATTATGAGGTGGAGACAAGAAATTCTGGGGCATTTAATGTAATTGAAGAGAGTCATTGCTGAGATATCCTATTATGGGCATAGTCCTAAGTCCCAATAGAGGGTTGAAATTTATGGGACTCTTCTTGGAGGGCAAAATATGATGGAGAATCAAAAATAGGGGCATGAAAGAATGGGAGAGGTGTAGGCAAAGTGGATTGTGATAATCAATATTTTATTGTGTAAATGGAATTCTTTCAAGTAATTATAAAATTATAAAATTGGCTGTGTTTATGAGTGGCTGAAACAGGTCATATGAAGTATCACTAGATTTGAGGGGACATTGGGAAATCCAGATACTCATTCAGTCATCAATGGAGATGTTACAGTCATCAAGATGATGGAAAGCAACCATGAAGAAATGAGAATTTTGAGAGAAATGCAAACACCATTGAGAAAGAAATCGAGGAAGAGTGGATTGGCTTAAGAGAAAAGTTGATTTCTTTAACATTTTTACTAAGTGGTCTCTAAACACTAATGGACATTGAAATTAGATAAACCTTCTGTTAGTCAGCCAGAGGCGTGCTGATGCAAAATACCAGAAAACTGTTGGCTTTTGTAAAGGGCATCTATTTGGGGATAGAAGCTTACCATCAACATGCCATAAAGCATAAGTTACTTCCCTCACCCAAGTCTATTGCCACATATGGGAACAAAATTGCTGCCAATGTCTGTGAGGGTTCAGGCTTCCTGGGGTCCTCTCTTCCTGGGACTTGCTTCTCTCTGGGCTTAGCGCCTCTGCTATCTCCACAAGGCCAGCTGTAGACTATCAGGCAAATGGCTTGTTTCTCTTCCCGGGGTCTTTCCTCTTTCCTCACAACCAAACTCCTCTGTGTGCCTACTTCCCAGGGCTCCAGCTCAAAGGCTCCAACCCCACTTCTTTGCAGTGTGGTTTCTTGGTAGTTCCCACCCACCAAGGGGGCAGGACTCAACATCCTACTGAAGTGACCCAATCAAAGCCTTAATATTATTTAACCAAGTAAAAGTGAAACCTCTGACCCCAATATAATCTAATATGCCCAGAGTAAAAGACCAGTTCACAAACATACTCCAATATCTATTTCTGGAATTCATAAATAATACCAAACTGCTACACCTCCCTATTTCTTACTTTAGAACAGATCATAGGAGTTCCAGGAAGATGGCATTTGAGTAGACAGGCAGGGCACAACTCTCTCACAAAAACAACAAAGAAAGAGCCAAAAGTTGTCTGGGGGACCTGCTTTGGGGGTCAGCAGACCAAGACAGTTCTGTGCTACCCTCAGAAGGGCAAGGAAGAGATAGAAGAAGACCCAAAACAACAATGGTGAGTTACTAAACCCTTGTGGCAATCAGGAAGGGCCCCATCCCCCCCTCAAGACATTAAGTCTGGATAAAACCCCTGGCTCACTACAGTCTACTGAGAGGGGAACAGATGTCTTCCTCCTTATAAGCTGTTAAAATGGAAGAGGAAGTGGGCATCAGAGAGTGGAGAGTGGATTCTCTTCAGTGAATTCAGCCAGGAGAACAAGCTTTGAATCTCAGCTCTGGCCAGATCAGAAACACAGGAAAGCAGAGGTTTAAAGACACACCTCCATGGAAAAGTTTGCTGACACGTGCCATCTGCTGATCAGCCAGGAAATTGAAAGGAGGAAAACTGCTTTTAGGTCTCTCTTTAGACTCAATTCCTGGGAGAAAATCTGTGCCCCATTAGTGAGTCCCTGGCCTGATTTTGATAACTTAAGGAGGGCAATTTTAAATACCCAGAATATGTTGAATCAAAAATCAAAGAAGAGCTGTGAAATGAAAAACACTAGGCAAGAGAGAGACATTGGCCATCAGAGTAAATTCACCAACATATTCATATTCCTAGACATCAGCAAAAAATTATAAGCCATACTAAGAAAAAGAAAGAGATGGCCCAGCCAAAGATCAAAGCAAATATCCTGATGAGATACAAGATTTAAGGCAACTAATCAATGATAATCACACAAATCTAAATCAATTCAACAAATTGAAGGAAAATATGACTAAAAAGATAAAGGATATTAAAAAGACAGAGTGAGCATAAAGAACAATTTTAAAACCTGCATAGTAAAATAACAGAGCTTATGGCAATGAAAGACACAATTGATGAGATTAAAAATACATTAGAGACACAGAGCAGATTTAAATTGCTTGAAGACAGAATTAATGATTTCGAGGACAGAACATCTGAATAGGAAAAGACATGAGAACAGAAAGAGACAAGAATGGAAAAAATGAAACAGGGTCTCAGGGAATTGAATGACAATGCAAAATGCACAAACATAAGCATTTTCAATCTCTCAGAAGGAGAAAAGGATAGAAAAGTGGCAGAAAGATTATTTGGGGAAATAATGACTGAAAACTTCCCAACCCTTATGAAAGACATAAATATCAATATCCAAGAACGACAATGCACTCCAAACAGAATAAATCCAAACAGACATACTCTGAGACACCTACTATTCATAATGAAAATATCAGTGATAAAGAAAGGATTCTGAAATCAGCAAAAGAAAAGAAAAGCATTATTTACAAGGGAACCTCAATAAGATTAAATGCCAACCTCTTATGAGAAATCATAGAGGCAAGAAGAAAGTGGTATGATATATTTAAGGTACTAAAAGAGAAAAACTGCCAGTCAAGACTTCTGTATATGGCAAAACTGTCCTTCAAAAGTGAGAGTGACTTTAAAGTCTTCACAGACAAACAAAAACTGAGAGTATGTTACCAAAAGTCCAGAATTACAAGAGATACTAAAGGGAGTGCTGCATCCTGAAAGGAAAAAACAAGGGTGAGAGACTTGGAAAAGAGTATAGAAATGAAGTTTATAAAGAAGGTTAATTAAAGGGTAAAAAGACAGACAACAGTAAGATATGATGGAAAGCCAAAGGACAACATGGGCAAAGTAAGTAAAGTCTATACGGTAATAACATTGAATGTTACTGACTTGAATCCCCAATCAAAAGACATAGACTGATATGATGGATAAAAAACTATGAGCCTTCTATATTCTGTCTGCATGAGACTCACCTTAGATGTAAAGGCACAGCCATGTTCAAAGTGAAAATTTGGAAAAAGTGATTCCACAAAAATAGCAACCAAAAAAGAGCTGAAGTAGTGATAATAATATCAGACAAAATAAATTTTAAATGCAAAATTGTTTTAAGGGATGAAGAAGGTCGTTATATATTAATAAAAGGTGTAATTCACCAAGAAGAAATAACTATACTAAATACTTATGCACCTAACCTGAGTGCCCCAAGATATATGAGACACACACTGGTAAAACTGGTAGAAGAAATAGATGTCTCTACAATAATAGTAGGAGACTTCAATACATCACTTTCAGTATTGGATAGAACCACTGGCAGAGGATAAATAAAGAAACAGAGAACTTGAATATTATGATAAATGAACTAGACCTAAAAGACATTTATAGTGCATTGTACCCCCAAAATGCAGGACATACATTATTTTCAAAGACTCATGGATCCTTTGCATCATAGACCATATATTGGATCACAAGACAAGTCTCAATAAATGTGAAAAGATTAAAATTATAAAAAACACTTTCTCTGAGCATAATGGAATGAAGCTGGAAATCAATATTGGATGAAAATGGGTTTCTGAGATCAGGGACAAGACAAGGATACCCACTGTCACGACTGTTATTCAATATTGTGCTAGAAGTTCTAGATAAAGCAATTAGGTAAGATAAAGAAATAAAGGGCACTCAAATAGGAAAGGAAGAAGTAAAACTTTCTCTATTCACTGATGATATGATCATATATTTAGAAAATCCTGAAAAATTCACAACAAAGCTACTAGAATTAATAGATAAGTTCAGCAAAGTGGTAGAATACAAGATTAATATGTAAAAATCAATAGTTTTCTATACACTACTGATGAGCAGTCTGAGGAGGAAATCAGAAAAAAATTCCATTTATAATAGCATTTACATGAACCAAATATTTAGGAATAAACTTAAAGGAGGACATAAAGGACTTGCATTCAGTAAACTACAAAACATTTCTATAAGAAACTGAAGAAGATTTAAGTAAATCGAGAGACATTCTGTGTTCATGGACTGGAATACTAAATATGTTAAGAGGTCAAAACTACCCAAACTGATTTTTAGATTCAATGAAATCCCAATAAAAATCCCAACAGCCTTTTTTGCAGAAATGGAAAAGCCAATTATCAAATTTATTTGGAAGGCTAAGGAGAACTGAATAGCCAAATATATCTTTAAAATGAAGAATGAAGTTGGAGAACTCTCATTTCCTGACTTTAAAGCTAATTACTTAGCTACAGTGGTAAAAAAAAAAAAAAAAAATCATGGTATTGGCATAAAGACAGACAGACTGACCAATGGAACTGAAGTGAGAACTCAGAAATAGACTCTCAAAACTACGGTCAAGTGATTTTTGACAAGCATGCCAAGTCTTCCTAGCTGGGCCAGAACAGTCTATTCAACAAATGGTGCTGGGAGAACTGGATATCTATATCCAAAAGAAATAAAGAGGACTCCTATCTCATACCTCATATAAAAATTAACTAAAAATGGATCAAGGACCTAAATATAAAAGTGACAACCATAAAACTCCTAGTAGAAAATATAGGAAAAATCATCAAGATCTTGTGGTATGTTGCAGCTTCTTAAGCTATACACTCAAAGCACAAACAATAAAAGAAAAAAAAATTTAAAATGGGACCTCATCAAAATTAAACACTTTTGCACCTCAAAAGACTTTGTCAAAAGGGTGAAAAGGCAGCTAACTCAATGGGAGAAAATATTTGGAAATGACATATCTAATAAGGGTTTAATATCCATGATATATAGAGATACTACAACTCAACAATAAAAAGATAAAGTACTCACTTAAAAAATGGGCAAAAGACTTGAATAGACATTTGTCCAAAAAAGAAATACAAATGGCAAAGAAACACATGAAAAAAATGTTAAACATCACTAGCGATTAGGGAAATGCAAATCAAAACTATTGAGATATCATTTCGCAACTATTAGAATGGCCACTCTTAAAAAAACAGAAAGCTACAAGTGTTGGAGAGGATGTGGAGAGATAAGAGTGCTTATTCACTGTTGGTGGGAATGTAGAATGGTACTGCCACTGTGAAGGACTGTTTGGTAGATCCTTAGGAAGTTGAATATAGACTTGCCATGTGACCTGGCAATACCACTACTGGGTATATACACAGAAGAACTGAGAGCAGTAACACAAGCAGACATCTGCACACTGATGTTTATAGTGGCATTAGACACGGATTATCAAAAGTTGGAAACAATTCAGCTGTCCATCAACTGATGAATGGATAAACAAATTGCTCTGTATACACACAACGGAATATTATCTAGCAGTAAGAAGAAATGAAGTCGTGAAGCATATGACAACATGGATAAACCTGGAGGACATTATTTTGAGTGAAGCAAGCCAGACACAAAAGGACAAATACTGTATGATTGCCTTATTATGAACTAGATATGTTATGTAAATTCATGAGTATTGGTCACTGGAAAATAGAATTAGGGTAAAGAGGGTTAATCTGTGCAGAATTGGTAAAATGTTGTCTGTGTGTCTTTGGAAATGAATAGAAATGGTGAGAGCACATCATAGTGATTGCAACTAGCAGAGCCATTATATGAGTATGACAGTGGTTGAAAGGGAAAGTCTAAGATCATGGGTATTACTAGAAGGAAAGATAAAAAATGTAGCATGGGACTGTATAACATAGTGAAACTTCATGTGAAAAATAAATATGGGTAATATTGCATATATAAGATTGTTTTTATAAAATATGAATAGAAATATACTATTAAGATGGAAACAGAATAGCAGCTATGTATGGCAGGGGAAGCACAGAGAGATGGAGAGGTAATGAACTTTTTTTGTTTGTTTGTTTTTTGTTTATTATTATTGTTACTGGAATAATGAAAATGCTCTAATAATGATTGAAGTGATTTATGCATAACGATGTGATTATACCTAATACCACTGATTGTACACTTTGGATGTATTTATGCTTTATTAATATGTATCAATAAAATTCATTTGGTTAAAAAATCCCCATGGTATAAGAATAATCCTCATTTAGACTGTTACTGTATGGGAGGTGGAATTATCAGGGGTAAGGAAAATAATTATGACTACTGGATTTTGTATGCAATGGGTGATATTCAGGTCTTGAAATCTTGGTAGAAGGGCTGTAAGCTATGTTCTTATAATACATTTTAGCTATTCTTGTCAAAATTTGGAAGGAAATGTGGATTAGCATGAAGGGTTGATTAAATGCTAATTATGATCATCGTTTATAGGAGAGGAGCTATCTTCAAACAAGTCATTCCTTGGTGACATTAGTAGGAGTAACACAAGTAGGGGAGAGAAGAAAGTAGATGTGTACGGTATAAGAATTAATATTTAAAGTAGAAAGGGGATCATTATGGTCAAGCTGAAGAAGTTTCAAAAGATTACACGGTAGGGAATGTAGGCATAAACAAGATAGAGGTGAGATAGAGGTGGGTCTAGAAATGGCAAAATCCGAAGTGAAGGAGAAGGCCAGACTTAGGACAGCAAGTGAAATGCTAAGAAACCTAACATTTTCTCCTTGGGATTGATTAACTTCTGAATATAAAAATTTCCGAAGTAAATTAATTAGAAATGTTTGATATACATTACTTAAATTTTGCAATGTTTTAAACCAATTAGAAAAAGTAAAATACTTCCCTAAAGGAGAACTACTCTGTAAAAAATAGTCTTGATAATGTTATTGAAAATATTCCTATACAGCAAATCATTAAGGTTATTTATAAACAGTATAAATACGACATCTCTCTTCCCTCTCTCTTTCTCTCCCTCCACACATACACACAAACACACACTCACAATTAAATCTCACCTAACATGATTCTCAAGCAAGCATGTCTAGGAATATTTGTATTTTTTAAAGCTGATTGCAAATGTTTTCCTACTTACCTAGTGTGAAGAAACATCACATTACATTTATAAACGTCATATTAAATTTATGCAGATTGCACTGTGTTCTAACTTTTGTGATGCCCCAATCAAAAACATTTTACAATCAAAATGTGGCAATTTCATTGAAATAGATCAGTTCAGCTTCAGTAGTGCCATGATTTTCCTTTCTGACATTTCTTGCAATTTATCCATTTTTTCTGAGAATGCTTGGAGTTTACTTCTTAAAGATTGTGTTTGGGGGGTTTATGGCGATATTAAACAGAAATAATAGTGCTGGGAATATTAACTAAATTCAGAGAAATAAATAGCATATCTTGCAAATGAAATGCTTAAGAAGTTATTTCAGTACTGCTTTTGTTGCATTTCCAAATAAAAATGCCTTAGTTTTCCATAAAACATTAATTCACCTGTTCTCAGTCTTTCCTTGGATATAGACTAGAGGAAGTATTACAAGGATTATGACTAACTGCATACTATATAATAAGAATGCCACATAAAGTAGTCTTCCCTACCGTTTTTATGTATTTGTAGAAGTGCTTTGACTGTGGATTATTTAAAAGTATGAGACAATCAGGATTTACTGAATGTAAATTGCAACTAACACAAAGGCACCTAAGAAAGAACATGAGCATCTCTCCTTACTCATGCTGAACAATTTAATCTCCAAGAGCTTTTCTAATTACATACTTCCGCAATACTCTTCAGATAGCTCATAACTAAGATCTAAGTCTATAGTTTTTCTTTCTCTCCTAAAATAGAAATTAAATTTAAATGAATGTCAAGCTAGATTTAGAAAACTGATGGTCAGTTTTTTTAATTAAAAACAAATAGTCTATCATTAAACAATAATAGTCTCCCTTTATTCTATGTATCTGTTTTCACAATTTAATAAACAGACTTGGAAACAGTAAGCTTTATTTTAATATATAGAAATATATATAATGTTTCCTCTATGGTTTTTATTGGCACTGAATATATAGAAAAAATATGAATGATGTGTGTTTAAAAATATTTTAAAAAGAAGCTTTCATCTTTCCCCTGCGGCCTCTGCCCGTGTGGGTGTCCCTAGCAGAGCTCCGGACACATATGAGGGATCAGCCATGGACTTCGGACAGATGCAATCTCTGGATGATTTGATAGGGCATCCTTGGCCTTCAGAAGAGGAAATTGTGGCAGGCAGACAGTCTTCGCATGCAGTTTCAGGCGCCTTGACCTGAGTGAGAAATCTGCTTCCATCAGAATCTCAGATGTCTGTCAGACCTGTGCAACAACAAGATAATACCACGTTACATTTACTTGTACTGTCTCTTTGGGCTCCTCTCGACTGTGACAATTTCTCAGACTTTCCTTGTTGTCTATGACCTTGACAGTTTTGAAGAGTATTGGTCAAGTATTTTGTACAACGTCTCAATTGAGATCTCTTTTTCTCTCATTAGGCTGGGGTTATGGGTTGGAAGACCAACACATGTAAAGTGCCATTCTCATACATCCTATCAAGGGTTAATGACTTAGCACTATTGATGCTAAACACGAGCAACGGGCTTGAGGTTGTGCTTGCCAGGTTTCTCTACTGTAAAGTTACTACCTCCTGCCTACCTTTCCACATTTAACTCGAATGAAGTCACTAAACCTGTGGGGAGTTATGCTCTACTTTCTTGAAGACAGTATCTATTTAAATTTTGAATTATTCTGCACAGACTTGTCATCCCCATTTTATTTATTTATTTCTATCATTATGGACTCATGGATATTTATTAATAGTTTATATTTGGGATTATAATCTGTTACTACTTTATTTTGTTGCCCAACAATTGTTCGAGTTTTGGCCATTGGGAACTCTGTTGGCTCCTGTGCCCCTCTGTCATACCCCATGGTTTTTTGTTTTTTTTTTTGTTTGTTTGTTTTAAGCATTTCCTCATTTTATGAAATAAGATGCTCCAGGCTCATTTTGTTTATTTCCTGCCCCAGTCAGAATTAGCCATTTCTTCAAGGGGCCCCTCTTTCCTTTTATTTGAGAATGAGATAGGAAATAATACCATTCTAACCATGATCTTTATTTTGTTGCCACTTATTATGTTCTATAAACAAATATTTAAATACAATTTTTGTCTTTCTACTGTTAACATTCCTACTGGTATCCTTCTTAATTCTTAGCTTTTATATTTTCGTTGCCTTATGCTTTTTGGTGTCATCTCCTACTTCATTGTGCTCATCAACCCATCCCCACTGAGTTTCTTATTTCTTAATTTGTTTCTGCTTATGTTTCCAATTGCTTCCCTCACTTCTAGGATATTTAATATGCATGTTTAAGATTTTATTCTGAAGGCTTCATTTAATCTCTTTTATCTAGAAATGGTGGTCGAAACTATTGTCTTTTATAGTGAGTGCTGTATTACTCAGATTGTTGATTATTTTTACCCTGTGAGCACAGAGGATGGGGATTTTTTATGTGCTGGTAGAGGGGAGGAGCCAAAGCCCAGGCCCTAGTTTGTATCCTGTTGAGTTGAAGAATGGAGATGCAGCTAGCCTCTGAATTAGAATCTGGGCTTCACTAGAGTGGCAGATGGTAGAACATCCTCACAACTTGCTGAGCAAGAACTCTGTACTTGATGCAATATTCTGGCCACCCCAGCCAGTGATGAGTCAGATCTAGGGCAATAAAGAGGAGAATAGAAGGGCAGAACAGAAAATTCTGTCCCAGTCTGTCTTTACTGACTGTCTTTACCTCTACTCCCATGGCATTCTACATTAGCCTTGTATTTCTTACCTCTCAGTACTAGAAATGAACCATGACCTGTCCAACTAGGGATTCTCAAATATTCCCTAGATCCCCCAGCCTCTTATTTGTGTAATATTTCCAGGGCTGAGATTGAGGAAGAGCCAAAAACCTATGCTAATTACTTGTCATAACTTATTCCCTATTTACTGGTTTATGGCTTTCATTAAATGAATTCTATGTTAAACATTGGGGTAAATGGTGAATTGGACACAGTTCCTGCTCATCTTAACTTGGCCTGTCAGGCTTTTGCACACTAGTCCTCTCATTCCTCATCTTCATGTCTGCAGATTCCCTTCTGGTCACACTGGCTAGGGTTTTTTCCCCTTCCTCAGTACTTGATATTGCCTTTTTTTTTTTCTTTTTGCTACTGGGCCACTGCAAAGATTCTGGTTCAATCTTATTCACTTGGATAATGGACTATTTTGAGATTTCAGCTCAGTCAGTACTTCTGCAGAGAAGCCTAGCCTGTGACAGCATTATGTACCTGTCCATTACATTTATTACAGAGTCAGACACAGAGGGCATGTAAGTGTGCTTTGAAAAGGTATTACTCACCGGTTTCTGTGGTTTACCTCACTTCCCTACACCAAGCAGCCTTAATTCTACTGACAGCTGACTAAAAAGATGTAGTTGGTGACTATTAATATCTATGGGTCATGTACCCAAAATAAAGTAAGGACATAAAAATACTGTGCTTTTCAATAATAGCTCAGTAAGTGAGGATAACATGTGATGGGTTTTTTGTTTTTGTTTGTTGGTTTGTTTTTACCATTTTTTTGACCTAAAAGGGTGTAAGATTTCCAAATTTTTTGCTAAGTGGACCCTAAAGATAGAACTTGATGCACCACTATTTGAAACGAGGTTTAGCTTCAAAGATTATTAAATGAAAATAATTGATGAGTTGCCATTCAGATTTGGAACATCTGCTATCTAAAATATATGTGTGGGCTTTTGTTACTTTTTTATAATCCATAAATATCTTTATAGTTTAAAAATTTTGTGTAACATCTCTGTAAATTATAATTTGCCAGAACCTCTATTACTTGAAGGCCTAGCACTGGAAAGTAGGTGCCAGGATAAAGCTTATGTTACAACCAGATTTCAGGGGATAATTTTAACATGTCTACTGTGGGGCTCTATAAAAATGAATAAACCTTGAATCTGTGGGGGAAAAAAAAAAAGAAGCTTTCAGGTTACATTTAATTATTAACATGTATTCTTTTCTTGTTTAAAAGTTAATGTCCTTTTTTGAAATGGCTCCAGGTTAATTGGCATTGGTTCATCTTGTTTTCAGTATTTACTGTGCAATATATTTGAGAATGGATGGTATTTATTGCTCATTCCATGGAACAAACATGATTCCAGGCAAGTTTTCCAGTCAAAAAGTTATCAGATGGATTATAAGACAATGCTTCCAATTTAAATGATGTTTTAAATCATGGATATGGAACCATCTGAGATGAGGCAGTTTTATGACTTTGTGCCTCAATAGTCCCTGAAATACTTGAGGCACCAATAATTTTTGTGCCAGAAAAAAATACTGACTCCACCAAAAACATGTTTTAAAAGGAAATTCTGCTGGATATCATGGGAATGTCTTAAATGATAAGAGCATCCACATCTAGCACTTAACACCAGAAAACTGAAGGAGAAAAAACACATTTGTGCCAGGAAATAATCTAGGCCACTTGTGTTTGTGACACTTATGTGCTACTCTTGGCACAATCTGCATCTAAAATCACTGAGAAAATTATGATTACCAAAGAAACAAGAACATAAGTGTGTTGTGGCAGTATTGCTTTAATTTGCCATGAAGAATGTCAGTCACTGGCTCTGAAATATATTACTGTAGTAATTTAATAAGGTCATTTTATTTCTTTGGTCAGTGAATTTTAATCTTTAAGCAGTTTAGGTATAAAAATAATATAATTACGTAAAGCACTTTAAGAATTTAAAATATGATCTTATTTTAACAGGAAATTGACCTTTTAAAACATAATTAACTTAATAGAATACAGTAAAATATAACACATATAATTCTCATTTAGTATGGTTTTTACATACTCTCAAAAAAGGAAATATTTTTCATTAGTTATTTTGTATTCTTACTAATGTTCTGTTTTTCTTTAGGGGTGATGGCAGAAGAAATATCTGTTTATTTGTTTTTACCTAAAATGTAAAATGTAAAATTTTGTGGAGGAATATTCTAATATCTGTATAAATTATTCAGGGGAGATTTAATGAGAAGCTATGTCAAACTTTTCAAACTAGTTTACAGGAAACCCTGGAGTTCATGCCAATTGTGTGTGGGTTAGACATTATAGAACAAAGAAAGTCCATTTAATTGGAACACCAGTCCTGTTCAAAGATTTACAGAGGAAAAGTTAGCCAATGTACCTCATAAACAGCTCTTGATGAATCTTTTATGACAAATAAAATTTGGAAAAAAAAAACAAAACGAAGTAATGTGAATTTTAAATGAAAATGTAAAAGTTCAAAGAAATATTTTCCATGAAGCAGGCTACTTCCAACCCCAGGTTGAGCCCTTGGAGTGTTTATCTGGTTCTGTCCTGAATGGTATGTGAAGGGATCATTTGAGAAGCTGAGGTCTAAACTAAGTGGATAATGGTATACTAGTGTTATATAAATAATACTAGCTACTCTTATTCTCACAAGAAAACTTTAGGAAATAGGAGAGAACACAGCTTCCAACATCAAAAATGGATGATGAAATTAAATTCCCTCATTTATTCATTCACCTGATATTAGGTATTGATAGCCTACTATGTGTCCTGGGATACAAAACAATCAAAGTTCTTCCTTTCATGGAACTTACATTTGAAGTGGCTTAAGCTGTGGCATAAATGAATTTAGCCACCAAAGACCTCAGGGCAATGAAGTACTATTTCAGAGCATAATTACATAAACTGGGAAGAATAAAGAACATGAACGACACAAAGATGGCTGTTGCTTAGGTTATTTTGTATCAGGACTTTCTTCACAAGTCCCTTCTCTGCTTGGACACATGCAATGCACAGATTTAACTATACTCAGATTCTAAAGATTTCTGAATAAGGCAGCCAGAAAATTATAAACTCAAACCCACTAGCTAGAGGAGTCTGGGTTTTTCTTGCTGCTCCTATATACCCCATAGTTTATGAGCAATAGTATGCTGGAAAATGTTTAACAGCCAGCTCTCTGGAAGAAAAGTATAAAACTATAGGTCTACAGATATGGAAAGGCAGATATAGGCATAGGTATAGATATAACTACAGAGATAGAGATAGAAATAGACAGCGACATAGATATAAACATAGATATAAGCACATAGACATATATAGATACAATAAGTTTATTGTAAATTTTACTAATGTAAATACAGCATAACTCACAATTTACAAATGATGTGCAATATTCATTATTGTAAATTCCGCATAGCCAATTGATTCTAAGAATGCTTTAGTTTCTTTTGCCAATCTCTTATATTTGTTCCAACAAAAAAGTTTCACTAAATTGAAACTTGTGTTTTCATTTGATGAAGTTGCATAGTTCCAACAAGAATGTTGGTTAAGTTTTTTTTTTTTTTTCACTTTAATAAGTAAAATGAAAATGAAACAATGAAGACATATGTTGGAACTTCACTCATTTGTTAATGACCCAAGTTATTTTTTTATTGAAAAGAATAATTGTTTCAATTACTGAAGAATATTTCCCTTTTTTAATACGTGCTATGCACAATGTAACAGCTATAAACACTATACACTGAAGTTTAATTTGCTTTATTAAAATTTTCTCCATAACTTTCTAGATAATCAACAAAACACCTTCATTTCTAATTCAAGCTGCCAACACGATGCTACTGAATATATAGTTGGGAAGCGACATGTGGTAGCACACCATTTTGTAGTTTTTCTACCATGCGGATACAATAAACATAAATAACCTCAAGAACATAAATAAGTTTAATGACCTAAAACTTAGAGTTGTGAGTTTTGACTATTTATTAATTTTTAAATGTTTGTTAATATTTTGTTAATATCATAATATAATATATTTAATTGTATATTTATATAATTTAATTTTTAGTAATAACTGCTAACAAGTGGTTGAAAAAATTCCTAAAAAAATTAACAAGCAGCTCTCATGAGCAGATGTCAGTCAGCTTCAGCACAACATAGCTCATGAGCCTCTAGTAAGCCTTAAACACATATCTATGTGTATTATCATTAGCCCTCGTCTTTTCTAAACCCTTCTATTTCTTTTCCCTTGCAGCTCCTTCTGAAGACGGGCCTGCCTTTCAAATTTCATGCTTGTGCAAACTATTAAGTAGCATGTGCCCCATGCATATGACTGAAGAAAGGAGTTCTGTGGCTGGCACTTCACACTGCAGTAATCAGTACCAGCCATGAACTTATATCAGTGGTTCAGGCCCTGGCTCTGGAATCCTCTTTTCCAAGCCAGCATTAAGCATGGCCAATTCTTAGAGTCAACTTCTTTGAGTAACGTTTCACTTCAAGTGTTTTATCTTTCAGATGTTTTCCAAATTGAACTCATATTCACATCCTGGAAGAATGAGTAACCACTTCCTGATAGGCTGACAAGTACTCCCCAACTTGGTGTTACCATATTAGATGGAAATGAAGTATTGGGAAAGGTGTGCAAAATATGGGTAATGGAGAATTCCTCTGTTTTCTTAGGGAATTGTTTATGGAGCTAACAGAAGAGATGAGTTGAAACAGAAGCAGATGCTTTAGAGCAGAGGTCAGCAAACTATGGCCAGTCCACATCCTGCTTTTGTAAATAAAATTTTATTGGGATAACTATCATGCCTAATTGTTTACATAATGTCAACATTATGCTGTTTTTATGTTGCAACAACAAAGTTGAGTAGTCTCTAGTTGTAACAGAAAATGTGATGTGACCTGCAAAGCCTGAAATCTTTACTACATGGTCCTTTACAGAAAAAGTTTGAAAACTCCTTCAGTAAGTGAAGAAGTACTTTTTCAATATAAGTTGTAATGTACTTTTACAACTGAGAAAAGGAGAAACTCT
Organism: Tolypeutes matacus; assembly: GCA_026826555.1. Taxonomy (NCBI): domain Eukaryota; kingdom Metazoa; phylum Chordata; class Mammalia; order Cingulata; family Chlamyphoridae; genus Tolypeutes; species Tolypeutes matacus. The sequence continues at coordinate 14,193,458 of JAKSZT010046586.1, forward strand.
TTCTCTATTAGCTCCTAGGTTTTCAAATAAGGAAGATGATATGCTTTTGCTCCTTCCCCACAAAAAGCCACATAGGCTATAGCTGAGAATGCGCTTAGCTAAAATAATTTGAAGACCAGCACTATGTTATTACATGCTTTGACAGAATCTCCTGAAACAAAAGCTGGAGAGAGGCCTAAGAGCCTGCATTGTCAGATATTGATATGTTTATTCTAAAACTGCAGGGATTGTTTCTGTTTTCCATGCAGTTTTCGGAATATCAACATCATTCTCCTAAAATTGTATCTAAAGTCTCTGACAATGAAGAATTAGCAAGCTCCATTGTCTTGAGCCAAAATTAAATTTTTTTCATGAAAAAAATTCCATCTTTCTGTGTAGAAGAGTAATCATGAGTATATGTAAAGAAATTTTGTGGGGCCTCGGACTCATATAACAACATTAAGTATAATGATTTGTCAAAGAAATATATTAATTACACTAATTCTTTTATGTGATTTGCTAGAAAGTCATATAAATTGGAGCCATTTTCTTTTCAGTTTCTACATCGTTTCCTCAACACATTTTCATAAGAGAAAACTAAATCACCATGAATATTGAGTTTCATGACGTCTGATCAAATTGATTTAGTAGAAAATTAAGTTAGACTGTCTGGATCTTTATTCTTCAATAGACTTTTTATTCTCTTTAAGCAAGATACCACATTCTTGCCTGAAGCATTGGCAATAAAAAGATATTAGCTACAACTGGGAAACTTCCAATATTAGCATATTATGACTAATTCTTTAAAGTGAATGTCATGAATCTCCCTGGTTCAATAGCTGTCCTTTAAAGGCTTTCCAATAAAAATGATGAAATGATTGAGTCAGGCCTTAGAGGGTGGTGTCTTTCCAAACTCCATAGAAATGTAAGAAGAAAAAAGTTTGTAATAGAAGAATTTACCTTATGAACAGCACTCTCCCTCCGATGCATTGTACAAGTGTGGGGATAAGTGTGGGAGAGAACAAGTTGTCTGGGGTAGGGATTGATGGTTAATCATGAGCCAGGTCTGGAAAATTCTGAGTCAATAATTTTCACCATTACCCCTTCTCAGGGCTCTACCACTCACTGCCTTCTCCACCCACTGCCCATAGAGACAAACACACACATGGACAGACAAGACAGACACACACACACACACAGAGCCATTCATGGTTTCAGGAAAATAAAAAGTTAGATAAAGATAATCTCTCAGTATATACCCAGTAGTGGTATTGCCAGGTCACATGACAAGTTTATATTCAACTTCTTTAGGAATTGTCAAACAGTCCTCCACAGTGGCTGTACCATTCTGCATTCCCACCAACAGTGAATAAGTGTTCCTATCTCTCCACATCCTCTCCAACACTTGTTGTTCTTTGTCTTTTTAATTGTGGCCATTCTGATAGGTGTGAAATGATATCTCATTGTACTTTTAATTTGCATTTCCCTAATCATTAGTGATGTTGAGCATTTCTTTATGTTTTTTTTTTTTTTGCAATTTGTATTTCTTCTTTGGACAAATGTCTATTAAAGTCTTTTGCCCATTTTTTAATTGGGGTGTTTGTCTTTTTATTGTTGAGTTGTAACATCTTTTTATATATTCTGGATATTAAACTCTTATTGGATATGTGATTTCCAAATATTTTCTCCCATTGAGTTGGCTGCTTTTTCATCCTTTTGACAAAGTCCTGTGAGGTGCAAACGTATTTAATTTTGAGGAGGTCCCATTTATCTATTTTTTCTTTTGTTGCACGTGTTTTGGTTGTAAGGTCCAAAAAATCACAGTCTTGAAAATATTTCCCTACATTTTCTTCTAGTAGTTTTATGGCCCTGGCTTTTATATTTAGGCCTTTGATCCATTTTGAGTTGATTCTTGTATAGGGAGTAAAATCGGGATCCTCTTTAATTCTTTTGGTTATAGATATCCAGTTGTCTCAGCACCCTTTGTTGAAAAAACTGTTTTTTCCCATTAACATTAACTTGGTAGGTTTGTCAAAAACCAGTTGACTGTATAGGTGAAGGTTTATTTCTGGGTTTTCAACTCTATTGCACTGATCCATGTGTCTATCTTTATGCCAGTACCATGTTTTTTTGACCACTGTAGCTTTGTAATATCTTTCAGGGCCAGGCAGTAAAATTCCTTCTACATCACTTTTCCTTTTTAGAATGCTTTTGGCTATTCAGGTGCACTTTCCCTTCCAAATGAATTTGGTAATTGCCTTCTCTAATTCTGTAAAGTAAGCTGTTGGGATTTTGATTGGTATTGCATTAAATCTATAAGTTAGTTTGGGTAAGATTGACATATTCACGATATTTATCTTCTAATACATGAACATGAAATGTCTTTCTATTTGTTTAGGTCTTTTTAAAATTTCTTTTAGCATTGTTTTGTAGTTTTCTGCATATAGGTCCTGTACTTCTTTGGTTAAATTAATTCCTAGGTATTTGAGTCTTTTCAGTGACACAAACAGACATCTGCACACCTATGTTCATAGTGACATTATTCACAATTGCCAAAAGTTGGAAACTGTGTAGGTGTCCAGCAACAGACAAATGGATAAACAAACTGGTCTATTCATATGATGGGATATTATGCAGCTGTAAGAAGAAATGAAGTCGTAAATCATATGGCAACACTGATGAACCTGGAGGACTTTATGTTGAGTGAAGCAAGCCAGACACAAAAGGACAAATACTGTATGATTGTGTTACTATGAATCAAATATATTATGTAACATATTGTATGTTCAAAAAAAAAATTTATAAGTATCCAGTACATTTAATTTAGAAATGTATGTTTTTATTCAACTGTGTTTTCTTTTTAGTTTTTAATTTTTTATATTTTCAATTATTAAATGTAGAAAATAAAGTTAAACAAAAAGAGATAATCTCTCCACAAACCAATTTGAGGTCACTGTGATAAAAACTGACTCAAGCAAATTTCCCTTTCCCCTTGCTTACATGGCCCAACTCATGTCCAGAGTGGAATAGACACCACTCCTATACTGTCACTTCTGACCAAGTTTTTAAGCAAAATAAATTTTAATTTATAGCAGATGTCTTGGGGAGTAGGGAGATGACAGGGCCTGCTGATCATGAAGAAAAATAGATCTTCTATTCTCACACTTTGCTTTAGTACTCAATCTCATAACCATGTTCTTACTTGGTGGCAATGGAGGGAAAAAAAGGCATGCTCTCTAATCTCTCTGTGTTAAAACTACACTTATTCTTCAGGGCCTAGATCAAATATTGCCTTATTTGAAAAGCAATCATTTACCCACAGGAGCAAAATGAAGTAAAGTCTCTTTACTGATGTACTCTGGAACTTTGATTGCAGCTTTACTTTAGTGCTTATTAAGTAGTCTGCCTGGTACATATAGAGGCATGTGTACCGTTCTATTACAAGTGAGATTCAGACAGCGTTAGGAAATGGGAAGACAGGCACTTTTCATAATTTAGTTTTGAAAACCAAGCCAACTATCCCTTGTTGGCTTTTCTTCCTGGTGATATTCTCTGGTTTCCATCCCTTTTAAAAGGTACAACTATATGTAAGCTAACTCCCTCCAGTAGGTCACAGATAGCTGAAGATAGTGACAATCCATGATCTTTAAAAACTGAGCAGAGAAACTTACACAAAATGAGATTCATTAACATTTGAATTACATATTTTTCAAGGTGAAAACTGTATTAAATTAGTGAATGCTTGTTTAGTTATTTATACAATTTTTCTTTTTTCAGGAGGTACTGGGGATTGAACCCAGGACCTCGTACATAAGAAGCATGCATTTAAGCACTGAGCTACACCTATATAATGCCTATATATAAGTATTTTAAGGATAGCTACTAATGAAAAAAGCATAATAAATCTGGCATCCTTATACAACTTGACTAATATTTATTGAGTGAATAAACAAAGAAACTATTACATACATTATGCTTTGAAGAGGTTCATCATATGACATACTATCTTGCTCATGAGATCACATTTTAGTCCCTGAGTCAAATACATAACCTACATAGAAGGACAATATTTTGATCATTAAATTAAGGTAATTTTCTTTTTAAAAATATTTTGAAATCTTTCAAAAATGCAGAAAATTACTGAAAATACTTTTAAAAGCCTATGAAATTTCCATAAATGCAAATAAAAATGTATTTGCTCCTTCAAAAACATACTTTCACTAAATGTTATGTTGTCTTGATAAGTTAATATCTATATCAATCGATTTCATGTATTTTAACTGATGAATATATATAACAACACATTTATCATTCCTTTATTGGATGACTCCTACTGAATAAAGGTTTTCATTTCCAGAAAATGTTCTTGATGCAATGTAAACTCTAAACACATGAAGCCAGTAGCATCCATTTTTCAAGAAGAGAGAAGGTGCTGCCTAGAACAAAAAATGAATTATTCAACTTGACCTTCAAAATAGATTTTTAAAAGCTCTTGACCGAAATAATAGTCTGGAGAGCAATTCACTCAATTGTAAGACCCAGATTTTATTAAAAGTAGAAAACATATGTAGGTTCAAAAACCAAAAACAATAGAGAACTAAGCAGGAAGAAAAGGAAAACCTCCAAGGGAAGACTTTGAGAGTACTGTCAAGAGAAGAGAAGGGTTGTTTACACTTCAATGTGGAGCCTGGTCCTCACCTTTCTTTCAGGTTTTAAAACTTGGATTGCAACAGAGAAACCACCAATTAAGGTCAGCATCAAAAGATATGGGGATGACTTAGTCCAGGTTTCCTAGAAGACCAGCCTGAAAAAGCAGTACATTTTGATGCTTTCTTGAGAAAACCATGTTGGCTGCTGCATCACAATGAGTTGACAAAGCTGTTTTCTCAGCAAATATGTCCACTGAGCCATGAGGGATATCCCTGGACAAACTCCAACAAGAATCATCAGTTGCAGAAGTTCTTCAGAGGAAGGAAGGAGAAAGATTGTGTTATCTGCACAGCTCCCTCTAGTGTTCTGTGTCCCCATAGGAGTTAACTACCTCACACTGCCGAACTGTGTCATCTGGCCAACATGGTAACTTCCTGAAGAACCTTATCTCATGTCTAGTAGTGCAGTGTTTCATTGGAATCCCAAAGCTGCAGTAGATGCGAGAACTCTGATTTAGTAGACAGTGGTGGAATTGATAGGTCATGGCTATACAGGAGAGTGAATGTTGGAAGGCAGAGGAGGCCAAGAGAATCTGGGGAAGCACATAAGAATAAACCTAGTGTAACAGATACATCTTATGTGCTTCCTTCTTGGAAGGCTGAGAGGATATGGCCATGAATTTGGATAAATGCCTATATGAGGCTGCACAGTAAAGCAGACACGATGATGGAACCATCTCCATCCTGACTCTCACACACTTCCAGAGGGCCATGGAATAGCTCTAAAAGATTTCCTAGGGCTTTTTCTGGGATCAAGGTGGCAGATTATTGAGGATCAATAGGCCCTTCCTCAGAGGAAAGGTGAACTCCAGAGCTTAGCTCAGTTCTGAGCAAAGCTGACATAGAAAAATAAATACAATTACACATCTGCATACCTTGAATTGCAATTGCAAATTTAAAACCATTTTAGATGTAAGCAACAAACAACCAAAATAAAATAAAATGCAAGTTGATAAGGCTTATAGAAGCATATGACAGTAGTTCCCAAGAGAGAAGATAATTATGGCTGGGATAGCAGGGGAAGTTAATAAAGACAGAGTTAAGCTGGGCCTCAAAGCATGGTAAGATTTTGATAGGCAGAAAAGAGCTCTGAAAGCATTCCAGAAGGGAACACAGGTGAGAAAGAAAGAATTTGACAGCGGGTTTGATGTAGCTGAATACAGAAGTGAAATGAGTTCAGATCATAGAGCTTTGAAGGCCAAAGTAAACCATTTGTTATTATCAAGATATAAGGAAAAAATAAAAAATCATAAGCACAGGAGTGTCAGGAACCAAGGGAGCAATGGGAAGAATAATCAAGGGGCCACCAAAGAGTCTGTTGGGAGTAGAAATGAAATGAACAGTCAGTGGACAATGGCAATAATCTAGACATGAAATAGCAAGTCCCTGAATTAGAAGTGATAATGGTAGTGGTGACAGTGGGAATAGAAAAGAAGAAACCAACTGTCCTTGAGGGTTCTCCTTGATATGGGGGTCAAATGTGGGAATATATAAAAGATGACTGAATTTTGGAAGTAAGTGGCTGGGTGACTGTTGGTCTAAGCCCAGAAATAAAAATGTCAGAAGGGATTTTATTTTATTTTTTAAAAAGAAGATAAGATCAGTTTTGGGTTTATTGAATTTAAAGAAATGGCAAAACATATTAAAGGAAATGTCAAGTTGGCAGATAACAGATGACATTATAACTCCAGGGAAAAAGAGATCAGATCATTAGAAAGATTCAGCCATTCATATAACATTATACAAACAATAGAGGTCGACAGAGAGCAATGGTGACCAATATAATGGCTATGATGATAAAAGCAAAAAAAACCCAGAAATATTGTCTTATATGAAAATGCTTCAGTAAGCATCTTCTCTCAATTGCAGTTTGGATCCCTCAGCCTCTCTTTTTTGTGTTTTTTTAAAGAATCTTTTAAATTTATTTTTTTCTAGCAAGAATGTTCCCTTGCCTACATCCTATGCATTTTAATTGCTTACTATATTTTTTATACACACACACACACACACACACACATATATATATAGCCAAGGTTTGGTGGGTAAATATTGCAAAATAATATTCAGAAGTACTCATATTTGCCTTATGTGGTCATCTGGGATTGTCTTAGGATAGCTTTAAAAGGGAAAGGAGAATGACTTATCTACAAAGAGAAAGAGAATTGGACTTCATAAGTAAGGGAGAAATGAGGTGAGATGGGCTTTTAAAAAAGCAGATACCTTTGTGCTGTTTCCGCACTGCACCCTGAGAATGGCCATGCCTGTGAGCGAGTGACTTAGAGACACCTGCAGTCTGAACACTGTGACCCTCAGTCTTAGGAGCTGCAGCAAAGGCCAGCGGCCTCCACTGGAAGGGAAGAATGGATGTTAAGACTCATGAAGCTGCCTGCCTTGGAAGAGACTTACTCTTGAGAATGAACTGCTTAAGTGATGACCATAGTAGGCTGAACAGATGTTTTTCTCCCAAATTTCCTAAATTGCTTAATTCCAAGGTTTGTGTAAGGAAAGGGGCAACTATATAAGATGCTAAAATTATGTGAAGCTGGGTGAAGGAGATGTGGAGAAATTACGGTACTATCTTTGCAACTCTTCTGTAAATCTAAAATTATTTCAAAATTAAAAGTTAACAAAATAACCTGATTTCAATTTTACTCAATCCACTATTCTGCTTTACCTTTAAAAGACAAATTAATAATGAACTATATAAAAGTGATGTTTTGTGTAAACGGGTATTTTGAATTGAAAGCAAACTCTTTTACATAAAACCAATTTTATCGAAGATATTTATGTAGAAACAAAGTATCAGCAACCATGATGTTTATGTATTAAAAATTCAATTACCTTAAATATGACATCCCTAAACAACCTAACATTGCATCAAATAAGAATTGTATAACTGGTCTGTTAATTACATGCTATATTTGCAAGGGATTTCTTTAAGACTTCTTTCTTTATTTTAATTTTTTCCCAATTAGCTGCCTAAAATATTACCAAGGCTAACAAAAATAGCTCTGTGTATAAGAAAAATAGAAAACAAAACACAGGTAGTACTAAAGTATTACTGTCATCTCTTCAACAATTGCCTCTTTTACCTATTCATTAATATAATACTTCATGTTGGAAGATATCTTTGAAAGAAGATTTGATATGTTGTTTTTAAATAAGAATTTTGTAGCTAATCCAGAGTAATACATTGTCAAAAGTTACTTTCATTTGAATTTGTTATATATTATCTCATTTGGCTTGCAGTATCATTTGTTAATTTGCTATCTTCTCCTGATCAATGGACTTAAAATGCCATTTCTAGGGCTCTCATAAGACTTCTTTCCTTGGAAATTTTGTTCCTGATAGTTGATGTCCTAAAATAAGACAAGTGACACTGGAGTGGTTTACTTCTATTCCCAAGGCCTTTAGATATCTGGGGCAAAACAATTACAATTTGATCATTTAGAATGTAGAATCCAACCTACCTCTTCTAACTTATTCAGTCTGCCAAACCGAGTCAGTATAAAATAGGCTGCAATGAGCCAGGTATTACCTTGGAAGAATTCAGAACAAATGCCATTTTAATCAAGATTTGAGTTACTTTTGTTTTCCCAACAGTATTTCCAAAGAGGAAATTATTGAATATAAATCTAGTCCTCAGGTAAAAATAAACCAAAAATAAATGCCAAATAGCAGGAGGCAGGAAGACTCAAATTATTCCTAATGATGAGTGGTATCAGCAGCAAGCTGCTATTGATCAAGAACGAAGTGTTCTTTGGTAAGTAGAAGTCCCGGAAAGTGAAAGGGGAAGAGTAAAAGTAATTTAGCAAAAGTGGCATTTAGCTATTTCTTTCCTTCACCATTCACCCCCTCTTCAAATGAGACCACTTCCTACATTTCCTCTGCCCTCATTTCCTATGCTTCATGCTTGAAACTCTACGGTAATATATCTCAAGGCAAGAAAGTAAACTGAACTGTCAGGGGAAGAAGGAAAAAAAAGTACTAACATGATTGAGGCAGGTAATAAGTGACAGAATGGGAAATGTATAAGGAACTGACTTTTCTTCCAGGGTTCTTGTGTTCCCTGCTTGATTCTTTCCCACTAACAAGGCCTTGCCACTGTGCTCCAACCAGAGAGCCCAGAAACCTGAGAAAGCACAGCTCCAGTCGCATTAGCCACAGACTAATTTGCTTTTCTCAAATCTACAGATAATATTTTTCTTTTATCCTTATAAAGCTTTTTCTCGAGAATCAATAAATATTATATATGTATACATATATATTTTTATATATCTATCAAATGCAACAGGCTTTCATAGCCAAAAAATTCCCATTAGTGAACTAGATTAATAAAACCATAACAGAATCTGCCTACCATTGTGGTAGGGCCACAGGGTCTGGAGTCCACAGGGTCTTAAAAGAAAAAAGACTTTTGCAAGAGAATTGAAATTACTTTCTCAAGTTCAGAAATTCTTAGGTACATTTAGTAGTTGACATTTAATCTTTAGAGTCATAGGGAGGGCTTCGAGAGACCTAAAATATTTCTTACCCTTAGGGAAATTAGATGTCCTGGCTTTAACAATTGCTGAAATTAATTTAATAAATACAATATACAATATTCAGAAGTAAAATTTCACAGATAGGTTTTCAAATATATACCTGAACTATCCTCACTGATGTATGAATTTTCCCCCAGAATCATTCTACTCCACTGACTTAATGCTCAGTTACATTTTAGGTGGTTGCATTTTATTTACACTTTAACTTGAATAATGAATTGCAGGTCTATTCCTAGAAGTATTGTCCATGGAAGGAAAAAAGTGAGGGCAATTAATGATTAAGAGGCTTAGGGAAAGGGTACCAGTAAGGTCAGAAAAGGACAATGAATCTCAAGTGAGTTGGCTACTTTCCAATTTGATTAGGAGGAACTCTACACAGGAGTCACTATTATACTCTGATATTGTTTTATTATGCTAGAAATGAATGGTTCATCCTTGTTAAAAAAATTATCTGATATTTTGAGCTATTATGTTTAAGATGGTAAGAGAAAATGTTCTGGGTTTGTGAGAGGTTGTTATTTATTATTCCTGTAATCATTGGGAAAATTTCAGACACAGCCTGTCCTATAAAACAGTTAAATATATGATATAGATCCTATTTTTATACTGAATCATTTAATAAAGCAACTGAAGACATTTTATTTTGTCAATGAATTTTCAAAGTGATCTTAAATTCACTTGTCAATACAAGTAATTGTTTATTTTATGAAAAAGTTTTAATACAATCAATGTTTATCATATCATCAGTATAATCAGTAATGATTTTACAACTAGTATCTTTCATACTTTTACATGCCTACTTGAAATTTGTAATTTGTAATTTTGAATGAATTTCAGAGAAGATACAACACTGAAATTTTTAAAAGATACAATCTTCCAGAGAAGTATGGTGCTTATTTCAAAGTCTGGGCAATTCACTGGTTATTTTGAAATCTTCAAGTTAAAATTAGTAAACTTTCAAACAAAAACTCTAAGTGCGGCTGTGAGATCAACTTTTATCCTGTATTTATGCAATATTAAAGCAAAACTTCAGGAACAAAGACATTGCCCTTTCTAAAGGTATCCCTGATTTTACATTACAATCTCAAAGGTTATGCTTTTACTTATATTGCATTTTGGATTTACTGTCAAAAGAATCTTAGAGAGTGTGTCTACTCTGACCCTTGTCTCCTTTTCTTTCAATGGAACCTTTCATAATACATTTTAATACTGAGCTTCATTGAGATTTAGTAACTAAATATATAGGCATTAAATATACATGTCTGAAGACAAACCAAACCCATGCAATTTGAAAACCATTAAAATTGCATTGCAGTGCCTTTCTTTCAAATAACAATAGGTTGGAAGAATAGAAGTTGATATTCATATAGTTGAAGACCAGATTTTCCTCTATTTATAAAGAACTATATGCCAGTCCAGATGCCGTAAAGATCATGAGTCAGATCATTTAGGTCCAACCTGAGGTGTTCTCCTGTTTTTGTTATTGTTGTTGGCAATTTTGACTATATTACATTTTTTTTTCATAATTCCTGCATGCTCTGATTTATTAAAAACCTGAAGTCATTCTTTCTGGGTTTTCATACATGCTATTCATCTCTTCTAGAAAGGTCTAGATATAATTTTCTAAATCAGCATTATTCGAAATGGCATTTCATGGATGCTCTGTGCAAATCAGAAATGGCATTCTGTACTGTTCTTGTAGGTAATTATAATAGATATACAGGTATTACCGACTCTGAGAAGATCTACAGGTAAAAACAAACAAACAAAGTTTAAGCAAAATATAAACAAAGCTTATTTATATAAACAAGTTTTATTTTAAAATTTATTTGACCACAGAACATTTTTTTTTCCATAACACCTATGAAAGTTTTAGGGAAAGACATACTGATGGGAAATATTATTCTAAATTCTAGTCTCTCAAATAACTGCAACTCTTGGCTACTAGCCTCATAGGCAAACTATTTAAAAGGCATATTATTAACAAGAAGGTAGTTATTCAGGGGCAGAAGATGTATTCCCAGTATAGACTTAAAGAAAGTTGTGTTTTTAATTTCTTTTCATATCCCATGTGCGTAAACTGCAGTCATTGGACTTGGCAATAGCCAGAGATATTATTCCACCAATACAAAAAGGTTAATTTAGGCCTCTTAATTCTTTACTTATTTCCTACAATTGATATAATAGAATCAACATTTTATTTTGTTAATCACCTGAAGATATTCTACATAAAAATAGAAGAAATTCTATAAATAATCGACTATAGTGAGAACTAACCAGTCAGAAGAATTGGATTCTATGAGACTTAATAGCAGGCATTGTAATAAACTGTATAATAAACTGTATAATAAAAAAAATATTGTTGAAACAAGATATTGTAAAACCCAAAAGTATATTTAACATAGTGCCACCCCCACCTAGATCAAGAATTCCCTGAAATCTGACCCTTAGAGACTCACAGCTATTTAAAAGACAGATCTGAAGTAAGAGCTCTGCTTCGTAAATTGAATTCTCCCTGAGAAAGCTGATTAGAGATTTCTGAAGAGAATACAACAGACTAATTCCCACCTCAGGATTTTCAGGACTCTTCTCCCTTCTTATCTGCCTTCTCCTATTCTTCCTGCAGGTTTCAGCACAAACCACTTTTTCAGGAAAGTTTTCTCTTCAGTCCAAAATTAGTTTTGGCATGCATTTAATAGGTTTTCATTGCACATTATACTGTTGTTTTGTAACATGTATTGCAACTGTAATTAAATAATTATTCTTATCATTCTATGCTTAATGACTTTCTCCTTATCTAAACTATCTTCTGCCTGCCACATTATGTTCATTATGCCCCAATTCTTAGGACAACTAGTGTGAATCTTTGCAAGAGACTCTGCTTGGCCCCACTACTTGTCCAAACTTTGTACTAAAGACTTGTGCAATTTTAAATGTGGATTCCCTGAAAGTTAAGTCATGTCCCTGGGTGGACTCTGACCCTATCCTGAGCTCTTACCTGAGATGAGACAATATTGTCTAAACCACAGGATTCTCAGGAAGGCTGCATAACTGTCTGACCCCCTTCTGTAAGCCCATTGCTAGACCCCCTGACCTTTTCCAGATCCCTTTCACAAATTTTCCAGTTCCCTTTTCCCTTCCCCTTCATGACCCTTAAAATACCTAACTACCTATCTCTTGGCTAATGGGAGTTGAGGCCAGATGTTGTTGGCTTCTCCTGCTCCCCTGCCATGACAGTTTGAAGAAAGTCTGTCCTGCCACTTAACTACTGCTCAGTGCTTTTCTTTGACAGTTACCCATAGTAAAGTCACAGAAAAATCTATTTTTTTAATAAACAACAGAATGGAGTAAACTATGGCATTTTAGCTTTAGCCTAGTTGAACATCTTCTGAAGCTCTTTCACTGTGTTTTGTATATTTTGTCACTCTTCGTTATTTTAATTTTACCAGGAGTATTCAGTAACCCTCCTATCCTCTTCTCAAACAGATCTCAGCAGGTTGGCTAACCTAGATGCCCAGAGTGGTGCCACTTTTTTGCTGCTACTTGTCAAATAATATTATGACCCCAGAGCCCTGTATAAGAAAGGGCCAGCATGCAGCATTACACTTCCTGGCTTCATGCAATCTCCCAGGCAACACTGATGGGAACCTTGCTCAGGTTTCAGCATTGTCTTTTTGCATTTGATGTCTAGATATTATATTTGGAGAAGTGCTTTGTCCAGTATAGCAAATCTGAGACCATTGAATCCTGGAGTTCACGGTGTCCATAAAATCATCTAGCCCAGAATTTATTAAACTTCAGTCATCTAAGATCTAGCCTCACAATTCTTGCCATTTCTGTATGCCACTTTTGCTGTTATTCACTTACCATTTATTTTCCTTTTTTTTTCTTAGTCACTTATGTTAATCTGGTCTGAAGCAATTCTATTAATAAAATCACATATTTTAATTTCAATTTCTATGTCTTCTAATATGCATTAAAGTACATTGTCTCTCTGGTCCAGTTAAAATTTGCCTTATCCCTGAAGGATATTAATGTGCTATTGCAGATGCTGGAAAAACTAAGTTGCAATGGCTGGAGAAGAAGACAATTATTGGGGGAGTTGATATAGGAATAAGAAATTCCACTGATGAAAACTACTTGGAAATCTTATTATTTTCCAGGGCCAAGGTAATTATCCTTTTTATTAAAGTGAAGTGATTAAAATAGCTGTGTATGCATTTGTTTGTTTCTTTTTCTCTTTAGAGGTTGTTTTTTTTTAAAAATAAGAATGATGTTATTCATTAGATTATAGCAATGCCTAGTGCACTTAAAAGTCATTTTAATCAAGAGAAGAAAAAAACATTAAAACTTACTAAAAAAAAAAGCAAGTAAGGGAGTCAGAACAGGGCTAAAGAGGAACAGAAAGAAGATCTTGCTAGATCTTCACCTCCTCTATGTCTCTGGAAAAACTTTCCTTCTCACATTGCAGGTCAATCTCTCAGGTAGAAGCAGCCCTCCCTGTTTCATGCCCCACCCTAACTGCACAGACTTTTGAACTTTGTTCTTTCCCTGCTTCTCCTACAATCTTTGAACTCCTGGGAGCACTGAACAGGCTTTATTGCTATAGATATCCCTATCTGTTGGTAAGTAGTTGGGAGGTGTTTAATATTGTTGAATACCCAGATATAACAAAGACCTAGAAAAAAGTTCATTTTAACAACCATTATTAATAATGCTTAATAAAATGGATAGCATCCTCAAGAGTGAAGCAACCATGACAAGAACTGAATGAATACAGATTTAAGAGGAGAAACTGACAAGAATTTTTTTTTCTAAAATGGAGAAATACTGCTGAGTTTCTCATGTTTACAAAAAGTGGATGGAATTGGATTGGAACTCAGAATCTTGATATAAGGAACAAGGTGCTCCTGGAGTATACCGGAGACATGGTCTTATACTGTCATTGGCTTAATTCTCTTTAGCAGTATTACATGTCCAATGGGACCTCTGCCAATACGTGACTTCTAACTGGATTTTTTATAGCCAACTTATTTCCTAAAACATTATTTTAAATAAAACTACATTTATTTTAGCACTTTGCCAAAATTTGAATAATTTATTCATACTAATTATTTTTGTTCATAAAAACAGATATCATCCCTGCTACCATGAAGTTTACAGGCTAATTTCAGACAGATTGTAAACAAATAAACAAATCCACAGATTATTGCAAATTCTGGTAAATGTCAAGAACGAAACGCCTAGGATGAACTAATAGAAAATATTTGGGGGACATATTTAGGTAGTGTTTTAGTTTCCTGACTGCCAAAACAAATAGCATGGAAAAGTTGGCTTAAACAATGAGAATGTATTGGTTTTTAAGCTAAGACTCTTTCTCCCCAAAGACAGAGGCATTTGGAAGCTGGCTGCCAATGATCCTTGGTCCTTGGTTTTTCTGTCACATGGCAATGTACATAGTGATGTCTTCCCCCTTCTCTTCTGTGTTCTGTTGGCTTCCAGGGTATGGTTGCTTTCTGAGGCTTCTTTCTCCATCTGACTTTCACTTTGCTTATAAAGGACTCCAGTAATTCACATTCAGTAATTCAGAGTGTCTGATTCTGTTAGGCCACAACTTAACTGAAGCAACAACTTGAAGAGATGTTATTTATAACAGGTCCACATCCACCAGAATGCAGACTAAGCCCAAGAACATGTCCAAACTGGAGTACACAATTCAATCTATATTAGGTAGGATGGACAAGAAGGGCTTCTTGAGGTAGTGAAGATGAAGCCAAGATATGAAAGAAAAATTCTTGTTAAAATAGTGAGACAGAATTTTTAAAAAGTGTCTGAAAAGGTCCTGAGATATGAAAGCACTTAAGTGAGTCTAGAAATGGATAAAAGTCAGAGGAAAGAAGGGCATGGGATGAGTTTGAGGCAGAAGGGCGTGGCCTGATTGTTCAGCAGATTACAGGCAACAGTAAGGCATTGGCTTTCATTCTTTGTGTACTACAAAACTTACCAAAGGGGTGGAGATGAAAGGCATGCTCTTATTTGTATCTCCAAAAGATTATTCCAGCTACTTTGTTAAGAATAAATTAGAAGAGACAATTTTTTTTTAAAGTGGGACAATCATAGAAATTATATTAAATTGTTTAAGAGAGAGGTGGTGGAATCTTACATTAGGTTGATGGTAGCAAGCATTGATAGAAATGAAGGAATTAGAGATATATTTAGGAAGTCAATATTAGTAGAGAAAAATAATATCCAAGTTGACATGAAGTGTCTTTCTGAACAACTACATTGATACCAATTACTGAGAAAGAGAGGCATAAAAGTATATAGGATTTGGCTGGGAAAACCAATATTTCATTTTGAACATTTTAAGTTTGAGGTGTTTATAAACATTCTATTTGGTGGGAAGTGGGCAATTGGATATAGAAGTCTGGAATTCAGAAGATGTTATAAATCTGGTGATGATACACATTTGGATTATATAAATCCAAATTATGTAGAAATTTTGGATATGAATGATATAAATTTGGGTTAATAAAAATTTAGAATATAAATTTGATCCATGATATAAATTTGGGAGATGTAAGCTTATAATTGATATTTAATGCAATGGGAATGGATGAGATGACCTAGGGAATATGTGAAGAGGAAAAGTAAAAGTGAACCCAGAACCAAACTCAGGGTCATTCCAACACCTAAGAAGATCTAGAAGAGGAAGAACCTGCAAAGGAGATTGTGAAGGAGTATTTGGGGAGGTAGTAGGAAAAGGATGATGTGCATGATAGACATGAGGAGGATGATAAATTGAGTCTGGTTATGATCAAAGAATGTGAGGACAGAAAATAGAATACTGGATTGGAGGAAGTTAGCGATGTTGATTGAAGCAGAGAAGGTGACATGATTTGAAAATTTGTGGTGAAGCAGAAGAGAAAATAGATGTAAACCTGCTTTTGATGTTTTTGTCTTAACAAGGAGGGAGAGGCATTTTTTTCTGTTTTAATATAGAAGATACTAGAACAGGTTTTGTGCTAACAGGAATCATCCAGTAGAGGGGGAAATTTAATAATATTGGACAGAATTGGTGGGAGGAATAGAGGGTACAAAATCCTTAAGAGGGAAACCTGAAGATGGTTTCCAGATTGACCTTTGATTGGTAGGGTGTTAATTCCTTGGCTCTTTGAAATGGAAATAAGGAGCACAGAGGTGCAGGGAGAGAAAAGTTTGCAGTTTTTTTGCTGGTAAAATGAGGGATGTCTCCCCTAAAGGTTCTTTATTATTTTTTTCTGATTTGAGGAACAAGAAAATGATAAAATAGTTATTACAGATGATAGCACACAAAATTAACAGAGAAATAACACACTCTTCTTCAAAATTTATGATTGGAAATTTTCCAAACCAACTAAACGTGTTGAATGTCCAATAAGCAAGGATGTCCTGCAGGATCATGCTGAGCTTGAGAGACCAATGTTAAATCCTGTTTCCACATGTACTGCCTCTGAGAAGTGGGGCAATGGAGACAGGAATGGGTCCCAGGGTAAGAGAGCTTAATTCAAATGTGCTTATTTTCATAAAGCTCACTTAAATATCCATCGTTTTAATGCTTAGTAAGAATTCTTCTTGTTCTATTTTTCTACTCTGTTGCAGGGTTTCTACCAGAAGAATAATAGAAAGGACACAAAAAAGCTTGTTTCTTCAGTATTTCTACAAGTCACTAAAGTGCAATGTAATCCTGTAGTGAATCTTAATAATGCAGATGTCTGGAGGCAAGCCTCAGAGGTGCTGTTTATATATCCAGAGTTACCTGCAATTTTAATTAGTTCTCCAAATGAACTTGAGGCAGGTGGCCCATGGAGTACAATTTGAAAAACAAAACAGAAATGATCCCATGTAATAGAAGGAAGAAATGACTTCAATATTTTATCTCTGTGTGATAAGCTCAGGGATCATCATAATAGAAAAATATGAACATCAAATAGCAGATTAAAACATGTATATAGTTTCTATAAAATATTGGGACATGTGAATATTTTACTATAGGAGTATTACATTCTATAAAAGTCAAATTAAAGGCAAAGACTACCATTTTAAGATTCCCTATTTTAGGAGATCTATCAGAACTTACACTTGGATAGAGGTGAATTGGCATCAATGTTCATTTAAGAAATAAAATGAAAATAGATTGGAACTACAATTAAAACCATGCCATCAGCATTAAATTATTTTTAAGTGAGATAAATCATAAAGAAAGAACATTTTTTAAAAGGTGCATTATAAACCTACCAAAAAAATTCTGAAACATAGCTCCCTACTTTTGTTATAATCTCTTTACAATCATTGCTTTTTTAAAATGATATATTTTCTCTCTCTTTGTGTTAAAACAATTTATCTTGTAAGTCTAACAACCTGCCAGGAAAATGCAGGACACATCAGGCAAATGTAATCCCAGATTTTGTTGAAATAGAAAATAAGCAGTATCCATCCACACATTTACACTTTCAAATAACATCTTTTTGAAATCCCTTAAAAATACACAAAGGACATCATGCTATTCTAGCAATACATGGGTAGACAAGGAGTACACGGAGGATAGAAAAAATTTTACATGATGCTTACCTTTCTTAAATCTTTCTAGAATTATTCAAAACATGTAAAAGCTTATTTTCAGTACTCTACATTTAGGGATTAAAGATGTCGACATATGCTTTGGTTTCATGATTATGGAAAACAATTTCTGCTTAGGAGCTCAGAGTGCCTTTGTGATCATGAGCAAATTACTTCTTTGTGCTTCAGTTTTCTCATCTGTAAAATGCACTTAATAGCAGCACCTACCTCATAGATCTTTTGAAAGTGTGAAATGAATTAATGTATAAAAAACACTTAGGGGAAGCAGCTGTGGCTCAATCAGTAGGGCTCCCGTTTACCATATGGGAGGCCCCGGGAATCCGGGGCCTCCTGGTGAGGGCAGGCCCGCCCACATGGCGCGGTTAGCTGACCCAGCGAGCACAAGCAGCAAGGGGGGGATAAATGAATAAATAAATAAAATCTTTAAAAAAAAAAAAAAAAACACTTAGGTCAAGGTATGGCACATACTAAAAATTCTATATTCACTGTTAATATTATAATAATATTTTAATATTTAATTAAAAATTTTAGTGTAAGTAATTACAATAAACAGAATTTCTCTAATAGCAAAAAATTTAATAAAGAAATTGTTTTGCTAAAGAAGGTAAGTTTTTTCTTTATTGAATAAGAATGTACTTGTTTTAGTTTGCTAAAAGCTGCTGGGAACAATATACTAGAAATGTGTTGATTTTTATAATGGGAATTTATTCGGTTAAAAGCTTACAGTTCCGAGGCTGAGAAAAAGTCCAAATCGAGGCATTAGGCGAAGTTCCTTCCTGGAAGGTTGGCTGCCAGCCATCTTGGACTGCTACCACGTGGTAAGGCACAAGGGTGGCTCTGCCAGTCTCTGCGTACTCCTCCAGGCTCACTTTCTTCCCAAGCTCAGCTGTGGGTGATCTAGCACATGGCAATGTTCACTTGTCTTTCCTCTTTCCTCTGGCCTCATTGCTTTCAGCTTCAGGCTGCTCCGGAGACTTCTTTGTGTCTCTGCCACTGTTTTTCTGAGTCTGAAGCTTTTTATTGCTCCATTTATAAAGGACCCAGTAAAAGGATTAACACACATCCAGGGCTGTGCTTGATGGAACAACCTAATACAATGGCCCCTAACTGTTCTAATCTAACCAAAAGTTCACAATAGGTTCAGTTTAAGAACATAATTTTCTGGGTTCCACAAAAGACTCAAACCAACACAGCACTTTAGATTAGAAAAAGTAAAAAGTAAGAGTTCTGTCTCATATTCAGTTCCTAAAAATATTTAAGAACAACCAAATTCCCCAAATCACCTCCAAATAGCACCATGTCCAAAACAATCTCTCATTTTTTAACATGTGCATAAATACTCATTTCTCCTCATTGCACATTGACCAGTGTGCAAAGGAGGGGCAAAATGTGGTATAAGCAAGTAAATGATGAAGTTTTCACTTAAATAAACAGAAACGAATGAGTAAAAGGGGAAGTGGTTTCATTTGACAAAACTCTAAAAGTTAAAGAATATTAGGTCAGACTAATGGTTTCTGTGATTAGTTTCAAACCCAGCATTCTGTGTGTCTATGAAATAGCACTGAGGATCATCTACTGAAATATATAGATATAAAGTTTGTTTTTTTATTAACAGGGTCCTGTTTACATTTTGAAATGATCAGCCTCAAGTGAAAACTGCACTTTTAAAAAGATGATTTGGGGGACGGATGTGGCTAAAATGTTTGGGAGTCCATCTCCCACATGGAGGGACCCGGGTTGGATCCCCGGGACCTACCGGTAAAAAAATAAAAATAAAAATAAAAGATGACTCAATGGAAAAAAAAAAAAAAAAGAATATTAAACTGGTAAACTCACAAATTTTGCTCAAGTGTTTGATTCCCCTATGCCCAGAGCACTTCTCTCTCATTCAGCTAATTCCTTTCCATCATCTGGGAGTCAGTTCATATGGTAGACTTCTAAGAGAGACCTTCCACATATAATAGAGCAGTACCTACTTTGTGACAATCTTTTTCTTTTTAATGATTAAAGAAAAGGCAAGGCAGGCAGTGAGAAAATTCATGCTTTGCCATACAGAGTATACCCATAAAATCAAATCAGAAAGAAATTCCCTAAGATGATCAGGGAGATATTAATTTCATCTGTCTTAGAATCCTCTGGCTCTTATTCAAATCTCTTTCCTGAACATGAAGCCTTTTTTATATTGTTTCTTCATTAGCCTTTCTCCTCTTACTACTTTTCTTCCGACTTCAGGAAGTATCTCCATGGGCTTACATGTCAGAATTTAAAACTTCATTCCTAAAGCCTGAAGGTACAGGCAATAACAGGCTGATCTCTATTGTTTCAGCAGAAAGATTTGCACATTCATATGCTATATTAAGAATCTTCCCAGTGTGTTTGTTGTTGTTCATTATCTTTTGAACAACAGGCGTAACAGATGTAAATCAGAAACAGCTTGAATAAAGAGGAGGCTTAATCAATTAAATCACACTTGAAACCATTAAAAATTTTTTTCAACTACATAATAATTTTTAAATTCGGATGTATCTGTGCATTGCTTCAATGTATCCAATATGTCAGTCAGTGTGACAGACACTGCTAGTTGTTAGCCCAATATCCATTTCTCCTTTTTAACAAAAAGAACTCTGGCCCTTGTTCAGAATAGCAATTTACATAACTAAAGCCCAATAACAACAAAGGTTACCATGTGGCAAGGTACTGGCCAAAAAAATGTGTACGGTTTTACTGGAGATGTTATGTTTTGGAGCAGAAAGAAGGAGCTTAGGACACCAATGATTTTGTGGAGATGCTGTGCCAGTCTTGGACTTCCTTCTCCAGACTTCCTGTTACCGGAGGAAAAGGCATAATAATTTGGTTAAGTCACTATTTTCAGGTTCTGTCATATGCAGCCAAACATAATAGCTAATCAATAGTCTTGGTAAATGTCCATTTTACTGAAAGTCAAAGGAAGGTAGTGTCATCTTCATTTTGATCATCTTAAAACTGAAACTAGAAAGTAATCCCCCCTCAATCATTCAGTGAATAGATAGAGTAACAGCAGTCAAGTCCTTGGGTTCCCTCTTCTGTGCAGCCACTCTGACTCAGCGCACTTCTGGTTTCTTACCTCTACCTTCCACCTTACTTCCCGTAGTGCTAACATATTCATTGTCCTCTTCTTATCACAAGACTCCTCAAAGGGACCTTCTGTATTGGCTGCTACTTGTTCTTCATCTCCTAGTCATCAGTTTTCTTTTCTGTTTTTCTTAGCAGGAAGGAATCCGTTTTTCTAAACACCTTACCCCAAGGCACGTAGCTAACATGAGAGACTGTTCTCGAAATAATGGAGCAGGACTTTAAGAGTAACATAGAGTGAGGGTCAGAGAAATTCTATACATGCATTATATAATTTAATCCTTGAAACAAGTCTTGGAATTTAATATTATTATAATCCTTTTTTTGATTGCTGAGGACACTGAGGCAATCTGATTGCAGAATCCAGAACACTAGAATTCCAAAACACTGGAATATACTTCCCTCCTATGTTCATTGTTAAAGTATTCTATTTCTCCTTGGCTTGGAGAAGCATGGATTACATGTTACAACTCTCGTCACATATCCTCCTGTCTTGATCATTGATTCTGACCTCTTCTCATCCACATTTGCTCTGTCCCTTATGTTTCCCACTCCAGTTAAATATCAGGTTGCCAAAAATTATTCTTGTGCCCACTTCTATTCCTATAAACACTCTCCTCACTTGGGCTTCTATCACCATTTGCCAAAATTATTTAAAAATTCTTACATATGTCCCAGGCCGCCATGTGGATGTCTTTCCAAACATCAGAACTTGTAATCGAGGAATCTCACTTATCTTTGGCAGAGGCCTTAAGGATTATCCAGTCCAAAAAACCATAACAGACTGAACAACCCACTAGCACCCAGTCAAGTAATTGTCAAGGATGCACTTGAATATCACTACTTTCAAGAAAAACCATTTTATTCCTGAACAGCTTAGATTGTTAGATCCTTTTTTCTTGAACAACTAAAGTCTGTCTCCTGGGTACTTTTGTCCTAATTCTATTCAGAAAAATCTAATTCTTCTTCCATGTTGCAGTTCCTCCAAAATTTTAAAGAAGCTTTCATATCCAACACCACCTCTGTCTCCTGTTATCCAGTCAATGAAACACTACAGCTTGTAATCATTCCTCATATGCACTAGTAATCACAAGTACCTTGCGTCTTTTCTCTGAACATATCCCATCTTGGCAACATCCTTTCCAACTGTTGGCAAAAGGTATTCATACAACCTTCCAAATGTTATCTGTCCAGTAGGTGCATCATAAAGGGGAACTGTCTTGCCCTTCTTTCTAATGACCCTACTTCTACTGAGCACTTCCTTGGATGGCATTGCCTTTTTGGGAAGCATCACCAGAGTATTGCCTGAGGGTAGACTTACTCACCCCAAAACCTTTCCATTGAAATCTGAGCCATCAATTAAAGATAAGTTAGATATTTAAGCTTTTGTCCATGGGACTCCTATATGCTCAGCTACAAACACAGACTGCCTTTTGCTTTTGCTTGAGTAGACCTGTAACCTTTCGTCCTGATGCTTCTGCCTAGAGCCTGCTGCTGTCAAGCTGTGAGATGTCCAGGTTGTGGCTTCTCTTTCATCCCACAGACTTTGTTAATTATCTTGATTCCAATGCTGGCTTCTGGGTAACACTTTCTCTCATTGGAGCAATTACAATAACTGAGAGTTATATGGTATGTGCAAAGTGCCTTTAACCCATGTCATTTCTTTAGATCTAATTATGCTATTTTCTTAACAGTAAAGCAGAAAATGAATGGCCTTGGGAGTCATAAAGTCTAGGTCTCAAGTCCCTGGTTCTCTTACTGTGAACTTGGGCAAATAATTTCCTCTCAGTGTCTCTATTTCTTTATCTTAGGCCAATAATTTTACATTTCATGTAGAAGAATAAGATGAAATAATGCACACAAAACACCTACAAAGTGCCTGACCTATAGTAGACAATCAAATGATTGTTTCCTTTATCATGATAAACATGATATCATGAATGTAAAAATTAAAGCCAGAGTCCTTCAAATGCAAACAAAAACAGACTACATCCAGTCTCCACAATACCAGTTCAACTACTGCTTTCAGCATGTATTGATCTAAACAGATTAAAGTAGTCAAAACAAGTAGATGATATTGCCATGGTCCATTTTGCAAATATTCACATAGCATTACCTTGTGTTTAAGTGAGAAAAGTGTTACTACACTCTGCACTCTGATAATATGGCTTTAGTGTTTTCTAGCTACCAGTGTGACAGATAATATTGTTTTTATGTAAAAGTAATAGCAAAAGAGAAAGAAGGGCTTTCAAAGTTTTGAAAGAAATGACACTATCTAAAAAAGGGCACTTGAAAGAGATGGAAATTAAACAGGATAGACGATAACATGGGGACAACGGAATTCAAAAATCACTGAGCATATTTAGAATGACAGCAAAATATGTAATTGTATATAGTAAACTTCATCTATTTTAGTTTAAGTAGGCTATGCATAAACCAAAAATATTTTAGTGGCATTTTCCTTGAACCTACCTTTTTCCAAATTGTCCTTTGTCTACTAATTTGTCCTGTCCCTAAAGGCCTAGTGTCCCATACCACATCCAACGGTCCATGGAAGGATGAAAGCAAGTGATGTGTCAAGGAAGGCTGAGATGGCTGTGGACATGATGAAAGAGAATTTGCTTTGTCGGTCCTTGGGGCATGGTCTACCACATGTACTCTTTAAGGGCTCACAACCTCAAATGTCATCAGGAGCTGAGCAGGTAATATAAACGCATGTAGTGGAACAGGCAAGGATGTGCTGGCCTGGAGAAGGCATGGTCCAATTTCAGACATCAGCTGCCTCTCAGCAACTACCAATATATGGTCATAAATAATAGAGGGCCAATGGTGCCAGAATTTCTGTTTACAGTTATAAATCTTGACTTTTATGTACAATTTAATACTTATTAAGCCATGGTAATTATTTGTAATATTTAGAAACACTTTGCAGGCCAAACGAAACCTGACAGTAGTTGTACTTTGAGCTTTTATCTTCCAGTTTGCAAATTCTCAACAAAATTTAGTGTTATAGAAATTTAACATAACATGGCTCTAAAAACACTTTCTTGTGATTAGAATGCAAAATATTAATATATTGAAAAGGATGTATTAAAATGTTCAGGGAAAGGATCACTCTTAAGCATTATACTACACTGGACAATATAAGACTGCAAAACCCTTGAATATAGGGACCCGTGACTTCCATATTTTACATCATAAATTCCTCTCTCTCTGACTCACTCTCTATCTCTTCCAGAAAGCTGAGTTAATCATATACCTCAATGCATGGCAAATTATCACACTAGTCTCTTTTTTAATTTAATTATTTTATTTTACCCTACTCCCCACTCCTGTTCCATTCTCCTCAAAATAGCAAATCATTCTACTGTATTTGATGTGTATCTATCTATGTCTATGTACTCATATAAAATTAATTGTTTCTGTTCTTGCTTTTGTAGCTTACAAAAGTGATATTGTGCTATAGGGCAAATTATATTTCCTTTTTGACTCAGCAAGTTGTTTTTGCCTGTGTGTACATGAAGTCTATTTTCTAGTGCTGTTGTATAGTACTAAAGAGTATATCGACCACATGTACCTACACAGCCCAAGGTTCTGGATGGCCAAACAGTATGTATCTAACCTACTCACATCATGAAAAAAAATGCAGTAAATAACCTCTTCGTGTCTCTGCATGGACTTGTGTAAGAATTTCTTTAGACTACTTGTTCTGCACTATGATCATTCATTCATAGGGTTTGTAAATATTTATTTTTACTAAGCACTACTTGATTGCTTTCCAGGATGCTTGCAGCAAGCTACATTCTTACAAGCAAAATATGAGTCTTCCTGTATTCCACACCCTGGCAAAGACTTAATATTATCTAGCTTTTATTGTAACTAAAATGATATATTATTATATATTTTTCATTTCTCTAGTTACTAATGAATGTGTGCATCTCTTCATACACTTATTGCTCTTTTAAGCTTTTTCTGTAAGCTCTTTGTCTAGTACTCATTTTATATTGAGATTCTTATTAATTTGCAGGAATTTCTTCTATAACTTAAAAAAAAAAGTGTGCATGCAAGTTGCTTCAGAATCTTGATGAAATACACATTTGGATTCACTAAGTCTGGGATGGGCACTGTATTAGTCAGACAAAGAGGTGCTGATTCAAAGTACCAGAAATCTGTTGGCTTTTATAAAGGGTATTTATTTGTGGTAAAAGCTAACAGTTACAAGGCCCTAAAGAGCCCAACTCAAGGCTATTTTCTCACCAAAGTCTGTTGCCATGTGTTAAAGCAAGATGGCAGGTGATCTCTGCCTCGTCTCTTAGGGTTTCCAATATCAGTCTCCGGCAAAGGCTCATTTCTTTCCAGGCCTTATCAGCTGCTCAGCTGCTCTGGTCTCTTCAGCTACAAACTATCAGGCAAATGGCTCATCTCTCTTCCTGGGGCTTTAGCTGTGTGAACCTTCTCCTTTCTGTCACATAGAAGGGCCAAAATAACCAAGTTCTCTCCTCTTCCATGTCTGTGGAGATCTCTCTCTTCTTCTTGAGTAAGTGCCCATTTATATCAGCCCACCAAGGGGATGAGGACTCAACCTTGAGTTACACCCTACTGATGTGGTCAAATAAAAGCCCTAATCTTAACAGGGAGTCTAATCAAGACATGTCAGCTAAATCTAATGCATTCAAAGGATATCACACCCAGAGGAACAGATTAGTTTACAAACATAATCTCTCTTTTGGGGATTCATAAATAATCTCAAACTGCCCAGGTACCAACATTCCACAATTTTAATAAGTACTAATGTAAGGCTAAGCTGCTTGGCTGTGAACTATGTGTTGAATGGCAAAGGTTAAGATTGTACTTGAATATTTGTGAACTTTTATCCTTCCATTAATATTTCAGAGTAAGTTTGTCATGTTTCTCAAAGCATCCAAATAGGATTTGATTCAGATTGACTAAATTAATTAATTTATAAATTGATTTAGGTATAATTGTTATATATTTTTAAATTTTGTCATCCATCCAAAGCCAGGAATAACTGTCAATCTACTCAGATCATCTTCTATGTTCAGAATTTTTACCAAAAAATTCTTGTGTGTCCATAGTTAAACTAAGTCCTAGATACAAATTCAGTTTTTGTGGCCTTTTTGCATGGTGTTTTATTGTTTGTGATGGCCTGAAGCTATATGTACCCCAGAAAAGTATGTTCCTAAAGTTAATCCATTCCTGTGAGTTTAAATCCATGTTCAATAGGGTCTTTTGGTGAGTAGGAGCTTAACTTAAGATGTGACCTACCATATTCAAAGTGGGTCTTAATCTTCTTACTGGAGTACTTTATAAGAGAATGAAGTTCAGACAGAAAGAGAAAGCCATGGAAGTAAGAAACTGGAAGTAACAAAACCTGGAAGAGAAGAGAGAGACCAGCAGACTCACCATGTGCCTTTCCATGTGACAGAGAAGTCCAGGATTGCTAGCAGCCGGTGTTCAGGAAGAAGGTATCAAATTGATGATGTCTTGATTTGGACATTTTCACAGCCTCAGAACTGTAAGCTTGTAAACTAATAAAGTCCCATTGTAAAAGTCAACACATTTCATGGTATCTGCTTCAGCAGTTTAACAAACTAGAACATTTTTTATAGCTGGTTATTATAACTAATGTAGAGAGGGATGCTATTGATTTATATGTTCATCTGACAACTTTGTTAGATTCCTTTATTGTTTTTAATAGTATATTGATTGGGATAGTTTTTATTTTTGTTTTTTTGTACATGATCACTTAATCAACCTAAAAATTACA
Organism: Tolypeutes matacus; assembly: GCA_026826555.1. NCBI lineage: Eukaryota > Metazoa > Chordata > Mammalia > Cingulata > Chlamyphoridae > Tolypeutes > Tolypeutes matacus. The sequence continues at coordinate 14,220,208 of JAKSZT010046586.1, forward strand.
ATTTTATCTTTTCTAATCGTTATAATTCAGACTGTTATATAGTTATGATTACAGTAGATGTCCTAGTCTTGATGCTGTCTTAATGGAAAAGCATCTAAAATGTGTCCATTCAATCTAATGCTAGTTTTAGGTTTGCAGCAATCATTGTACATCCTTGAGAATTATACAAATACATTTTATATCATTTTAGCTATATTTTTCTTAGTAATATATATTTATATGAATATACCTATATGTATTTTATATATTTTTAGGAGATACATTTGCATATATAAAACCTTCATTTGTAATATATATGAACAAATACATATTTATATATATATATATATACACACACATATATGTAAGTTACCATGTATTCCTGTGTTAAGAGGTGTTATCACAAAAGTTAATAAACTTTACCAAATGTGTTTTCTGCATCCACTAATGCCAAATGATTTCTTTCTTTGGCACCATTAATATGATCAATTATATTGAAAAAATTTGTGATGTTGAATCATTTTTAAATTTCTGTAATAAAATTTTCTTGATCATTATACACATATTTAACACATTATTTAGCTCTTGCATTATTTCAGATTTTGCATCTACCATCATGTGAAAGGAACCAATAGTTTTCTTTTTCCCTTTATTCCTATCTTTTAGAATTAAGATTATACTGGCTTCATAAAATGAGTGTGAAGGGTTTGCTTTTTCTGTTTTTTTCAAAAGTTTGCAATAATAGTTTAATTGCTCTTGAAAGGTTGACTGAATTCCCATGAAACTACTCAGGTCTTGGATATTTGTGGTCAGGAGGTCTTGAAGACCACTTCAATATCTTTATTGTTGGCTAATCTATTCATATCTATTATTTCCTCTTATTTTAATTTTGGCATTTTGTATATTTTTAGTAATGTATGATTTCTTCTAAATTTCAGATTTATTTGGCTTAGTAATCTCTGCTCTTCTTTGTAATTTTCTTTTTAATCCAAATTATTTAAGAATATGCCACTTAATTTCTAAACATATTGAAATTTTAATATAGCTTTAGGTTATTTATTTCTAATGGCATTGCATTGCATGATCATCAGAGCATTTATTCTGTATAAATTGATACTATGCAATTTACTGAGGCTTTTTAGTGGCCTGATACATGGTCTGTTTTGGTAAATGTTCTAGTTTATTGAGCATAGATAGCTCTATAATTAATAGCTCAAAATTTATTCATTACACTGTTCATGTCTCAGGTACCTCTAATATTTTCTAGTTGATTCATCAGTCTCTGAAAAGCATGTGTTAAAATGGATGATTTATCAATGTTTTCTACCATGGTGTCTGTTGTTTTATATTGTTTTTGAGGCTCTCTGTTTACAAGCATACATATTCATAGCTGTCATGTTGTCTTTCTATATTGTTCTTTTTAATAGATCATAAATTATTAATGATTTACTCCTTAGAGAAACTATAGCATTGCTTTGCACACAATAAACCTTAATAATGTTTTTAATTGAATTGGAGTGGAACCAAGATAATGTAACTGTTTTAAAGAGTAGCTGAGTAGGAAATTTGGGAGACCAGCATACAGATGAATTAGATTTGTCAAAAATATGTCAGCTTCTCTTAACATTTCTCTGAGATTGAAGCTATCTAGAAGGATAGAGCAGTCTTTTGCCAAACAGCTTAGTTATCTGTGGTTTAAAGCTTCATCATGGACTCAATTCACACTGAGATGGTTTTTCATAACCCACAGGCAGGATCTATATCTAATTTACATAAATGCAACACATTTTTTGTTAGAAATAATACAAACATTTCTGTCATTGGCTAATGCATTTTTCTAACATTTCTACTCTTATACTTTCCAAACCTTATTTAAAAACTATGCCAAGGACTTCCAGGAAAATGGCGCTGAAGTAGGTATGGTAGAGTCTGACTCAGGAAAAAAGCAGAGAGAAGGCAGGGACCTATCTAAAAGAGCTGCTGTGGATATATATATATAACAAGAAGGTGCTCTGGGTCATCTAGGAGAGTACTAGAAAGATAAAGAAGCCAAATGAAGACCCTCAGTTGCTGGCCGCTGTGGCTGAAAATGGAACATATAGGCTGCCCTCAGGGCAAGTAACCTCTGTGGAGCCCCTGGCTTGCTGCTGCCAATGGAGTGGGAGGGGGTGTTCCCTGGGAGAAGAGGGGTCTGACTGAGGGTGGAGAGTGGTTTCTTTGTGGCGACTTTAGCCAGTCAAGCCCCCTTTGATTCTCAGAAGGGACCCCAACCCAACAAGGAGAGGGGAGAGAGGATCTGCTCAGGCAGGCTGTCACACCCAGCTGCCGGAGGAGAGAAATGAACTAGACTAGAGAGGGGACAGAGAGAAGCACCTAATCAGCAGGATCTAGCAAACTGTAGAAGTCTAACATGCCTGAGGGAAAAGGAGCAGATAGCTTTCTGAAGCCTAATTAATGTAAGGAGACAGTTTAGATCAGTGGAGGAATTCCTGCCTTCCATATAGGAGGTCCCTGGTTTGATTTCCTGGTCTTCTTAAAGAAGTGATCCAGAGAATGATTCACTGGCTTATAAGGCATTCAGCTGATACCTTATGACAGGGAACATATAGACATTCTTTTGTTTTAGGTTTTCTTGGATCTGTTTGTTTTTTTTTTTTTAAGTTTCTTTTTTCCCCCTTATTTTACATGCTAAAACCCAGTACATCACCTGCAGAGGGCAGGCTGCAGAGTGATTGATTGATGAACACTGGCAGCCTGAGAAGCTCCTTAGGGGCCTAAGAGGGAAGCCTGTTTTTCCTTGGTTGTTTTTTTTTTTTTTTTCCTCAGTTGCTTCTGTCCTATTTTTTCTACGTACATTATTTCTTTTCTTTCTTTTATTTTTGTATCTTCTGTTGTCTATTGTTTTTCTTTCATTTTACCTCTTTTTCTTTGGTCTTCAATTTTTTTTAAAAAATTTATTTCTGTCTCTTTTTTTCTCTGTTTTCTTTCTTTTTTTACTTTTTCTTTTTTTTTCTTATTTTCTTTTTCCTTTTCCTCTCTTCTCATAATTTCAGCCTTTTAATTCATTCAATATATTTTTCTCTATTTTGTTTCTCATTTCATTTTCTTCTACTCTACTTTTTTATTTTTATTCCTCTGTACTTATGATTTTTAACTCATATTAATTTTTATTTTCCTAGGTCTTGTACAGTTCCTCTACCACATTTTTTATTACTATTACTCTTATTTTTTTCTCTCCTCCTAGCCATAGTAAGAAACAGGAAGACATGGCCAAGTCTAATGAACAAACTGAAAAACAGGAGGAGATGCAGAACATGGAACAATGAATAAGAGATGTCCAAACAAAGATCATGAATCAACCTAATAAAGTGAAGGAAGAGATTAAGGATATTAAGAAGACACTGGGAGAACATACTGAAGAAATTGTAAGCATACATAAAAAGATAACAATTATAATGGAGATGAATGGTACAATGCAAGAAATCAAAACTACATTGGAAGCAAATAACAGCAGATTTGAACAAGCAGAGGAAAGAATCAGCAATGTGGAAGACAGTACAGCTGAAATCAGACAAATAGTAGAACAGATAGATAAAATTACAGAAATAATCCAGCAGGCACACAGGGATTTGAATAACAACACAAAACACAAAAACATATGCATTATAAGCAACCCAGAGGGAGAAGAGAAGGGAAAGGGGGCAAAAGGAGTGTTGGAGGAAATAATGGCTGAAAATTTCCCAACTCTATTGAGGGACATGGACATACATATCCAGGAAGTGTGGCATACCCCAAACAGTATAAATCATAACAAAACATATACTTGTCAAATTGTCTAATGCTCAAAACAAAGAGAGAACATGGAAAGCAGCAAGAGAAAAGAGATACATCACATACATGAGAAGCTCAATAAGATTAAGTGTGGATTTTTTCATCTGAAACCATGGAGGCAAGAAGGCAATAGTATGACATTGTTAAGGTGCTAAAAGAAAAAAAGTTCCAGGCAAGAATTCTCTATCCAGAAAAACTGGCATTCAAAAATAAGGAAGAGTTAAAATATTCACAGACAAATAGAAATTAAGAGAATTTGTCAATAAGAAACCTGCCCTTCAAGAAATACTAAAGGGAGTTCTGCAGGTTGAAAGAAAAAAACAAGAGAGAGAATTGGAGGAAAGTGAAAGAATAACTAAAAATAAAAAAAGAGAAATAAAAACAACATATGGCATACATAAACCTAAAGAAAATATGGTTAATCTAAGTAATTCCTTGACAGTAATAACATTGAATGTTAATGGACTAAACTCTCCAATCAAGAGACACAGATTGGCAGAATGGATAAGGAAATGTGACACATCAATATGTTGTCAACAAGAAACTCACCTTAGACCCAGGGACACAAGAATGCTGAAAGTGAATGATTGGAAAACAATTTTACATGCAAACAATAACAAAAAAAAAAAAGCAGGAGTAGCTACACTAATATCAGAAAAAATAAACTCTAAATGCAAAATTATTTTAAGAGACAAAGAAGCCCAATATATATTAATAAAAGAGGTAATCTGTCAAGAAGAAAGAAAAATCATAAACGTTTATGCACCTAACCAGGCACCTCAAAATATATGAGGCAAACATTGGAAAAACTAAATGGAGAACTACATGGCTCTACAATTAGAGTGGGGAACTTTAATACACTATTATCACCATTAGACAGAACATCTTAACAGATAATCAATAAAGAAACAAAGATCTTGATAGTACATTGAGGATCTGGGCCTAATGGACATATACAGAACATTACAGCCAAATACAGTGGGATTGACATTCTTCTCTAGTGCACATGTATCATTCTCCAGATAGATCACATGCTAGGCCACAGAACAACTCTCAATGAATTCAAAAAGACTGAAATTATACAAAGTAATTTCTTGACCACAATGGAATGAAGCTGGAAATCAGTAAGGGGCAGATAAGCAGATTAGGCACAAAGGCATGCAAGTTGAACAACACACTATTAGGCAATCAGTGGGTCAGAGAGGAAATTGCAAAAGAAATCAGTAACTACCTTGAAATGAATGAAAATAACACAATGTATCAAAACTTATAGGATAGAGCAAAAGCAGTACTGAGAGGGAAATTCATAGGGATAAATGCCTATATTAAAAAAAAAAAAAAGAGCTAAAATCAAAGATCTAACTGCACACCTGGAAGAACTAGAAAAAGAACAACGAACTAAACTCAAAGGAAGTAGAATGAAGGAAATAACAAAGATTAGAGCAGAACTAAATGAAATTGAAAATAAGAAGGCACTAGAAAAAATAAACAAAACCAAAAGCTAGTTCTTTGGGAAGATTAAAAAAAATGACAAACCCTTAGCTAGACTAACAAAGAAAAAAAGAGAGAAGATGCAAATACATAAAATAAGAAACTAGGAAGGAGATATCACCACTCACCCCACTGAAATTAAGAGTATCATAAGAGGATACTTTGAAAAATTGTATGTCAAAAAGATGGATAATTTAGAGGGAATGGGCAGATTCCTAGAAACACACAAGCAGTCTACACTGAAAAAAAGAAGAAATTGATGAACTCAACAGACCACTCACAAGTAACGAGATTGAATTAGTCATCAATAACCTCCCAAGTAAGAACTCAGGACCAGATGGATTCACAGGTGAATTCTACGAAACATTCCAGAAAGAACTAACACCAATACTGCTTAAACTCTTCCAAAAAATAGAAGTGGAGGGAACATTGTCTAACTCATTCTATGATGCCAATATCACCCTATTACCAAAACCAAACAAAGACACCACAAGAAAGGAAAACTAAAGACCAATTTCTCTAATGAACCTAGATGCTAAAATCCTCAACAAAATACTTGCTAATTGTATTTAACAACACATCAAACAAATTATACAATATGACCAAGTGGGTTTCACCCCTGGTATTCAACAGTAGTTCAACATAAGAAAATCAATGTAATACACCACAAAAACAGAACAAAAGAAAAAAATCATATGATCATCTCTATAGATGCAGAAAAAGCATTCAACAAAATACAGCACCCTTTCTTCATAAAAACACTTCAAAAGATAAGAATAGAAGAAAACTTACTCAACATGATAAACGGGTTATATGAAAAACCCACAGCTAATATCTTATTCAATGTTGAAATACTAAAAGCTTTACCTCTAAGATCTGGAACAAGACAAGGAGGCCCACTGTCACCACTCTTATTTATAGTGTGTTAGAAGTACTTTCTTGAGCACTTAGGCAAGAAGAAAATATAAAAGGCATCCAAATTGGAAAGGAAGAAATAAAAACTTCATTATTTGCAGATGACATGATCCTATACCTCAAAAGCACTGAGCAATCTATAACAAAGCTTCTAGAGCTTAAAAATAAGTTCAGTAAAGTGGCAGATTATGAGATCAATGTGCAAAAATCAGTAGCATTTCTGTACACCCATAATTAACAATCTGAGGATGAAATCAAGAAAAAAATTCAATTTACCATAGCAACTAAAAGAATCAAATACCTAGGAATAAATTTAAAGATGGAAACAACTTGTACACAGAAAACTACACATTACTGTTAAAAGAAATTAAAGAAGACTTAAATAAATGGAAGAATATTCCCTGCTCATGGATAGGAAGACTAAACATCATTAAGATATCTATCCTACCCATACTGATTTACAGATTTAATGCAATCCCAATAAAATTGCCACAGCATTTTTTACTGAATTGGAAAAGCTAACTTTAAAATTTATTTGGAAGGGCAAGGGGCCCTGAATAGCTAAAGACATATCGAAAAAGAAAAACAAAATCAGAGGAATCAGACCACCTGACTTTAAAACATACTACAAAGCTACAGTGGTCAAAACTGCATGGTATTGTCACAAGGATATACATACTTACCAATGGAGCCAAATTGAGAGTTCTGATATAGATCCTCACATATACAGTCAACTGATATTTGACAAGGCCACCAAACCCACTCAACTGGTATAGAATGGTCTCTTCAACAGATGGTACTTGGAGAACTGGATATCTATATCCAAAAGATTGAGAGAGAAACACCATCTCACACCCTATACAAAAATTAACTCAAGATAGATCAAAGATCTAAATATAAGAGCCAAGACCATAAAGATCTTGGAAGATAATGTAGCGAAGCATCTACAAGATTGTATTAGGAAATGATTTCATGAACTTTACATCCATAGCACTAGCAATGAAAGAAAAAATGGGTAAATGGGACCTACTCAAAATAAAAAACTTTGAACCTCAAAGGAATTTGTCAAGAAAGTGAAAAGGCAGCCTACTCAATTGAAGAACATATTTAGTAACCATATATCTGATAGGGGCCTAATATCCAGCATATATAAAGAAATCCTTTACCTCGAAAGTAAAAAGACAAACAACCCATTTAAAAAATGGGCAGGTGATTTGAACAGACACGTCTCCAAAGAAGAAATACAAATCACTAGCTATTAGGGAAATGCAAATCAAAACTACAATGAGATATCATCTTATACCCATTAGACTGGTGGCTATTAAGAAAACAGAGGACTCCAAGTGTTGGAGAGGATGTGGGGGAGTGGGAACCCTTATCCACTGCTGGTGGTAATGCAGAATGGTGCAACCATTGTAAAGGACTGTATGGTGGTTCCTCAGGAAGCTAACTATAGAACTGATACAAGATCCAGCAGTCCCACTACTGGATATATAACCCAGAAGAATTGAAAGCAGGCACATGAACAGATATATGCACACCAATTTTCATAGCAGCAGTATTCACTATTGCCATAAGTTGGAAACAACCCAAATGTCCATCAACAGATGAATGGATAAGTAAACTGTGGTATATACATACAATGGAATATTTCTCAGCAGTAAGAAGGAATAAAGTTTTAACACATGGGATAACATGGATTATGGACAAATATTACATTACCTCACTGATATGAATTAAGCAAATTGAGCAGACTCATAGAGCTAGAGTCTGGAAGTTAGGTTTACAGGAGACAGTAAGAGTAGAGGGTTGACAGCCAATGCCCATATGGGCAAAATATATGATAAGGTGGAAAGGTGTAGTTGTGCAGTGAATGGCCATGACAGTGGTGCAGTGACTCTATTGTGTTGGGCCATGCTGGTCTGTTAGGTGGTTAAGGTGAGGCAGTGGTTTACCCTGTCAGTGGAATCGGGGCAAGGGTCAGGGAAGGAAGCAAATGATCTCTGGAGATTTGTGAGTATGTGGTTGAAATCAAAACGTTGGGAATGTTCTTTTGGGAAATACAGCAGAGGAGGGGTACTGGTTTAGGGTGTTGGATGTGTCGGGCATGCAGGACAGTGTGCACTCGGTAGGTTTCTAGGGACTGTGTGAGTGTTCCTCCTGTCTTTGTGTGTTGTATCAGTGGGTGGAGACTCACACAATGAACAGGAAGGTGTTGGACTCTCATCCTGGTGAGTCCTCCTATGTTCTCAAATAGAGGAGCAGGAGTTTCTAGAGAGCATAGGCAGTGCCTAATGGGGGAAGACAAGCCAGTATGTCAAGCTCTCAATGTTGTCGCAACTATGAATCTTGTTTTTCAAGGAGTGAAGCTTGGTGAGTCCTGAGAAGAGGAGAGGGACAATAGAATAGATGGAAAATGGGGCATTTTGGGGGCATTGGAAGTTTTCTACATGATCTTGCAATGATGGATATAGGCCATGTTAAATTTCAACAAAATTTATACAAGTGTAAGGTCCAAAATGTAAATCATTGACCATGGTTAGTAGCAATGCTTCAACATTTGTACATCAATTGTAACAAATGTACCATCCACATGTAAAATGTTATTAATAGGGGAAAAAGGAAAAGGGGAGGATGTTGGGTATATGAGAATCCCCTATATTCTGTACATGACTTTTCTGTAACCTAAAGCTTCTTTGAAGATAAAATTTAAAAAATAAGGCACTGAGGGAATAAATGGAGTAAAATGTCACTGTACATAAAAGACAACAGACCTTACAGTGCTGACAGGCATAATGCTAATTTTTAAAATTTTATTATTTCAATTTTTTATTTATTTTTTGTATTTTATTTTTAAAGGTATAATATTATTTCATTTTCTTATTAATATTTTATTCATTTATTTTGGTGGTTTCATTTTTTAGGAAGTTTTGGATCACAGAAGGGTTACAACTGTGACAGGGGAGGATCATTGGTGCAGGATGTTAGTAATGAGGGATGCATAGGAGGAGGTTCACCTAGGGCATACCTATAAGGCATTTGAATGAGTTCACATGTTCATGGGGCACTGTCACATTTGGGTGAATATCCACATAATAACCAAAAGAATATCGAATTCCCCTCCTGGGGACTTCTGCCACATTCTCTAATGGGACAGCAAGAATCCTCTGAGTAGAGGAGCAGTGACTAGTGAAGGAGTTTGGACCATTAATGGGCCCTTGTTATTGATGACTGTACTTATGAACCTTTTCTTTTGAAATAGAAACTTAGCTTAGTATTATAGATTGCCTAAGAGTTACCTCCTGAGACCCTCCTTGTTGCTCAAATGTGTCCTTTTTAAGCTGAACTCAGCATATAAATACATTACATTCCCCCTGGCATGGGACATGACTCCCAGGGATGAGCCTCCCTGGAACCAAGGGATTCCTACCAAGAACCAACTAGCAATGCAACTGGAAAAAGACCTTGACAAAAAGGGGAAAGAGTAATGATAAATAAGTTTATATGTCTAAGAGACTTCAAAGGGAGTTAGGAGGTCATTCTAGAGGTTACACTTATGCATGTATCAGCAGGATCTCATTGACTACCACAGTAAATATTGCCTCAAACAGTGGGGCTCCTGAGGGCTCTGGAGATATCCAGCCACTATAGGCAGGGCTGACATCTCAGGAGTTTGGTGCCCTGCTAGTGGGCCATACTTGTAATTTATGCTCCCCAGTGTGAAAAAGTTGGACTCAGTTGCGGTTTTCCTATATATGGCTCTTCTGCCTCTTCTATTTGAACATATTGTTAGTACTAGAGTTAATAGATTTATGTCCAAGAGACTTAAATCTGTGGGTTTTCCATGTGCCAGTTGGGCCCTGAATCTCAACAGACTTTCAACACCTACTCTCCAGTTCATTAAACTCACCCAAGACAACTAACAAGGATATGATGATAGACAACCACCAGCCCAAAGAACAGAGAGAGTCTACAACTGCAAGCAAGATAGTCCCATCCATCTGCCCCATGGGATCTAAGCCCTTTCTCAATTAGAGGTGGAGTGGGCATCACCATCCCAGAATCCTTGGGATTGGAGAATGAACGATGGACTAGAGTAGATTTACTGGTATTCTAGTATAGACTTATTGTTATTCTAGCAATGGAAGAACTTTCATCATTAATGTGGGGACAGTGGCCAGCAGAGGTTCGGAGGGGAGGGAGAGGGAAAAATAAGTGCATTTTTGGGGACACTGAATTGTCCTGAATGATGTTGCAATGATGGATACAGGCCATTATATATTTTGTCATAACTTGCAAAATTTTGTGGGACAGAGTGTAAACTATAATGTAAACTATAATCCACACTTAGGGGCCATGCTCCAATATGTGTTCATCAATTGTAACAAATGTACCACACTAATGAAGGATGTTGTTAATGTGGGAAAGTGTGGAGGGGTAAGGAGTGGAGCATGTGGGAATCCCCTACCTTTTTTATGTAACTTTTATATCATCTAAGTATCTTTTTAAAAATGTATTTAAAAAGTACATTAAAAAAAAAAACCTATGCCTATATTCCAAGGTAATGCCCACTGATGGGCTTCCTATTGCCTAGGGTTGTTTTCCCTGCCTATAGTGTCTAGATATCTCTAGAGCCCCCAGAAGCACCCTTACTTGAGGCACTGTTTACTTTGGTAGACAGTGAGAGCTCCTGAGGTGTGCATAAGCGTAACCTATTGAATGACCTCCTGACTCCCTTTGAAATCTCTTACCCATAAGATCTCATTTGCATTTAATATTTCCTCCTTTTCCTCTAGGTCTTTCTTCAAATGCATCATTAGTTGGTGCTTGGTATTAACCCATTGGTATCAGGGAGGCTCATCTCTGGGAGTCATGTTCCACATTGGGAGGAAGGTGGTGAATTTCTATGCTGAGATTGGCTTAGAAAGAGGCCACGCTTGCACAACAAGGAGGCCCTCAGGAGGTAACTCTTAGGTAATACACATTATCAGGCCAAGTTTCAAATTCACAAGAACAAGGTTTATAAGTACAAGCATTAATATCAAGAGCCTGGCCATTGGTCCACCCTCCTTTGCTAGGCACTCACCAATCCATGAGAGAATGTAGTAGGACTTACCAGGATAGGAGTTCAATATTCCACCAGTTATTCTGTAGATCTCCACCCACTGAGACAACACCCTATGACCACATGAACACACTTGCACTCCATAGAGGCATGCCCCAGGCATACCCTCCCATACACATCCCCCGCCACTGACACCCCAGACCAATGATCCTCCCCTAACACAGCTGCAACCCCTCTGCAACCCAAAACCTCCCCCAAAACAAAACCAACAGAAAAATAATAATAAAAAATTAAATAATATAATAACACATCTCCTCCCATGTATCAGAGTTAGACTCATTTGTGGTTCTTCTGTCCCATTTATTTGAACCTATAATTAGCACTATACCCATTAAATATATGTCCCAGAGACTTAAATCTTCCAGCTATTCATATGCTGGGTGAGCCCTGACTCTCAGCAGAGTTGCAGTCAACACCTACTGGCCAGTTTGTTGGACACACCCAGGACAACTAACAAAAGGATTATGATGGACAACGCCCACCCCAAGAAGCAGAGAGTAGCTACAACTGCAAGCAAGACAGTTCCACCCATCTGCTCCATGGGATCAAAACCCCCTCTCAATTGCAAGCATAGTGGGCATCACTATCCCAAAATTCTCAAGACTGAGGAATGAATAAACATAAGAGGGGAATGCAACTATGGAATAAAGTAACCATTATTCTAGTAATGGAAAAACTTGTAACACTGATATAAAGACAGTCATCACCAGAGGTTCTGAGGGGATGGAAAAGGAAGATGAGGTGTAACATGGGGCATTTTTGAGACATTGTAATCATTCTGCATGATATTGTAATGATAGATACAAGCCATTATACATTTTTGTCAAAACCCATAAAATTGTGTGGTGTTAACTGTAAATCATAATCTTAACTATAGACCATACTTAGTAGCAATGCTTCAATATGTGTTCATCAACTGTAACAAATGTACTATATTAATGAAAGATGTTGTTAATGGGAGAAGTGTGGCAGGGGGAGGGGTTCTGGTATATGGGAAGCCCCTATATTTTCAATGTAATATTTATGTAACCTAAAGCTCCTTAAAAAAAATAAAGAAAAAGGGGAGTGGATGTGGCTGAAGCAGTTGAATGCCCACCTCCCACATGTGAGGCCCTATGTTCATTTCTTGGTGCCTCCTAAAAAAGATAAACAAACAATGAGCAATGAGCAGACATTGAGCAAGAACAAGAAGCAGACAACAAGCAAAAGCAACGAGCAGACTTGAACAGACAATGAACAAAACAACAAGCAAAAAAATGAGCAAAAACAAATGAGCAAAAAAGAAAAAACAAATGAGCAGGTAGTGTATGTGGCTCAAGCAGTTGAGCACCCGCCTCCCACATGGGAGGTCCTGGGTCCGGTTCCCAGTGCCTTCTAAAGAAGAAAACCAAACAGACAACTAGCAGACAAAGAGGAAAACCAACAAGCAGACAGAAGAGGGAGCCATCTAAGGGAGAGGGGGGGATAAAGAAAAAAAAAAAACTATGCCTAAATATATACCTAAAAACTTCACTAAGAAGAAATGAATTATGGAAACAGAATTCACATCCATTGGTAATAAAAATATTTGATAATTTCTCACATGATCTATTCAATTATATATATCATCCTATCAAAGCTATCTAAAATGTGAACAATGTTAAAATGTATTTATTTAATTTGAACTGCCCACTATATTATATTGTTTACTCATTTGTCTACAAGATTTTAGTCAGGAGTCCATGGAACTTTAGAGCATTTCAGTAGCATCTGTTGTTTTTGCCTACACTCTTAGCATTCATTCTACTTCTTTTGCCAACAGTATCTTAATTTTCCTCTCACAAATCATCCCTTATTCCACAATCCTCTACTCCAGATGAGGGTCTGGGATTTTCCTCTTACCAGCAAACATTTCATTCCTAGTGGCCACAGTGATTGATCAAGGATTAACATGTAACTCAAGCCATGTCAATGAGGCCCAACCGTGGGATTTTGCTGGAAAAAGAAGCTCTTTCTAAGTACATTGCTAAAAATGTTTAAACTACAAGTCTAGAACTATAGGTGGCTAACCGGCCACTCCTGGGGAATAAGAGTTGCAAAGAAGCTTAGAGAGAGGCCACATTTGAGTAAAATGGAGGCTCTCAGGAGGTAATTGTTAGCCATGACTAAGAGGGACATAACTCCTGAGATTGAGCCTTCCTGGCACTGAGGGACTACTACCAAGCACCAGCTAGTGATACAACTGGAAAAAGACCTTGATTAAAAGGGGGAAATGATAAAGACAAATGAGTGTATATGGCTAAGAGACTTCAAAGTGTCGGAAGGTCATCAGAGAGGTAACACTTATGCAAGTCTCAGCAAGATCTCATAGATGGCCAAGGTAGATACTACCCCAAACAGTGGGCTCCCAAGGGCTCTGGAGAGACCCAGGTCCTATGGTCATGGCAGAAAGTTCCAGAGTTTGGTACCTTGCCAGTGGACCCTACTTTGGAGTTTGTGCTCACGAGTGTGACAGAGTTGGACTCAGATGTGACTTCTCTACACATGCCTCTTCTGTCCCTTTGATTTGAAACTATAGTTGGTGCTTGAGTTGGTAGGTGTACATCCAAGAGACTTTATTCCCTGGGCTGTCCATGTGTTAGCTGGGCCCTGAGCCTCAGTGGAGTTGCTATACCTACTCTCCAGTTCATTGGATTCATCCAGGACAACTAACAAGGAGGTGAGGATGGACAACCACCACACCAAGGAACTGAGACAATCTACAACTGCAAGCAAAAGAGTCTCATCCACCAACCATATGGGATCGAAGCCTCCTCTTAATTAGAGGTGGAGTTGACATCACCATCCCAGAATCCTCAGGACTGGGCAATAAAATATGGACTAGAGTAGACGTACTGGTAGTCTACTATAGTCTTATTGTGATTCAATCAATGGAAGAAATTATACCATTGATGTGGAGACAGTGGCTACTGGAGGTGCTTAAGTCAGGGAGAGGTAAAAAGAGGTGCAATATGGGGGCATTTTCAGGACTTGGAATTGACTTGAGTGACATTGCAATGACAGATACAGGCCATTATATATCTTGCCATAACCTACAGAATTGAGTGGGAGAGAGTGTAAACTACAATGTAAACTATAATCCATGCTTAGTGGCAATGCTCCAAAATGTGTTCATCAATTGCAATGAACGTACCACACCAATGAAAGAAGTTGTAAATGTGGGGAAAAGTAGGAGGTCTGGGGAGTGGGGCATATGGGAATCCCTTATATTTTTTTAATGTAACATATTTTGTAATCTAAATATCTTTTTAAAAATAAACTAAAAATATATTTTTAAAAAAGAGTTGCGAAGAGGAAAGCAGAGGCAGCAGATTCTTGACTATATCATTTAAACACTTGATTACAACTTTGTCCGAAACAAGCTTTACCCCTGAATTTCAGCTTCTTCTTATTATTAAAGTCAGCTTAAATTGGTTTTATATTACTAAACTGGGGAAGTTTTGTTTAATAGTTGGTATGCCATGGAAAGGTTTTAGCGGTTTATAAAAACTCTAAAATTATTTGCCATATATGAACTGCAGTGGAAGCATTGTTTGTTATGCAGTGAGATCTACTTTGAAGAATGATATATATATATATATATATATATATATATATATCAGATCACTGATTTTGCTAATATGATATATTTAAAGCTCCAGAAAAGCTTGAACCAAAGAATAATTAAAAGTCATTTAACCATTAACATTTTTCAGCTGTTTATTGGATATAAATTAATTCATTCTTGAAAGACAAGTTCAGGAAGGTTGTTTCCTTAGCAGTCAATATTCATGGTTGATTGACAATGTTTATTACCAAGATTTTATTTTCAGTGTAGGGATTCTGGCATAACAATGCACAGATATAATTATTATATGACCTTGATTTATAATATGTAAATATGTCCTTTAATTCAATATATTTTAGAATATTTAGAATTCAATATATTTTAGAATATTTAGAATTCAGATGAAATGTTATAAAGCATGGGCATTGGTACATAAAAAACCATCTAATGGTTTGTGGATGAGGCAAAATTTTTAAGGTTGTCATCTGGAGATAAGAAATAAACTGCTTGAGATCGGTAAATTGCTCTAATCACTTAAAAAGATATTACCCAAAGGGATAGTCAATACAAGTTTTGCAGTTGTATTTTCTTGAAAGGTAGACTAATTATTATACACACAAGATTTAGATATCTGAGACATCAATAACATTTTAGAACATAATTATTTGAAACTGAAAGTACAGAATACTTTCTTATCCTTTTAAGAGCTTATGAAACTATTTGCTTTATAAATATAAATATTTCTTTACTTCTGGACTTACAAATAAAATAATATCCATATATACACATTGAACATCAGACTTGTTGCTGTTTGTTTCCATTTCTGAAGGATAGTTTCTAAAAACTGAAAGCACAAAGTAGCTAAAATAATCCATTTTGTGGTCTTCAGAATTAGTTATAACTAATATGACCATATCATTTGTTGTCCAAATGAGAACAATTTTAATAATGAAAGGGAGCACTGGTAGTAATTATGCTGGGGCAGAAACTGAGGCTGCGCTAGGAAAACTGGAACACATGATCATCCAAGCTGTAAAAAGCTTTGAGTGGTCCACTTTTACTTCTTTGCTCCAGAAAAACAGTTTCAGCAGGCCAAACATTGGAACATTCTCTACAGAACAGGTTCAAAACAGCAAATTGGTTTCATTCCAAGTGTCACCTACCATTGGTTGATGCTTACATTATAGGACTAATTGAATGACCATGGCTGGGCTTAGTCAGAAGACCTGCCACAATTAATTTTCAGCAGAAGAGGTAGCCGTACAGGTATGGGCCTCTATTTTCTCATTGTAACAGAAGCTGTGTTGTTTTACTAGTTTAATATTCTTCTTAATTTATTGGTTTCTTGATATAAGCAGTAATAATAAAAATGTGCCTGTCAGTCCTCTACATGATCTACATGTAACATTTAATCTTCAAAACAATTGTATATGATGGCATTACTATTCTTTCTGTTTTAATGGTGAGAAAACTGAGACACCGAGAGTTGCAGAAACTTCCCAAAGTTACACAGCTCGAAACTGGCAGAGCTGGAATCCAGAGCCAGGCAGTTTGACTCCAGATGCTGTGGATTTAACCAATGTGCTAGAATACATCTAGATGGTGCTTAGCATACCTGGAATTCTTGGTTATAATGCCCACAATAAATGAACAATCTAAGTTGAATACTATGGACTACTGTGCATTAATGCACCCTTTGAAAATCAATTGATTCATAGGACCAGAAAAAATTTTTTAATGAGATATGGAATTATGGACAAGACTAGAAGGTCAGTGTCCTCCTAAGAGGGGGCCCTAAAATCATCCAAAGTGTTTTATCCGTTGTGATTAAAAGAATCACTTTGTTCACTGCTGTAACCACAACAACCAGAATGTCAAGTTAGGCATTCTAATGGTACCTGATAAATAATTATAAAATGAATGAATGGCTATCTATAGATAAATGTGTGAGCATCTTTCTTTTCCTTTATTTCATGTACTGTCCATAAAAGGTAAGGGAGATTAAAAGTAATGGAAGAGTGATGCTGTTCAACAGGTCATTTATGTACAGTTGAGGACAGCAGAGAGAAAATGCCATGGGTGGTGCCTAGAAAGAGCCCCATCCTGACTTAGGCAGTCAGGTCATAATTATTCTCTGCATCTAACTAGCTGTTTGACCTTAAAATTGGACCAGAAAAATAGGTAAAATATCTGTTTTTCTTTTCTTATCTATAAAAATAAGAAGAATAAACTTTTCTAATATCCCTTAAGGTTGTATAATTTTAAGTAACTGTTTTCATTCTTACACAAATGAGCTATTATTGCTGCATGTTAACAGGTAGCCTATCAACTAGGGGAGAATTAGGATCTTAAAGTTTTTCAGACTATTCTTTCTCTTTTCAATTCTTTTTTCAATCCAATTTCAGGATTTTTCATGATTTTTTTTTCCTCAATGTCTGTGTTGTTCCTTAATTACTTAGGATTGAGAATATCTGATAATATTTTTTTCTAATCCTTCCGTTAAAATGCATCTTAGAACAGTGAGCATTTGGCAGGCAAATAAAAAGTAGATTATTACCTGAGGGAACTGGTGTTGGGTAAGTGACATTAGTGGCGATATATACATGTTTGTAATTTAGAGGTTGTTTCAGTTTTCTCATTGCTAAAGCCAGTACCATGCAATGGGTTGGCTTAAATAATGGGAAATTATTGGCTCACAGTTTTGAGGTTAGGAGAAGTCCAAACCAAGGTATCATCAAGGTAATGATTTCTTCCCAAAGACTAGAATTCTGGAGCTGACTGCAGACCATCAATGGTCCTTGGCTCCTATGTTACATAGCAATGCACATGGTGGCCTCTCCATGCTTATTCCTTCTCTTATGAGTCCCATTGACTTTCAGCTTCATGCTTCCCATGGCTATTTCCCTATCTGCCTGAGTTTCATTCTGCTTATAAGGGACTCCAGTAATAGGATTAACATCTATCCTGACTGAGGTAGGACACACCTTAACTGAAGTAACCTCATCTGAAAGTCCTACTTAAAATGGGTTCACCCCTATAGGAATGGATTAAGTTAAGAACATGTTTTTTTTTCTGGGATACATAGATCCAAACCACCATACAAGGATTGATCTGGCAGGCTGATCACTATTACCATGTTAGTTTAAGCTTATCTCAATTATCAAATGATGACCCAAGTCTGATGTAATAAATGGAATCAGTAGATTTAGATGTCTGTAACCTATAATAATAGCTATTGAGAATAAGCTGAAGAACCTGGGAAATCTTTTCCAATTCACACAAAACTTTCAGTCAAAAATACCATATGTGCTCAGGTGTCAAAATCAAATGTTATTTATCTGGAGTTAGAGGGGGAAATTTATGTATTCCTGTACTGTTTGACATATTAGAGTAAATATATATTTAAAATTTTTAAATAATATAAGGTAGATGAAAGGGAATAAAAATAATTTGCTTTTTAAGGTTATTACTAAGTTAGAACTGCTAGATACAAGTTAACTGCTTAATACATTAATTCATAAAACACTCAATAAAGTAGATTCTATTAACATCTCCAATTTACAGGGGAGTAAATTTATAACTAAGACTTTTTAAGTTTAACCATTTAAAATCACACAGTCTCTACATGGCTTCAGTGAGTAGCCTTTTTCATATGTATTTGCATATTTAACAAATTGGAAAATTTCCTAGAAGAATAGCTATGTCCAAGATTTGCACATTTTAATTTTGAAAGCTTTAGACAAATTGCCCTCCAAGTTTTATTCCCATTTACATACAGATTATCAAGGGCTGCTTCCTCATTTTCTTATCAACAAGGATTAGCAATCTTTTAATGTTGCTGAACTAAAAAGTGAAAAAGAGACCTCATTTGTTGAACCTTCATTTCATTTATTTTATTTATAATGAGGTTGAACATTCTTTCAGGTGTCTGTTGGCCATTTATAATTTATTGTTGAGGATTAATTTCAAGGGAGGAAATAAACACATCAAAGACAGAGGCAGGGCTTTTTCTAGAGAGAAAAAGAAACTGAGCTTCAGAGTATACTGGCAGAATCCTCAACAAGGACTTGGCTTTCTGACTTTTCCAATCTGTTTTGGTTCTATGCTTGTACTGTCTTTGAGTGAATACCCAGAGAATGACAGGTGGTGGTTGAGTTGTTAAGAATGCAACCCCAGAAACCAGTGAACTTTGAGGGTGTAACTATATACTTCACCCAGGAAGCCTGGGCCCTCCTGGACAGAACTCAGAGAAAAATTTTCAGAGATGTGGGATAGAGACTATCAGTCATCTGGTCTCCATGGGGAAGTCTGTCAAAATTTATGTATTTATTTACTCAACAGTCATCCAGAACAGCTTTCATTTATGTCACACCACTCTCTGCCTTGATTTACATTCTTTCACAGCACTTACAACTATGTGGAAGAAACTTGTGTCTCTATCTATTTAATTGCATCTACTTTGTCACAATGTAAACACTGGAATGGAAATTCCATGACCACAGTTTCTTACTACACTATTTCCAAAACACAGAATGATGGTGAAAATTCAATATCTATGAAAGAATAAATAAATCGATTCAATCTTTTCTAGGTATTCTGCTGTAGGTATGATGTTGAGACTTCAGACCACAGTAGGGAACATAATAGCTGTTATTCCTTTCCACATAGAACTTAGATTGTTCTGATGTAGCTTGTTTATTGGATTCTTTTTAAAAATATCCACCTAAATGTGAAAATATTTAATCCTTAACTAAGGAAAACACTGAATATTCTTCGCTCTTTTGTTGAGCCTGGGCATGGCCATCAGCAAGCAGAGGTCCTTATTGTCTTTAAGAGTAGTGTCAGGGTGAAGAAACGTGTACGTTTTCAATGTTCAAGGTACCCTTCATTGGACTGCTCTTCAATATTCTCATTGTTTTTCCTCAGCAGCCTGCCAAGGACCCAAATATCAGGCAATGTTCTCAGCATGGAATTTTATATACATGTATCCTTTTTCCATATCTAGGGTATCAGCTTTGTAAATCATAGATTTCCTAGTTGAGTCAAGGAGAGGAACAGTGGAGGGAAGGAAGAAAACTTTTCCAAGGCACACGTTCAGGCAGAGTAAATAACCATTAAAAAAAAAAAAAAAGAAATGATATTCATGCAAGATATATGCAAGAAGGACCCATCTAATTGCATGTCAATGCAGAAATATCACACTGGAGAGGACCACTTTGAACATATTTATTATGGGAAAATTTTTTTCACAGCCATACAGCAATTCAACATATCTTAATTCACACTGAAGAGAAACCCTATAAGTGCAATGAGTATAGGAAACACTTCAATCAGAGAGTGACACTTTATAGACACCAGATTACTCATGTTAGAGAAATATCCTATAAATGTAATGAATGTGGGGAACAAGTCAGAGAGTGTAACTTTGTAGATGCCGAGAATTCAACAGGAGAGAAATCCTGTAAATGCAGTGAACCTCAGCAGGAGTGCTTGCCTTTATTTCCACAAAATAATTCACACAGGAGAGAAACCATATGTCTGTAATCAATGTGGAAAGGCTTTCATTCATCCTTCATCCCTCAGTCAACATAAATGAACTCATATTGGAGAGAAACCATATGAATGTCATCTACAAGGGAGAGCCTCTCTGTTATTTTAACCTCAGATGACATGAGAGAACTCACACTGTAGAGAGGCCATATGAATGCCATCTGTGTGAGAAAGCTTTTAGTCAAAGCTCTGGCCTTAATAGACATAAGAAAATTCATACTGGAGAGAAACTATATGAATGCCATCTATGTGCAAAGACCTTAATCAATCGTCTAAACTTCCACAGCATGAGAGAAACTGTACTATGCATATAATTAACATAGGAGAATCTTCAACCATAGTTGGATCTTTAAACAAACGAGAAGTTTCACACAGGAGAAAAATCCATGACTCTAATCAATATGGAAATGTCTTTATTTATAACATCCTTAGACCACATGTGTAAATTCCATTCTGAAGAGTTGTATGTTTGTGATCACTTAGAAGCTCCAGCCTTGGGATGCACAAGGAAACAGAGTAAGAAAAATTACTAAAATAGGCTATCCAATAGGAAAGTCTTTACTAGGAGAGGAGACTCTAGGAGAATAACAGATAATTAACCTTGGAAAAGTAATTCAATGAAATAAATGTGAACAACTCTCACTCATAGATGTATTCTGTTAAACACATGAAGTTTCACATTATATAAAACATATTCAGTGTAATGAATGGAAAAGCTCCAATGATTTTTTATTCTTTATTTAACAAATTTCTCACACTGTGGGTATACCAATAGTAAACTCAAAGTGAAACAGCTGGAGTTCACTTCAGAAATCTCAAACAGGGAAAATCCTCTTTAAGAATGTTTACCACAGAATTCTGCCATGAATTCATACCTTTGCCCATTGAAAAAAAATGTAGAATAAAGATATGATAGTTAAATGATCTGGGAGTGCCAAATACAGAACTTTATATCAACTAATAAACAATGAGATTAATTTTTCAAAAGATTAGTGCTTGAAAATACATAGGGAATAAAAGATGTTGCTGAAAATCTACTTTTTAATGTAACTCTAAACACAATTATTATGACTGGGTACAATCATGAAATAACTTCAATGTTAACTGAAAAATGTAGAAAACAAAGTGATATGCTGTAACTATTATACACTGTTAACATATGTATATAAATAGAAATGGTGAATAGAACATGGATGAATAAACAGATCATTTATGAAAAAAGACATAGCAAGATTTTTTTCTAGTCCTCATTGGATTTTATCTGTAGGATTGTATCTTTGCTGAGTAGGATAAAATTTTATAATTGACCACATAAATTGTACTGATAACATCCAACACCTAATATTTCAGTGATTATCATAGGCTGGGTTTAGCTAATTGAGACAGAAAAAATAGCATCAATTTAATATGAGCTTTCTAGCCCAAAGTTACAGATTTTGTTTATGAGAAGAATCCAACAAAGAGAATGTCCTGTTATCTCCTCTTTTTCTTTAAATATTCTAAAATATGAGTTAAGACTCTGACTCCATCTCTGAGGAGGAATATCATTGTGAGCAGATTACTTAACCTCTGTGAGGCTTGGTTTTATAATTTTAAAAATGAGAATACTGATAGTTCCTATCTCAGAGGATTGTGATCATAGGATTTAATGCTTGTAAAATGCTCGACATGTTAAATATTCTCAATAAAAATTGCTATGATTAAAATTAGTAAAGCTGATTGATATCTATAGAAAGATTATAATGAATCACCTGTACCCAAGATAAAATTTGTCATGAAAGCTAGGACATACTAAAATTGAAATAAAATAATATGAATTTAAATTAAAATGGAGGCTTAATGCTTATGCTTTAAATTATCGTTATTCATTCCAGGTCTTTCAAAGTATCTGATTAAAAGTAGAGATAGGGACCAAGAAATTCTGTGCAAGAATTTTTTCATTATATAATAAAATATCACAAGGCAGTTGTTTATTAATTGAATTTAAAAAAGAATTGTAATCTGGTTTATGAAATACATTTCAGCTTAACTTGATTTTTCTGTCCAAAAATCAACACTATTTTATCAGTATTAATTCAAATCCTCGTTAAATATTAATGCCTTTAGGTTACATAAATATGTTTGTTACATTTCTTCAATGGCTACTTTAATACTAACAATTGGTAATTACAGGGAATGACTATTAATATAAAAATAATGAAAAATCTAAAGAGATGGGAACCAAAAATAACTCGTAAAGAAAACCTTTAAATGAACTCTAACTATAAAATGAATTTAAAATTATACATCTTGAAAGTCAAAATAAAATTCAAAATATAATTCAAATATAGTATATGTGTGGAAACAAAACTAATTGGTTCTAAAATAGATTTCAGGAAAGTTTTTAGATTTTTGGCATAAGATAAAAGAAAAGTATACATTTTAAGAGGATTAGTGACAAATCTGAGCAGGTAGATCATCTTGTTAGGTGTTTGCAATGTAGTGCACAATTTTGGAAATATAGGCAAAAGAGGAGGCATCCAAAAATGTTGTACAATCACTGTAATTTAATCATAATCACCATCACATCACTTTTATGTCAACCTCCAACCCACAGAGATTGG
This sequence comes from Tolypeutes matacus, assembly GCA_026826555.1. Lineage (NCBI taxonomy): Eukaryota > Metazoa > Chordata > Mammalia > Cingulata > Chlamyphoridae > Tolypeutes > Tolypeutes matacus. The sequence goes on from JAKSZT010046586.1 coordinate 14,243,288, forward strand.
ATGAAGCTTCACATTTCCTCTGGAGATGGATAATAGCAAAAACAAATAATGGCCAGAATGGCTTCACAATGCCCAATCAGAACTCACACCAGCTGCAAACAACCAAACCCTGAGAATAGAAGTTGATGGATGAATATCAGTATTGCTTAAAGGCATTTTGGACCTTGGTTTTTCCTATTTTTCACATATGGTGCTAGTTATTTCAACCCTTCTGTTCACTGACCAGGCTGCATCCCATCCCATTCAACACATTTAAAAAAACGTTAGGGAGTATGAGGGCACAAGTAGGATTGCAGGTTTAAAATAATCTGCTAAAGATAAAACGTAAAGATAAATCTCTTGATCTGTGTCTCTAATTTATGAAGTAATTAACAGAAGTAGGCACTTAATTGAGAAACTAGATAGAGACATATTATGATTTTAATTAAAATTATCTGAAATTGCTTCCAGTAATTTACCTATTAAAGAGAAATGTATTTATTTTCAATATAGTTTTAAATGATCAAAGTTGGCATCTTTGAAGAAAGAATAAAGATTAACCTACTTCAAAATAAATACTGAAATTAGAGATGAAGGAAAAAAAATTCTTACTTGAGAAAATGAATTTATGATTCTTATACTCAGAATATAGGAATCAAAAATGTATTTAGTCTGAACTGTATTCTGCATAACATGCCAGGTGTTTTCCATGTACTATTTATGTTTTTCTCCTCACAACTTTAAAATAAGGTAGTTACTAGTCCCCATTTTACACTTAAGGGAACTAAATTCCCAAGAGTCTAAATAACTTTGGTAAGAATTAAGTGGCAGAGCAATAGGACACACTTCACTTTACCTTCCACGATGGAGTTCACAGAAGAAATGTGCCTATACAGGAACTGTGGCTCACACCCCAAGATTGTGGGAAGACAAGAACTATGACCTACTGGAAAGCACACATGTAGACATATCTAATATCCTAAGGCTTCATCTGGCTAAAAAAATGAGTCCACAACCAATCAAGTCTGCAATATCCTTACCTTCACATTAAGAATAAATATTTAATCATTGAACTTTTCCCTTTTAGGATCCAAGGCTTTTCCTTCATCTGCATCCCCACATGTTTTTGGTATTGCTGGCAATAAAATCACCATATTCCAAGTGCTGCCAAATTTAATGATGTGTTAGGCTGAACCATGCTCCCCACAAATTCATATTCTGGCCTAACCCCCGGGTCCTGTGGATGTGAACTCACTTGTAAATAACAAAGATCCTGTTTTGATGAGGCCAAATTGAATCAGCAGGGACTTAATCCATGTGACTGGAGTCCTAATAAGTAAAGGAAATCCAGACACAGTCAGTCAGTAGAAGCCAGAAGTAGAAGCCAGACAAGGCAACAAATACTGCTGTATGATAGAAGCAAAGTTCAAGTCAGCCCTGGAATACTACAGACCCTGGCAGAAAGCATGACCTTGCAATACCATGATTGTGGACTTCTAGCTTTCAAAAGTGTGAGGCAATAAATTCATTTTGTTTAAACCAACCAATTTGGGGTGTTTTTCATAGAGGCCCTGGAAAACTAAGACAACTGGATTCCCTCAAACAAATGACAGGAGACCCCAGTGCAAAACGGTCAGGTCCCACAGATAAGAATCATCTGTCTTATCCCATTTTTTTTTCTGATTTTTTAAAACCAAGGATCTCTGGTAATTAAAGATATGACCAGCATCTTGGAAAGAGACCTGCAACCAGAATCTTCTTTCGACACAGTCTCTCTAAGCCTAAAATTTCACAATTCCAGGAAATAGTATCAAAGTCTTTTAGAGAATGATTCACTCTGAAATGTTTCTGGCATATTTTAGAGAGTAATGTTGTTTCCAAGCTGTACCTATGAAAGGCTGTGCATTATGGGCGACGGCCGCCTCACTATAACCATTTTGTAACTGTCATGCCTATAACATGTCCTTCCTGGAAAATGCTTTAAAGCAGAATCAAACAATAAACCTAGCTCTCACTTGCATTTTTTGCATATCTAAGCTATATTCTCTTGACCTTTTTAAAGCAAATCACCTTTTGTAAACCACAATATTAGGACATTACTTTCAACTTCCATTCAACTTTAAGTATTTGAAGTTTTTGTTATGACTTGTTCAGTTTCCCTTAACCCTACTGAAGACTAGGAGATTGAACCACGTGTTGGCTGAGTGCATAAGTGACCTTAGGTTCTGTCAGTCAGTCTTAAGGTAAGAGTTGCCATCTGAGAACAGCAAGAATGCCAGGTCCAACATGATGAACATAGTGTCAGAATCTGTAAACAAAGAAACCTGGACAGGCCCTTACCCAGAAGGACCAGAGAATATAAATCCAACCTCAGAGAACCAATAGTTGAGAGATTGGGAAAACAATAAAATAAATCAAGAATTAGCTAAAATTGTTTCTAAGCAATTTCCCCAAGCACTGACTGGATTCAGCGGCTCTCTTAAAGAGTCCTGTTCTGGTTGAATACATATTTTCTGGATACATATTCCAGAACTTTCCTGTATCTCCCTGAAGAAAACTTGGAATATAATTTAGAGCTTAGAGTTATTATGATTGCCTTCCAGACCTTTATCTTTCCAGATATTAAGACTGATTTTGGTGCACATGGGCTCCAATATGCCCTGTACTGTGTATTCTGGTTCCCTATCATAGGTCCTAGGGGGTAGACCCAGAGGCGTGGAAACATGAACATTAGCATTCAGACAGAAATGCTAAGGATAGGAAAGAAGATACCAGGAGTAGTAGAGGGTGCTAGCAACTTGGTCTGGTCTTCATGAAATATTCATGATATCTCCTGAGGGAGGAGTGGATGTCCTAGATGGGAATATCTGGTCTCCAGGACCCAGATTCTCTGAGTTGAAATTTACATTTCTCCAAAGCCTCCTGGTGTTCTCAAGTCTAGCACAGTGGGAAAACCAAGAAACAAATGTTAGCTTCACAGAATTTCCAAATCACACATCTGTACTTTCCCCCATTTTACACATGCTTTAGTAAGTGAATGAAAGCACTGAAACAAGCTTAGATCAATCTACCCACAAGTTGAACACAAGATGGACCCCATTTCTGGTGACATGTGGGGTGGTGATAACCTCTTCTAGACAGTGGCTTCACAATTACCAAGATCATCACCAACTTTAAGGATCATGGAATAGACTTATTTTTATTAGTGAAAATAGAAATCAAATATTGGCAAAAAAAAAAAAAAAAAAAAAGCCTTAGGGAAGCCATCTGCCAACCTAAGGTATAATCTGAAAGCTAGACATCCTCCCCTTCAGCTTTTTAAAGATACTAGTATCTCTCACAGAGCAAACAGTACTAAAAATCAGCAATCATGAGAGAATTACAAAGAGAACTGCACAGTTTTAAGAGGTCTCCTTTGTCAAATTCAGATCTTTGATATGAAAAGAGTAGAACTAAGAGATCTGATATGGGGATATATGTTACATGAGGAAAGTTCTCTTGAGTACTCTGAGTTGGTAGAAGCAGTTGCCCTTCATCAACAGAGGATCAACAACCTCTTCTTGACTGGAAATTGTGCAACGACCTCAACTGCAGCAGATACTTCTAAAGATGGCACTTGTTCTCTTCTAGACTTGATCCAGTACCCTTCAATGCCTCCAAGCAAGTAGCTTCACATCTTAGCAAAGCTAAAATACTGAAAAAATGGTCCATTTTTCAGGAGGAAATAGCTGACATGACAAAGAAATTGCAATACTTGGTAAAGTTATTGGCAGGAACCAGAGGAAACCATGTTTGAGTGGATCTTCAGAGTGTTGGACTAGAGCATGAAACAGAATATCAGGCTGGACAGGAAAGAATTTGTTATTCTACTCACCCATGAATTGATGCTCAATATTCTGTCAATACCTGGAGCCAGGCTTAATCATCTCCTCACATGGCTTCTTAAAGTTGGACACAACGATGACCTACTATAAATATGTGGAGATAGTGAACTCCCTTGGCATAGGCATAAGAAAGGGAGTCAGAGACTTTGGAAGGTGGCATTATCAGGTTAAAACACTATGTGACTTGGGAGGAGAAACCTCTCTATCTGAAGTTTCCACATTTGCAAAGAAATATAACTGTACCCTGGATTAAACTATAAATTCCTTAGCAGCATGACAAATGTTTTAATTCATTATCATATCTCCTGTTCCTTACAGAACATCACAAACATTAGCCTACTGAGTAAATGAAGGAATGGGGTTTTGTGATGGTTCAGGTGATATAATGTATTAATATATATATGCATTTTGTACTAAAAATATATATTATATATATGTCACATAAAATGTTCCCATGACATCAAAGTTCTCTCTTAGTGTTTTATTTTAAATCCACCTTGTAATATCTCACAATTTCACTCTTTACAAGGAGAATCAATACACTATTCTACTTAAGGTAATTATTATCTTCTGTCTAGTCTATTACAATGATCTTTAACTGTTAATTCTTGCTCCTATACTATTATCCACATGACTGACTGCTAGAATTATCTTTCCAGATCTCAGATATAATCGTGCTAATACTTGCTTTTCATTTACTTTAGGACAAATCCAAATCCCTTATACTGAAAATCAATGTCATTTATGGATATGGTGGGAAAAGTTTAGGCTAAGAATTAGCAAATCTTGGGGAATGGTCATGACTCATTAAACAGTTGTTAAATTTTCAGCTGGGTTTATTTAATTCTCGGTTTTACCACTTTCTACATAAGCAACTGGGTAATCTCTCTTAAAATCATTCTATCTGTAGAAGCTGGATACTAATGCCTGACTTAGAGGTGTTGTCATGATGCAAAATAAAAGAGAAAAAAATATGTGAAGCTTCTAGGGCATGACAGGCACCAGATAAGCTCAAAATACACATATAACTCCTGTCACCTCCATTTCAGCTCAAGTTGAGAATTACTCAAAATTTTCCAGTCTAGAAGATCCAGTTGATGATGAGACCATTCACAACAATCTAATTAATATCTGTAAAATACTGCCTCTAGGCATTGCTTCTGCTGTCCCTACTCTCTATATATAATGCCCTAAATCCCTTTACCCAGGAAACTGCTATACTTCATCTGAAATCTTCCAGCTGCTCCATGCAAAAGTAGTAAACCTCTTCCTAAACCTATAAAACTTACTGCTTAACTTTGTTATAATACTGAGCACATTGTAAAGTAACTGTGTATGCCATCGCCACCTATCATTGGCTTGTCTATACTTGGAAGGAAATGCCAGTTTGGTCATTCCTATGTCTCCCAAACCCTAAGCAGATTATGGCACAAATGCATGTGGCCAACATATGAATTAAAAAGTCCAAATGTCACCAATTTGGAAAAAAAATGTTTTAACATTTTCAGGACAAAGATCAATTCAGCTAAAAACTTCAGGTAAAACACCAAATGTTCTTTATTAAAGTACAAAGATACATTAATCTCATGAATGGGAGATGTACTTTAAGAGGATATGGTAAATAGATTATTTACTGGTTCTTATCTAGATGTTAATGAAGATTTTCTCAAAAATATTATGAGAAAAATTAGCATCATACAAAAGAGAAAACTACAAATGTTAAAAGTGGTGAAAACTATAGTAGATATGAAACTTCAAAACAGTACATTTTATAATATTTTTATTTATCACTTTCTAAAAAAGAGAGTTACTTTCTTTTGCCATTTCAGTGCTCATGTTCATATGTTCATATTTTGGTTAACAGGTCCTCTGGAGAAGAAGTAAAGATAGAAGCAGAAATTTAAGATTGGGAATTACTGTCTGTACTGAGTCAATGTCCAGAAGGATAAAGAAGAAAAATAAGAATATTAGAAATAGAAAATATCAACCAAAATTATATACATCATTATCCCTTATAGTTTTGCAACTACTTGCTCAGCAAGCTTTCTCAGAGTTTGACAGTTGTGAAAAGAATTCTTTAAAAAAAAGTACTTCATTTGGCAGTGGAATGAATTCAGTGCTTGAATTATTATGTGAGACCATCAATATGAAGAAAGTAGATGGTAAAAAAGGCACTTCAGGGATTCAGTCAAATTTGTGCTTATTTAATTTATACAAAGGATACTGACACAGAGAAACTCACTGGGCCTCTTTAGATCAATGCACGATAAAGAAGTTTCCAGATGTAAAGAAAAATTTATCTCAATGTAAAGGAAGCAGACTGCAAAAGCCCAAAGCTTTACCCATTTAACAAAACATACAAATAGAATCATCCAGTTTTTTAGACCATTAACTCCTAGAAGTACAGGCAGTTTATCTGTCAGGCCATATTGGACTTGAACAAACTCAGATAGACATAATACAATATTTTAAATGTTAAAAATAAAGAGCAGTAGTATAAAAAGATGAATTATTCTAAACTTGCCTTTCAATCATCACACAAAGAAAATTCTTAAAAAAAAAAACAACACATACATAAATTGCAAATTTTCATTTCTGATCTTCCCAGTCCCAAAAGCCATAATTGGGCTAGTTTCATTATTAAAATATAAGTGCAAAAGAAGACTATTGTATCATACTATGCTTTGAAATCATGATATGCCTGTGATTTTAATCATAATTCTCTATATATTTATGCAGGCTACACTTGAATTTTTATTATTATTTTAGAAATTGTTGCCTACATTAAGCAAATGTTACCTCTATAATCCCAATAGGTTATCTCAGGTATCATATTTTACTTATATATATGGTGTTTTATATTATTTCATCACATATTACTGATAAAGGAGCCTTTATTGTTTTATTTCCACTGAAGTCTATATAAAAATCAAAGATAGAAATGTTTCTCTAAGATGGCAGATCCTTTCCTGGTTGACATTCAACAATAAACTTTTTCTATAAATCCACCTACTCAGTAAATCCATCAGCCACAGACATTTACATTTCCTATTTCTTGTGTGAAATAATCTTAATCATATTCTTCAGAGCCTAAGCCTCTGGGGGAAGGTGCATAATTTCTTTACCTCTTAATAACTCTTAAGTCCTATGTGCACCTGCAGTTTCACATGTAAGAAATGACTCAGATCATCATCTGAAGTATGTTTGTAAAACTAATAAGCCGGGAGGCCTGTATCTTGAAATGCAATTTAATATGAAGCAGGTTTTTTTTTTAAGTGAACTTTATTTTAACTTCAAAAAATAAAAATAGGGGGTCGGATGTGGCTCAACTGGTTGGGCGTCCGTCTCCCATATGGAGGGACCCGGGTTCGATCCCCGGGACCTACCGGTAAAAATAAATAAATAAATAAATAAAATAAATAAATAAATAAATAAAAATAATCGACAAAAGGCAGCTAAACAAATTTTGGAAGCATTACTTTTAAAAATTCTGTCCAGGCACATTTATCTCACTTAATCCTAAAAACAGACTAAACTGTTTCTTCACTGTTCAGAAAGATACATAATTGAGCACAGATTGGTTAAATGACATGACCAAGGTCTCCTTGTTAATGAAAAATATGAAGGAAACAATACTTAATCAAATCTCATAAAACTAAACCCCATATTCTTTTTTCACCTTTAGCACTGATATAATGCCATCTTTGCCTTTGCTACAAATATATTGCAGTATTACTGTTAACGATAGTCTATAAGTTACATTAGTTGTATTTTTCCCATGAAAAATTTCTCACCATGAAGCAAATGAGTTCAGCTCTAGCATGTGTACCCTGTTAACCTGCCCTTGTTGCTGGGGAAGTCAGGGACATCTCCCCACCCTTGCCTATCCCCATTGCCTCCTTTTCTAGTGTGGGCAGATGTTTCAGTATATTTCCATTCCAAGAAACTGGGGGTGATGTTAGGTCTAATGAAAAAGCCTGACCATACCTTAAACTCAGAAATTGGGAACAAGCAGTTCCAGCTGCTTATCATGGCAGGCGCTGTCAGTGGCAGGACCCCTCCCCCAAGGGCTGTACAAATACTCAGCACATAAACAACACAGGGTCTCTCCTCTCTGACTTGAAGAGGAGCTGCCATCCACCAACCCTGACCCAAGAGGTTAGCTTCCCTGGAAGACCGGCCTGGTGGGATCTCTTCCGCTGCTCTTTTTTTTTTTTTTTTTAATTAATTAATTAATTTATTTATTTATTTTTTATTGTGGGTAAAAATCAAAATTATCACAATACATACCAACATTTGCAAAATGATATATAAATATATATGCATATATGTGTATTTGCTTACAAAAATGTTATTTATATATATATATGTAAATATATTTTAAGAGGTGCTTAGATTACCCAAAATATTACACGGAACCCACTGGGATTCCCATGTTGCCCACCTCCCACACCTCCCACCACATCCCACACAAACATCTCCCACAAACGGGAAAACATAGACCAGTCCAATGCACAAAATAAAAACCAGGAAGCAATGCAGAACATCGAACAACTAATCAAAGCTATCCAAACAAATATCATGGACCAACTTAAAGAACTGAAGGAAGAGATTAAGGATATAAAGAAGACACTGGGAGAACGTACTGAAGAAATAGCAAACATCCGCTGCTCTTTTGAACCCTTTGTGCCATGAAGTAATAAAGCAGTCATTTGCTAAAATTTGCTGTTGTGCCTGAACCTGTGTTCCCACAGTGTTCCATATAGCAACTTCCTCCACACTTTTTGAAGGCACATATTGAATTACTTCTGGTTTATTGAATTTAAACCTTTGTAGTAAAATATTAAGTATTATGTGTAAAAATTTTAATCCCTCCATTTAAAAGAGAGAGGACCCCCTATCATCCTTTGTTAGTCTAATATATTTGGAGACATTTGAGGAGTCTGGTGTTCTATCAGTGATATGATGAAAAATGTACCTTTGCACTGCAGAATTTATGACAGCAGATACCTGATACCCACTAAATTGTGCACTGGAACCTGAGAGATTCTTGGCTCCCTTGAATAATGGAGGAAATGCAAAATACAGAGGCAAACCCAGTATGTCATAGATTTTTGTCCAAACCCACATTTAAACCACAATCCTGGATGGTTGAGAGAACTGGGCTCCCAAATTCTGTGCCTAGGATCATTGATCCTCTCAGGCTTTTTCACCTACTCCACCCCCACCCAGACATAGGCTACCTGAAAGCCTTCTGGATCTTCCATGCTCATATAATGATGTTTAAGAAGAATTGGTCCATATGAGTTCCTTAAGGGGATATAGAGGCGTTTGGTCCAGCCATAAAGAATTTAGGGGAAATATGACCACCTACATAAATATAGAATTGTTGGGCACTTATAAGTGTCTCACAACTCATCATTACTTCTCTGGAGCCAACCAAATTGAAGGATTTACAGATATTAAGGGACCTAATTTGAATCAGCTAATACATTTCTATGCAGAGCACTTCATGTGCACAAACTTAAGTAGGATGGGGAAGAATATCTGGAGTGTGGGTTCTTTTGGCAGTTTCTCTATTGAAGTAATGAGCCATGTTTATATGGTGTACAGAACATCACAATTTCCTCACACTTTAAGCTAAGGAACAATGAAAGTTTCCAAACCTGTCTTCAGAACACAGAGATGAACTCATTTACTGAGGAGTCTGAACGCTGCATGAACATAAAATGTATATTTCCATTCTTTGCTTTCAACCATGCTTTTGAACCCTATTGAAATCGGTTTCCTCTACTTCCATGTAATGCTAATTGAGCCTAGTTCTTTCTAGCCCTGTTTGGTTAATAGAATTTAGTGCAATCTGTTTAAAACATCAAATCTCATATCTAAGGAAAAGGTCTACAACATGTTTGCTCCTTTTCTAGAGGCTGGCTTTTCCAGATAGTTGAGGACAGGAAGAATTTAAAAGGATCAGTCTTTTTATTTGGTTTCAGGCAACTACTTAGTGGTTCGTGTGTGTTTGTGTGTGTGTGTGTGTTATATTGTATCATATTTTTCTGTTTCTCTGGAGAACTCTGACTAATATTTATGGCATCCTAAATTCCTCTTTTTTCAGACTTCCAACCCAAATGTTCGTAACTAATTTTCCTGGTGTTTTATTTTCCCATATGGTTTCTGGAGGGGAAAGGACCACATCCCCTGCACATGATTAGAGGAAAAGCCTCTCAGCAATAATTCTACTCTATCCACAAGAGTCAAGAATCTTCCTCCAAGCACTTTTCCCTACATGTCAAGTCCTCTCCTCATTCTACTGGTAGAAATGGTCAGGTAGAGCTTAACACCAGTAAGGCCTTTCTGGTATTACTTAAAATGAAAATCTTTAACCCTAGCTTCTGACTGCCATGACCTCTTTAGAATGAAGGACTACTTCTTTCTACTTATTTGGGTTGTAGCAGCCAATTCTAGGTTTGTGGAAGAGCCTCCAAAAGCCTGTTACCTAGTCTTAAGCAGAGTCCTTTGTACCTTCCCTTATGCCACACACCATAATAAACCTCACCAGTGACAAGAATAGTTTGTCCCCCACTTGCAGAGAGGCATAGTAGTACAGAACAATTCTCAGTCTAGTTTTAAATTAAAATATGTAGTAATGAAGGTAATGCACATACCATTTTGTTCCACTTAATTAAAACGTCATTAACAATGTTTCCAGCTTATTAAAAATCTCTGTGCCTTATTGCCCTGGAGCAATAGCCACAGGGTCATTATGACATAGAACACTGAGCTTGGACCTAGAGACCATGCAGTGAGTCTGGACGCCAAATCTCTGCCTGTGGAGCTCGTGATTTCACTCTGTTTTATTTTTATACCTAAAGGTTACAAAGAACTGTTTAATAATGGGTTGGATTGACACCTCCTCCTTGTTAAAGCATAGGAAATTTAGGGATGAGAAAGAGTCTTATTTTAGGTAGCAACATTCATTTCAAATGACTCCAACAGGGCCATTCAAAGCTTATGTGGTGGCATTTCATAATAGAAGTATCTTAGGGGTGAGTTAAAATGTTCCTTATCACAATAATGCAAGGGTTTTTTTCCCCAATAAGTAGAATAAAAGCTATAAACATGAAAGAATTTGCATTCCTCAAGTGATACTACATTGTGTTGCCTTTAAAAATAGTTATTGCGAAAAGGAGATATCTAAAGAAGAGACTAGATGCAAGTCATACTGGTAGAAATAAGGAAGTGGAATTAGAAACTCCATCAGGTATGCACACCCATCCTACTCCTGGGGGCAGAACCTGTCCGTCTTCAGTGCTTCCCTGCAAACCTGGCACACAATTTTTTGAGTTGTATATTGCATAAGGATGACAAAGCTAAAAGCATCCTTTATAACACAGTCATATGCCTGTACTGGCTCACATGACAGTGTACAAACAGTACAGACAGATACTGATATTCTGGGTCTCTGCTGAAACCTGGAGTTGGAAAGCAGGAGACCCTTACTGCAAAACCTTCACCAGCACATGCAGCCACACACACTATAGAAAAAGAATGTGCACATAGACACTTCTTGGGGGGTGGGGGTGTGGCACATCCTGTCCCTACCATGATGTTTGTGAACTCTGAAGTGGCATTTTACTCCCAGTCCTGAAATGATACCCTCCTTGGTGTGTGTGTGTGGGGGGGGGTGGGGGGGAGAAGTTACATGCACAGTCAGCTAGGGAGAAAGAATACCTTGTAGAAGTTTTGGCTGGTTCTACCATGATTTAAAAGGATTTTCATATTTGGAGCCACTTTTCACATAAATATAAGCCAACTATCATCAATTAAACCCATACACCCATGTTTCCTCAACTCCCACCCTACCCCAGCCACACATGAACCATAATGTTATGGTTGTTCAGATTTTGCAAAAGTGTACTTTTTTTGACATTTGAATGAGATACCTTTTTCTAATTGTCGCAAAGTCACCTTATGAACTACCTTAGCAAAATCCGTGATAAAGGATGTCTGAGTGTGCAGAATATAGAAAGGAAAGGGTCTCAGATTACTTTGAGAAGCAGATGGGTGGAGTTTTTCTGAGGAAGGGGATTTTGATACCAAAATTGAAGATGAAAAGAATTTCAGAAGAACTAGGAGAAATAGCTGAAAGGAAACTGAAGTGTCACCATGTGGTTGGGAGAAAGGCAATATTTACACTCTTTTACAACCACACACAACCTTTGTAAATGCATGGGAATAAGTTAGTTAGATCCCAAGTTATAATTCTTCCTCTTTATACAGCTTTGGGATGGTGACATGACTGCTCACTTAAAGCAACAACAAAAACAACAAGAAATATTTTAAGCATCTTTCTGAGTAGAGTGTGTCTTCTCTCAGAGGAGGCTGAGGAAGAGGCAGCACCTGTCTCTAGTCACCTGGCTGAAGGCCATCTCCATCGGGCTGAGGGACAGTGTCTGTCCTCCTTATATAACTCCCAGATGTAGAAAACCAAACAGCAGACAACTCCCCAAGCATAGGACCACAGACCAGTTGTTTTGGTCTTCCTCCCATGGCTTAGCCAAAGACATTCCACTCTGGACAGAAATGGCAGGTTATAACACACCCGTACTCCACAGAATTAACAAATGGATCACTGAGGAAAAGGGAAAAGATGATGTTTTCTCTTTAAGTTACTAAATATAGTAAATAAGCCAACCAGGATGCACCATTTACAGTGTACCATATCTGAGAAGGACAGCAATCCTTCTTGGACCTTCTTTACACTTTCCTTCTTTCCTGGTTCTTTTCCCAGCACACACAAAGTTCAAGTCTCTCCTAGTTTGGGATTTCTAGTTATGTTTCTCTTCCCAATTCTGTTTTTCTTATGTTCCTGTGGCTTCCATGTTTCTGAAATAATAATCCATAAATACTATCTTTGCTTCTTTCAATCTCTTTTCATTTAATAAAAAATCCATTACAATCTGATACCTTTACCTTTTCTTGGTCACTCTTCTGGCCTAGGTTGCCACTGACCTCTATATTTTCAAATCTGATAAATATTTTCTGGAATTTTTATTTTTTCTAATTCACCCACTCTCAAAATTCTCTAAGCCCTAAGTGTCCCAGATTTTTCCTATCTTTATAAATATACTGTATCTGAATTCTTTGTGCTTGCTGTGTTCACACTAGGACCCACCAGGTTAGGCCATTGGCCTTTGTTCTTCACACCATGAATTCAACCAGGCTGAGAGATTTCACTGCACCACTTTTGTGCTGATGACTCTTATGTACTCCAATCCACATGTTCTACCACCACTATGCTTAAAAGACCATAATTAGCTTGTCCAAGTGCAAATTTATCATTCACCCAAAATCATCCTTTCTTTTATATTCTTGTCCAGACTCAGGTTTATTCCTTAATCCTCAATACTTCCCATAAATATTTTTAATGAGTAAATTCATAAGGTTTAATCAGAATTAGTAATGGCTTGTATAATATTCTATTATGAACTAAAATAGTTTACATGTTCACCCAAAACAATCAAGTTAATTGTGTGTATAGACATAAGCTGAAGATTCAAAAATTTATATCACTGATTAATAGGGCTCCTTCTTCTATGAAGATTTTCTTGGCTTTCTTGTCCCTTTTCCACCTTCTAATCTGCAACCTATAGACAGCTAGAAAAATTAATCATGCTCTTACGAGTCCTACCATAATACTTTACATATACAAACGTAGAATTGATCACATTGAATCATGGTTAGTTGCAAATGTGTCTTTCTTCTTATCTTTCTTACTATAATCTGAGTTAATAATGGCAAAGACTGTTTATTCAGTTTTTCAGTGCCTGTCATAGCTGGTATTTAATATTTTTGGACAAATAATGAAATCCATTAGACTTAATTTCAATGTAAGATTTTCTTTTCTCTTTAATTTCTTATATAAGACTTTATTAGATGTAGAAATGTGCATGTTCAAAACCATCTTTTTATTTAATATTTGCTAAACCACCTACTATGCTTACAGTAATAGATACATAAATAGTAATAATACCTATTTGAAAAAGACACCATGCTCAATGAATTAAATGTATTAAACATGGAAGTAAGTTTAATGCTCTTCAACTTGGGAGAGAAGGAAGGGAATCTCAGTGACTTGGGGAACTTTTAAAATTACATACTGTAGACTCTGATAGATTCTTGTAGGCACTCTCCTTTTACATCCTTCCAAAAATCATTGCCAGGAAGGCAACACTGTTGCTGATAAGACTGTAACTATCTCTCAGGTGAATTGGATTGGAAAAGTATCAAAGAAAAAAATTGGAAATCAGCACTAAATATTATTTTCTCCATCTGTACAAAAGAGAATTAAGCTTGTTAGCTATTTGATAGGAACATCTAAGAATGAATGGACAACCAAAATAAGTTCTTAAGCCTAATATATTTATCAGAACATTTTTATTGAACAAGGGTATGTCTATACATCAAATTTTAATCCCTAAACAAGTGTTTTAATTTTCACCAGGATAATAGTAACTTTCCATGAAATCATCAGAATACCCTTAATCAATCAGTCAATATAGTCATTTCAAGATCAAATGTCAGAACTTAAGAAGACCCTAGATGATTTTTTATTTTTAAGTCATCTAAAGAAAATCAAGTTAATTATATGCCAATCTGAAAACTTAGTCAGCATTAAAGATTCCTGTAGTCTAAAATACTAAACTAGCAAATAATCTATTCAGTGATATGGCTTAAATGGTTTCATAGTCTGAAAAGTTTTATATATATTAAAAATTTGCCTCTTGTGCTGTGGTCAAAAACTTAAAAATTGTGTTCTGAGTGATTGAAGTGATTTCATAATCTCAAATACCATGTGTTTTTTTTTGTTGTTTGTTTTCCAAAGATGAAAACACAATCCAGGAGCATTAATACACATAAACAAATGGCAATTTATCTCTTATACAGACAAATTTAAAGAATAGACAATTATTTAAGTGATGGGTAAAGCTTAAGTTCTATTCTTATAAAAACATAACAGGGAAGCGGCTGTGGCTCAATCAGTAGGGCTCCCGTTTACCATATGGGAGGCCTCGGGTTCGGTTCCCGGGGCCTCCTGGTGAAGGCAAGCCTGCCCGCACGGTGTGGTTAGGTGACCCAGTGAGCACAAGCAGCAAGGGGGGGATAAATGAATAAATAAATAAAATCTTTAAAAAAAAACAAAAAAAACACATAACATATTGTAAAGGATGGACTGTAGTTAGTACAATTATAAGTGTTCTTTCATGAATTGTAACAGATGTACTATACTAAAGCAAGATGTTAGTAATAGGGCGATATATGGGAACTCTGTATTTTATGCATTATTTTTCTGCAAACCTACAACTTCTCTAATTAAAAAATGGGGGGAAAACATAAGAAATGTTACACTAAAAAAAGAAAATTTACATCTACAGAATCCACCAGCCAAGAGGGCAATTATTCATGAATAAAAGTTTTCAATATTTGCTTCCTAGAATAGAGCTAGGAAGGTCAAATTCCCTTAAATTATGGCTGTTTAAATACAATGATAAAAAGTCAGAGCAATGCCTGAATTGAACTGGCAACCCAAAAGAAAAGTGAAAGGTGTCGGCATGGTTTCATAATTCCTTTGGCATCCAGTAAGAATTTGTCCTGGATATCCATAAATCTCTACAGCACTGGATAGCTTAGTCACTGAATTTTAATGTGACTCACTCCACAAAACAAAGGCAGAAAAAAAAATCTGCAATTTGCTTTAATTCCAATAAAAAAATATACTACATATATTCAGATAATGAATCTCCATTCCATTTTGGAAAAGAAGAGCAAAAAATAGCTCTGGTATAGCTATTAAATATGTTTAAAATATTAAACATAAACAATTACTTAAACCTTTATGATAGCAAACCATTCTAAACAAAGCTCTTCAATGCTCAGTGCAGACACAGGATCCAGCAATCTTCTGAACAGTTGATAAAGTCAGAAGCTATGGGTTCTTGGTTTCAGTAGTATGACTCACCACAGCATATGTGGTACACTCGAACTTTATCTCAGCTTTTCATGTAGACATTAAGCAGCTCATGATTGCACTCTAACTCAATATGCATAAACAGTCCATTACACAGCTGGGGCTGCCGGATTTTCATTTCCTACTGTCTAGACAGCCAGTCTAAACACTGTACTGTAAACCTCCATGAAGTGTAATTCCCCAGAGGCTTCTTAAAGCTCCAGGTAGTGTGAGCTACACTAGACACTCCTATTTTATTGCCTTCCTATGGTACCATTTATGTCAAGAAAAACAGAATATAGGATTCTTTGGGAGGAAAAAAGAAGACTCGGTCATTCTTTAATTTATAAAATCAAATAAGCTTTAACAACCAATCACCCACTCTTCAGTCCACAATCCTCCTGATAGCTTTTAAACTGTATTTAGCAGTCAGGCTGAGCAGTATTTTAAAAGTATTTTAAAAGAGAAAACACTGCATTTTCATGAAATACAATATGTGTAAAATGTTTCCTGAGAGGAAAACCCCTAGAATTATAATGAATGCTCTCTATAATTTATTATAATATTCTATTTATTGACATGTCTAAACAGAATGTTTTGTAAAAGAAAAAAATAGAATAGAATAAAATAAAATAGCCTTGTTGTGAAGGTTTTGACACCTTAGGGAGCGGTGACTTACTAATCAGTGGTTTAAAACAAAACCTAAAAGAATGGGTTAAATCTGAGCCTAAAGGACAACTAAGAAATGCCAGCCAAATTCAGGCAGGGTTTCCAAGAAGGTGCTTAAAATAAAAATATAACTTAGCAGTCAGGTGTGGAAACCAACATGAAATCAAAAGTCAGAGAAAGACAGTGAATCAGAAAGAATCAGAAAAGGTCTGGCAATGGACAATGTCAGAAAACATTCCAAGAGCAAGAAGATCCTGAAATATGTAGCCAATAGCTTGACACAAGGAGAGCTTCTAAAGCTCAATTCGAGCATATTATATGGAAATTATGTTTGTCTTGACCTCCCTATAAAATTGTGATCTTCTTGTACGCAACAATCATTTTCACAATTGTTATTATAAACCAAAGTTCGTGGAACATAAGGGTGTGTTTAGAAAAAGTTTGTAGAAAATACTGACTGGAAGGGGACAAGAGTAGCAGGTATAAGTACTAAAATGATGCTAGACAGCTGAGACATGTCTTGTAGAGCTTTCAAATAAACCTTAGCCTGAGCCCTGAAGAGAGAAGTAGGTATGTAGAAGTGCATAACGTAAGTGAAACAGGAAATCATCAATTTATAGCAGGGCATCCTGCTAAGGTAGTCTGTTATTGTCTCTCCCTCATTCAAATACAAGCATAACACTATGTATTTTTAAATTAAAATGAAATCATATTAACTAGGTCCTGGGAAATCGGCATCATCTTTTGTCCCCACTCTCATTGCCACAGAACAAAAATTTTAAAATCTTGAAATTCCTTAATGCCAGAGGATTAGTGCTGAAAATCATTGCATTAAATTTAAAAAACAGTAAGTTTAAAGTGCCCTTTTGTGCTGCTTTATTTAAATGGATGTCACTGAATTATAGTTTATATAAATATAATGCATCCATTTTAACTGTACAGTTAAATGAATTTGTATACCTCTATGTAATCACCTCAGCATTTCATGTTTTGGGAAGCAATTGTAAATGGAATAGTTTTCTTAATTTCATTTTTGAACTGTTTATTGCCAATGTATAGAAATACAATTATTTCCATCTTTTAGATCTATTAAGACTGTTTTGTGGACCAGAATTTGGTCTATCTTGGTGAATATTCCACATGCACTTGAAAAAATAAATATATTTTGCTGTTGTTTGAGGGCTTTCTCTCTCTATATATATCAGTTAAGTCAGGTTGATTGACAGTATTGAACTTCTTTTATCCCTACTCATTTTTTGCATTGCTTTTGTATCAATTTCTAATATGGGAACGTTGAATCTATAACTGTAATTGCTCATTTGTCTATTTCTCCTTTCAGTTTTTTTTTTTTTTTTTTTTAGATTTATTTTATTTATCCCCCCACCCCCACCCCTTGCTGCTTGTGCTCACTGTATCCATTTGCTGTCCTTTTTCTGTGTCTGCTCGTCTCCCTTTGTTGGGTCATCTTGCTGCGCCAGCTCACAGTGCTGCGTGGGCTGTCAGCTCACTGAGCAGCGCCAGGGCCTCCCGTATGGTAAACAGGAGCCCAACCAGTTGGACCACATCCACTTCCTGTCTCCTTTCAGTTTAGTTGTCATAGTTGTTTCATGTAGTTTGAAGCTCTGTTATTAGGTACATACACATCTAGGATCTTTATGTCTTGATAAATTGACTCTCCTCATTATAAATGTCTCTCTTTATACTGGTAATATTCTTTGTCATGAAATACTTTTGTCCAATTTTAACACAGCAACTCCAGCTTACTTAAGCATTTATATTGTATATCTTTCTCTAGGCTTTATATTAACCTGTGTGGTTTTATTTTTTTTTTTCATTTAAAATGTATATTTCTGTTGCAAGACTATAGTTATGTCTAGCTTTTTATCCATTTTTATGCTTGCTGCCCTTTAAATAAATACTTTATGCAATTTGCATTTAAACTATGTATAAATATGACTGGTTTTAATCTGCCATGTTGCTATTTGTTTTCTATATTTCACATTTTTTCTCTGTTCCATTTTTCCTATCTTTTGCCTTTCCTTGCACTATTTGTTATTTAGTAGTTCATCTAATGTTTGATTTTGTTCTTTTAGTCATATCTATTCCTTTAATTTTTTAGTAGTTACTCTATTTTCTACAATAGGCATTTTTTCACTTATCATGGTTGGACTAAAGAATATGTTTATTATCCTAACTGGGATGATGGTGTCATGGTACCTGCATATGTCAAAAGTTACCAAACTGTATATTTTAAATATGTTCAGTTTATTGTATGTCAATTATACATTAATAAATCTGCTTTTTTAAAAAAAAAGAGGAGGAAGAAAAACATTGGGGTAATAAGCATTAGTATTTTAGTAGGGTTGTAAGTCTATTGCAACAAAGCTCTTCAATGCTTTGTGTTGACTAGAGAAAATATTCTATCCAGTACAAAGTTATATATATTAGTAAGTGTTCTAGTTTGCTAAGTTGCTCAAAGCAGATACCATAAAAATGAATTGGCTTTTAACAATGGGAACTTATTAGCTTAAAGACTATAATTCTGAGGCTGTGAAAATATTCAAATCAAGGCATAATCAAAATGATAGTTACTGCTAGTGATTCTGGACTCCTCTGTCACATAGCAAGGCATATGGTGGTGTCTGCTGGTCTCTCTCTTCTCATCTGGGTTTCATTGCTTTCAGTTTCTTGCTTCCATGGCTTTCTGTCTCTTTGATGTCATTATCTTAAGAAGGACCTAGTAAGAACATTAAACCCGTTCTGAATGAGGTGGGTAACATCTTAAGTTAAGCTCCTACTTAGAAAAGATCCTACTTACAACAAGTCCACACCACAGGAATGGATTAACCTTAAGAACATACTTTTCTATGGTACATATAGCTTCAAACCATCACAGTAATATTCTTGAATTTTTCTTCTCTCTGGCAAATTGGGATATATTCTTTGTTTAAGATCCAAGATAAATCTCTAACAACACAAATAATTTTTGAGGTATTGGTCCTCTAACATAAAAGATACCTGGAAATGAAAAATGACAAAAAGATCACAATTTAAATGAGCCAAACTCTTATTCAACTGTGAGGGTCACATTCTTAATTGTGTTCTCTTATATACATTATTTTCATCTATTCTATTTTTCTCTTATTTTTCCTTAATCATACTTTAGAACATATGTTGACAAGTTTTCTAAAAATTTTTCTGAAGGACCAGAGAGTAAATGCTTTAGACTTTTCAGGCCACCTACATACTCTGTCTCATATTCTTCTTGTTTTTATTATTATTTTTAAAATTTTATAATGCTTTAAAACCTAAAAACAATTCTTACATTGGAGGTTGAACAGAAACAGTCTTCAGGCTATAGTTTGTCAACTCATGCTTTAGAATAAATTGCTTTCCAACATCATACAGAACCTCATCAATTGCTAGGGGCCACAAGCCTATCAAAGGCAGAGATACAATAGCTGTATTTTATTATTATGAACTCAGTGTGTGTCCTTCTTTCATTTTGCCCAAATATATATGAAATGAACCTTCAAAATCTTACCCATTTAATAAGTTGTCACTGAGTGAGAATTGTTATGTTGACATTTGTGATGATTAATTTTAGTGTGTCAACTTTGTTAGGTTTTGGTGTGCAGTTGGTTGGTCAAACACTAGCCTAGATGTTACTATGGAGGTATTTTATAAATGCAATCAGTCTTTACAATCAGTTGACTTTAAGTAAAGGAGATTGTCCTTGTTAACATGGATGGCCTTAAGAGCAAAGTACGGAAGGTTCCAAAAAAGAGAAGAAATTCTGTCTCAAGACTACACCATCTACTCCTCTCTGAGTTTCTAGGCATCCCCTAAAGATTTTGGACTCAAATCTTCAACATCAATTCTTGCCTGAGTTACCAGCCTGTTGGCCTGCCTTTTTACCAGTCCCCATGATTGTGTGAACCAATTCCTCAAAAGTAAATTTCTTTTTATATATATAAAAATATGGCCATGGAGATAAGGTATTAGTTACATACAAGGGGATTGAATATATACACACACACATATACATATGATCTGTTGATTACGTTTCTCTGAAAAACCCTGAATGATACAATCTTTTAGTGATTTAATCAGCTCAGCACAGGATGTCAGAATTTGAGCAGGGTGAAGAAGGAATACATGTATGGGGACAACCAAGTAGAGATTTAGAGCTCAATGCTGCAAGCAGGGCATCCATGTGTGCAGGCAGCCTGACATGAGGAATCAAGCCTGAGCAGGGCTATAGAAAGCATCATGAGTCAACACAGCCCAAAGCAGTAGGAGCCACATACTCATCCAAAGAGGTTCAAAGATCATCTACAAGTGGGAGAGAGTGACCATGTAGATGGGATATTGTTTACTTACAAGAGTATTGATAAAGTAAGTAGATATTTAGCAATTTGTGAGCCAAATGTATCAATCTCAGACAATGGAAGGGGAAAAACTAGAATGAACCTTATGGTTTGGAATTGAAATTGAAAGTATTAGTTGATACCAGGTATACAATCTTTGTGAATTAAAATAGAAATAAACACAAAGTGCACATATGCACTTATAGATCCATTTATATATACATGTGCCCCAAATCTGTCTATTGAGCAGGATTGGGAGAAGCAACACCCCAATGACAGTGAGAACCTCTAACATCTAGCTCGTGGCTTCTGAATACATTATCTACTAAAAGGAAAGAGGGTACCTTGGAGACATAGCTAACTACACTGCTAGGAGAGGGAAAGTACAAAATGAAGACCATTATAAAAAAGAACAAACAAAAAAAGTAACAGAAAACTGGCTCATAATCTGTGTCAAAATCATGAAAATCAAGAAAATGCTCAAAAACCAGTACATACTGAAGGAGATTAAAGGCACACTATAACAAAATATAATGCTTGACTCTGAACTGGATGCTTTGTGCCATAAGGGATTTTTATTGAAACAATTGGTGAAACTTGAATGGAGCCTAAGGATTAGATAAAAGTAATGAATCAATGAAAAGGTCTCTGATTTTTGCTTATGTAGGAGTATTCTGGGTTTGGGATGGTGAGGCATCAGATCAGTACTTTACTTACAAATGGTCCAAGAAACAAAACTTCTTAAACAATACTTGCAACCTTTCCATAAGTTTGAGATTGTTTCCAATTTAAAATAAATAAATAAATAATATTATACTATAGTGTTGGGTCATTAACTAAAAATAAAACAGTCTACTTTGATTTAGTAATGGTACTTTTGTTCATTCATTCAGTTTATCCATTTGCTCATTTACTATTTCTTTCACTTATTTGTATAAATTATTTTACTACTCTGTGCCAGGCACAGTGTGGGATGTTCAGGTGTTTTATATACATTTTTTTTCCATTTAATCATTACAACATCCCTAAAAGGTATAAATTATTATTCTAATTTACAGGTAGAAAAAATGCTCAGAGAGTTTAAGTTGCTCAAGGCCATGTAGAAGAGCTTGAGTTCAGTTCCAAGTTTAAGGGATACCAGTCAACAAATTGTTAATTTTTGACACAATGAAAGACAACTTAAATGTCAAATCATTTATCCTTTCAGTTAAGTAGCCAATTAACTAATAATTTTGGTGTTATATAAGTATATCTTAAAACCATAACATCATTAATCTTCTTTACTCAACATTATTGTTGCATAATAACTAACAGAAAGAAAAATACCAGGTGAAAATGTGACCAGGGCCTTAGCATGGAGATTCCATCAAGTCATCCAAATTCTATTAAATCCTGATGTTTGGGCCCCATGTCTCTTACTAACTGATAAGACCCAACAATTCTGAAATTGTAAGGTGAATGAGACAAAGACATCTACATGTTTTTGGAGATTCCCAAGAAAACTAGAAGAGAATCAGGGTGAGTCAAAAGAGGCTCAGTTGCAAAAAATTAATGGCCTATAAGAAAGAAATTATCAAGTGGTATCAAATATCTTGTTCAGGAGACTAAAAAATGAGATGTAATTGTTATTTACCAGATTTCTAAGAATTTACTTGCCATGTGAAAACACTAAGAATATGAGAATGACTACATCTTCTAGGTAACCTGTGTAGCAGGGAATATGACTAAGCTAGAGACCCAAGGAATACATGAAGGGCCTGTGGATAAGGGTAGAATGTGAAGATCTTGCTCCCTTGTGACCCACTAATCTTCAGTAAATCAAGCAGAAAAATTATGGTGAGATTTGGTACTGTTTGTGTGGTTTGAGTTGTTGGGGAAGCTGGCAAGAGGCAAAGAAAGAATGGTACAAATCCATCCTTGGAACAGAAATTGGAAGAGGGTCCTAGACTATACAGGTTGGGAAATTGTGGTTTCAGGACAAGTCTTCATAAATCTCCAAGGAGCAGGAAAGACTCAAGGAGCCTTGTGTTACATAAAAAGTTGTCCATATACATCAGACTACTGTGCCAATACTTGTTCAATGGATGGTGGGGTTATGGGAGGAGCTGTAGTAGAGTATGATCATTCAAATTTTCAGTTTTTCAAATGTGCTTAAAACAATTTTTAAATTTCCCTCACGTGCAATTTATGCAAAGAAATTATTAAACATAAGTGGATGATATCAGTATACCTATGCATATAATACACATATGTAACCTCACACATGTATATATTTATTTGTATTTGTGTATATACATGCATCCTCATATGTAGTACATATATACTGTGATTGAACTTACATAGTAAAGTCTCATTTTATAGTGAGTTAAGTTCCACAATGAAGAGTCTAAAAGGCCCTTGGAAGTACTTTAGAAAAACGCCACATTTAAAACACACCCAACATCCTTCAATAATCACATAAAATAATTTCCTCCATTATGAATAATATGTCATTATTTCTTTGATTGACAACCATATAAAGTTGGCTGACATTTTTGCATCTTTAAAGAAGAGAATTACACTTAGCTTGGTGGGTTTATACTAAGACATGATTTTCACAACCTAGACTGCTATAGGATGACAGATTCCCAACTCTCATTCCTCACTCACCCATTAAGGGAACTAGGAGGAGAATTATCTGCACTACTTATATCATAATAATTTTTCTTTTTGAGGAGTTAGTATGTAAATGTAAATTCACATAAATTAAACAAATATGATAAGACCATACTTCCTGAATATGTATCTATATGTATAAATTCTATCACAAAAAAACAAAAAAAAAATAAAAAAAAAAAAAAATAAAAAAAAAAAAAAAAAAAATTCTATCACAAGTCAAAGAGTACTCTATGAAAATCCATGAAGAGAAATCTTTAAAAAATACATCAGGTAGTAAGTGGATAAAAAGATGCCATAAGTTGTAATAGAAATTATTATTCCAAACAGAATTAAATAGTGGTAAACATGGCTCATCTGAAAATACTACTGACTAGTATGTTGACAATATGGCTATGACTGTACAGCACAATTTGGGAAATTTTAATTTACTTTATTATTTATTTTATCTGAAAGCACAGAATTATCATCCAATTAGCTATTTTTATTTATAATATAATGAGGATATTATGACCAAAGTATTTTCATGATGATTGACACAACATCAGGAAAGGTTTTATTTTGGATGTTAAGAAAATTTTTGTTATGTTGACTTTATCTGGTAGAAGTTAGTAAATATGATCTCATATTGTGTTCTTGTGATGGTCAGTGTTAATGACAAACTTTTTCAAATGCTGGTATGTGATTGGGTTCAGTACCTCATTCAACAAAGTTGCTTAGGGCATAAAATTTTAAAATATTTCAAGATATAGTAATAACACTTAGGTCTTGTAAATGCCAATGGTACTGATTTTCTTGATGAGTTGAATATTCTGTATAGTTGTTGGTTGTTTTACATAAGGATAGGGAACTTAACGATGGTGTGATGCCAAAGGGATGGAAGTTCATTTTATCTGATGATCACTATTAATACAAGCATTTCAAATCTTGTTTTTAATGTCATTTAAATACAAATATCTTAACCTTGCCAACCTAGCACATTTCAAGAAGCAATTAATTAACCATATTATTTTCCAAAGAGTTAGCCAACCAGACATATTTCCCTTTCTTATGTATTCATGGAAAAATCTATATCATAGAACACTTAGCATTCAACTAATTCATATCATATATGTTTTTATATGACTCAATATAAGTCTCCAAGGCAGTTGGCCTAAGGCATATTTAATATGATTAAAATTCTCCCAATGTACCACATTAAAATGGCTATTGCTTGCACACACACACACAAAAGTACATCAAGAGGAACACTGGTTTAAAAAAAAAAAAAGAATTTTATCTTGTCAGTCAGTTCAACAAGCCATTATTTGGTGTCAATCCAATATTGTATGCCAAGTTGTATGGGAGGTCTCTGACCTAAAGAAGTATTTTTGTTGTGAAAACACATTAGCCAAAAGAGAGAAAAAGAGCATAAGAGAAGGAGAAGGAGGGAGGATGGAAGGGGAGCAGTTTAAAGGAAAGAAATTCTATTTCCTAATCAAACAAACAAAAATACATTTTAACTTTGCCCTATGGTATTTATAAATTGTATTAGATTTTTAAAACAATAGAACATTTCTTAATTCAATAAACCTAGAAATTTTGTGGGCTTACTATGCATTCATAAGAATAAAAAATCTGAAAGAGGAACCACATTAAAAAATTGAAAGCATAGGCAGTGTGTTAACTAGGATTAGATTGAGCATGTCTGAATACAGAACTGATGAACAAAGGAAGATTCATTGCTAAAAATGCTAGCATGTGTTTGTCTAGCGTAATCACCACACTATCCAGGGAGCCTTGTATATTGGAAAAATATGTCTTTCAAATAAAACTATAGAAACCAAAATCTTATTCTCTATAAGAAAGAAAAAGAAAGAAAAAGTACTTGTTATGCTCTCTGAAATCTAATCCCTTTCATTTTCCTTCTGCAGGCCCATAGAGCAGTTCTCCATTCAACAATTCCATGCCCCATATAAATTCTCCCAAGAGCAGATGGATGGTTATTAAATCACAGCTGAGTCACTTCTATGTTCATCTCACAGAGATGCAGAGACAAGTATTATGATCTGTAACTGTGTGGAAGTTGCTGGCTCGGCATTGGTAATTCCACAGAAGTCAAATCTGGCTTATTTCTTGTGGAAAATCTGAGTGGTTGATAGAAAATTCTACTGCTACAGGTGCATGTGTATGTATGTGTGTGTATGCACATAACTAAACATTAACTGGGGCCTTTCTAGCCCCTGGGAGCAAGACCAGACTACTGTGAAACCTGGAAGAGAAAACTTAAGCCTCACTACATTTCTGCTATTTCCCATTTTTATGGTTTTAAACATGTGGGTTTTTTTCACATGATGTTTCTTTTTCATCCCAAATATGGGTGTCCACAAACTCTCAACAAGCGTACCATGAATTTTAGTAACTTTACTGGCAATGAAACAGGGTGGAGAAAGTGAGACTATACTCTCCTGCCTTCAAGAGTCCTTACAGTCTTCTCTCATCTCTCTCTTCCCTGTACCCTCCTCCCACTCAAGTTTTGAATAAAAAATTCTAATTAGTCAGAGTGTAGTTACATTATCAACTCCATAAATGTAGGTATTATCTGACACACAGGCTCATAATGACTCAAATTCTATCTTAAGTGAGCTTATAGAGAAATTATTCTGAAACAAATACAGTGCACACTATAGGAAGAAGTCTGGTAAATAGAGTGTTCTCAATCTTATTTTCTGTGACACATAGAGATGTGAAGCCACATGTACCCAGTAGAAATATAAAAATCTGAAGATGCCTGACATCTACCAAACATTTTCTGGAAAACCAATTGATGTCGACAAGGGCTGAGGGAATTCAAGAAAAAAAAGTTTAACTCATCATTACTGTTTTCAATGCGTTTACTGATATATTGGTGTGACAAAACTGATCACAAGTTTGACCCTCCATTTTTCTCAATCTATGATTCCCTTTTGAAGTCAAATTTACTAGGATTTCTATTTTGAGGAATATTGCAAACTAAGTAACCTGAGAACTTTCTCTTGAGAAAGCAACCATTTGTAATCCCCAAGGTTAATGCATGACTGAGTTCTGAAAGGAAAAGAAAACCAAAAGAGCTGTGATGTTCAGATGTTTTCTTAATATTCAAGTATTCTAAAACAGGGATCCAATTTTGCAGTTGACTCTTATCAGCTGACATTCCTTTACATGTACAGATTATCTGGATTGATAGCCCTTTTGGGTATGCTCCACCTTTTTTTTGACATTAAGGAACAGAGCAAGTTCACAGGGAAGCAAACTGCCACAATTCTTAGCAACCCAGGCCAATTTATAAAAACCACCAAGAACATGCGCTCTACTGTCTCTGTTCTAGGGTTGCCTCTTAAGTAGCAAGAGGTATCATGCAAGAAGTAATTGCCATTACCTTGAGGTTATGCTTTCATGAGATTTCTTCTAGAAAAACACTATTATCCTCTATATGACCTCTTCCTGGACCCTTTCCCAAGGTTTAAGGAAGATAGAACTGAACAGACCTTGAATTCAGTTTTCTGGTTTGTCTCATTAAAGAGGTGCAAGGGCTACCTTCCCTCCAGCATGGGACATGACTCCTGGGGATGAGCCTCCCTGGCACTGAGGGATTATTACCAAGCGCCAACTAGCAATGCATCTGGAAAAAGACCTTGACCAAAAGGGGGAAATATTGAATACAAATGAGTTTTTATGACTAAGAGATTTCAAAGTGAGTTGGGAGGTCATTCCAGAGGTTATATTTATGCATGTCTTAGCAGGATCTCATTGACTGCCACTGTAAACAGTGCCTCAAACAGTGGGGTTTCTGAGGGCTCTAGAGATATCCAGACACTATAAGCAGGACAGAAAAGCTCAGGAATTTGGCACCCTGTCAGTGGGCATTACTCTGGAATTTATGTTCCTCAGTGTAACAGAGTTAGACTCATTTATAGTTTCTCTACATATGGCTTTTCTATCCCTTTTATTTGAACCTATGTAAACTTGTTTAATATATGACCCAGAGACTTAAATCTTTGCTGGTCACATGCCAGTTGAGCCCTGAATCTCAGCAGAGTTGCAACACCTACTCTCCAGTTCATTGGACTCACCCAGGACAACTAATAAGGAGATGATGATGAACAATATCTATCCCAAGGAACAGAGAGGGTCTGCAACTGCAAGCAAGATAGTTCCATTCATCTGCCCCATGGGATCTAAGCTCCTCTCAATTAGAAACAAAGTGAGCATCATCATCCCCAAATCCTCAAGATTGGGGAATCAACAATGGACTAAAGTAGACTTATTATTATTCTACTATAGACTTATTATAATTCTAGCAATGGAAGAACTTTTATCATTGATATAAAGTCAGTGACCACCAGAGATTCTGAGAGGGAAGAATAGGTGTTATATGGGGGCATTTTCAGGACATTGGAATTGTCCTGCATGACATTGCAATGATGCAATGATGGATAAAGGCCATTATATATTTTGTCATAACCTACAAACTATGCAGGATAGAGTGTATACTATAACGCAAACTATAGTCCACAGTTAGTAGCAATGATTCACTATGTGTTCATCAGTTGTAACAAATGTACTACACTAATGAAGGATGTTGTTAAGTGGGAAAGTGTGGGAGGAGGAGGAAGAGGTGGGGCATATGAGAATCCCCTATATTTTTTTGTAACATTTATGCAATTTAAAAATAAAAATTAAATTAAATTAAATTAAAAATATATTTGAAAAAATAAAGAGCTACAAGACATCTGAAGTAGCAGAGCAAAACTGAAATTATCCGGTCATGCCAATGATTGACTGTTTAGAAGAATGGTAAACTATTAGGAAGGCTACTGTTACTCTACATCTGAAACCACATTCCCTAGTCAACAGCATTGTATGTATACAGCTGATAACTTTACCTCTTTCTATCTGTATTTTGTGTCTCATGTATTGTTATGTTCTAAACTCTAGGAGAGAAGATGGAGTGTTCCTTATCACCCTCTCCAAAATGCCAACATTATATAACGTGGATTCATGGAAATCACTTAATTTACCATGATTATGAACTCATCAGTGAGCAGATGGCTGGTTTATAGTACTCAAGACGTTCCCAAGTCCATAGGCTCAGTAAAATATCTTTTATTTACAACCCAATGTCGGTTCCTTATGATCCCCTCTAGGGGATATTTGTCATGTCTTAGTCATACAGGATATTTAAAAGATTCATTCTATATTTAGAGAGTTCTCTAAATCATGAGTCTCTTCCCTCAATGTAGAAACTGGAATTCACCTCCCCAAGCTTCCTTACAGATAATGCAAAGACAAATGACCTAGGCTCCACTAATCAGATGTCTTCACAGAAGAATGACTTAGAAATAAGAAACTTGATGAAGCAGTTTCTGTGTGGAATCTATCATTTGATGGAAGAAGACAGTGGGGGAATATGATTTTTCATGGGCAACTGTGGTGAAGTTTCTAGATATGTCCCCACTGTCATTGCCAGTCTGCTCTATTTGGGCAGGTAGATTGCTACCTGCTTTTTTGTTCTGAGCTGTGGCATTAGCAGGCTCTTCTTTGCTAAACCATCACTATCAGCCTCTAAGCCTAATATTTTGGCCATCTTCAAATGCTGTGACCTTCTTAATACATTTTAATTGACTCCTGTTACTTTAACTGTGGTGGATTCTATTAAGTGCAGCTAAGAACAATGACTTATACACTCTTGAAATAACCCAACTTCTTCCAGGTAGAGTTAGAGTAGATCATGTCCTCATGGCAACTGTCTCCATTACAATGATTTTTATTAACCTGTGGCTTTGTTCATTATAATAATACTAAATTCAGTAGAGGAGCCTGTAACTAAAGCTCAATATACTTTAGATACAATTTTTACATTTCAATTCCTAGACATATTTCCCAATTCCTCTACATGTTTTCTCTAAATATATCAACTCTCACTTCTGTTTCTTATTTGAATTCTGAAAATACTATCTGTACAACGCAATTTCCTTTTCTGAACTTAGACTCTTTCCAAGGGAGTAGAGGGAGCTAACCTTTATTGAATGTGCACTGGGTGGGCTATACACTGAGACAAATGCTTTATGTACATTATGTTCTTTGACTTTCTCATTCTAACTATAAAAATAACATGAGTTGTCTATTTTTACTTAACAGATGAATAAAGCAAGGCTCACAGAGATTATGCAACTTGCTGACCATCACACAGCCAGGGCTATTTGATTCCAGCTATTTTCATTCAACACAGCATGCAACATAGATTTCACTTTTAGATCCAGCTTATAAAATAATGAAAACCATGCAGGGTATTATATGTTGCATTTCAGGAAAAATCTTCAGGGCATAATGGTTCCCATGGACAAGGGACAATAGAAAAAGAGAGAACCGAAGCTAGAGTGAGCTTGCCCACTTTCATAGGATAGGCCTGGTGGGTAGGTCCTTAGCAGTAGGGTCCTATGTGTACCTCTCAGCACACAGCAGCTTCCTTCACACTGAAAATGGTTAGCATTATTTTAACAATGGACACTAGGGCATTTCCACAGCATTTAGCATAAAGAAAGCAGGATTATAGCCATGCATAAAGCCATGACTGGTCCTTGAGGTCAGTTCTGCTCATTCAATAAACAATTATTTAGTGTCTGATATATACCAATCAGTATTATGTATTAAGGATAAAGAGGAGAATTTGATGTTTGGGGTGTCTGACCATCAGTAGCAGGGCACAGTCACTGAAACTTGAGTTCAGAGCAGAATAGAATTTCTAACTGGGAAGGGGAGATCTGAAGAATCAGAATGGAACAGAAGTGGTAAAGTAAAGCATAATATAGGCAAGGACTGGGGATGGATGAAGTTAATACCTGTGGCACAGTGCTAAGGGCTAGTGGGCAGCATATGATCA
Organism: Tolypeutes matacus; assembly: GCA_026826555.1. Lineage (NCBI taxonomy): Eukaryota > Metazoa > Chordata > Mammalia > Cingulata > Chlamyphoridae > Tolypeutes > Tolypeutes matacus. The sequence continues at coordinate 14,273,753 of JAKSZT010046586.1, forward strand.
CCATATTCTAGGATTTGGTTTAAGTCTTTACTTAGTATTTGCTCTATTGGGTAGAAAACTATGGTTGTTGAAGAGTTTCCTGTCTCAGTCACCATTTTCTCAAGTACTGGGATCTTAAAAGACAGACAAAATTTTGATTAGGTGAAAAAGGAAAGTGAGATGGAGAAAGAGGGGGTTAATATAATATAAATAGAATCCACTAGAAATATCTGACAGTGGATAACTTGTGTAAAATACTTCTTGTCTAACATTTCTTTTGGGACCTGCAACTGTGCATATGCATTTGTCTCCCAGAATGCATGATCTGTTTCCTAAATTAAATTTTATCTGAATGCTTTTCCCAAGAAGAGTCCGTGAGCTGCTTTTGATTTACTAGGGTCAATATCTATGCCTCTCCATGGGTTCCAGATTTCCATTGTATTTCTACTTCCCTTAGTTCAGCCTGTCATGAGATATGCTTATATATGTAATTAACATGGAGTTTTCACCTATACCCAACCTAGCAAAGTTAAACTAGCATAAGCATAAATGAGGTCGCGGTGTATGGTGTTCCCTAGAATCAAAGCATTAAGACAATTCTGAGATGAAATTCAATACCATTCATTTATTCATCATCAATTCATTTTCCCTAAATGAGCAGCTTAGTAAAACTAGGTGACCACTTGTGCTTTCTTCTTCTCACATTCCAAACTAACTTTTCTCCCACCAAATTGCCTCGGGATCTCTGGTCCAATTGGGATTGTGAGGACCTACCATTTCCCCTGGAAATGGGTGTCAATCCCGTATTATGCATTATTTCTGGATAATAGAAAGGACTGTGATCCTTTTCTGAGAGATCCAAGTCTTTGGGGATGGCAGAAGGAGTAGGTGGTGGGATTAAGCTGGAAGGAAAAGTTTAATCAAATGAATGTTGGCCACACTGCCAAAATGGTCATCTCTCCAGACTTTAGCTATCTTGTTACTTAGACATATTTTCCCCAATGGCCACATTCTTTTTAGACATGGAATTTCAAATTGTAATATCACTAATTTCCCTTCAGTCTGCTGTATATTCTTGGATTTTAATAAAGAATTTCAAAGTCTCAGCCTTAAGAAGAGTGTACATAGTTCTCCATGGTGTTTCTCCATTTTCTACTAAACTCATTGTAAAAACACACAGCTGATTGAATATTGTATTGTTCAACTCTGCTTCCAACTCTTAATGTGTCTCCTATGGTCAGTGTTGCTCTTAAACTATATATCATCACATTCTCTTACAAGCAATTTAATTTGGTATGTTTCCTTGGGGAGAGTGACTATTTCATTTTAAATCTTTTTAATATAGGTTTTAGATTTGGAGAATGGTCAATTATAGTTAGCACAATGATTAGTTGCTATTAGAAGAGGAATCTTTTGAGCAAAAAAATCTTTCCCTTTTTTAATAAACATTTATCTACTATATTGCTGCTACATTTGCAATTTGAAATGAATGTGGAGCTCCTAATGGCTATTATGTAGTCATCCAGTGGATTTTCACTACTTTTGGGTTTTCTAAGTTTCTATCAATTTCCCACAGATACAGATGTTAAAACTGAATAAAGAATTAAACTTAAACATCAATCATCATCATGCCAAATCATGAGAGTTTTCTAAATGAAACTGTTTCTGATCATCCCATCTCCAGTATTTCCTGCCTCTACACCCAACTCCCAATCACTGATCTTATATTCCTCCCTTCTTTATCTATTTTTTTTCTGGGTTGCATAGAGATTTCTAAGCAAAATTGCCAACAGAACCCCCAAATCTAGCACATACATAAACCTCTCCTTGGTACAAATAATACTATCACTTTAACTGGATTGTATTATAAAAATAATTATAATAATAATGATAAACAGAAGAATGTGCACACAAAAATGATTTATGTCAGGGGTTAGCATGCATTTTTCATAAAGGGCCAAGTAATAAATATTTTGGGGTTTGTGGGCCTTACAGTTGCTATCACACCTACTAGGCTCTGCTGTTGTAGCACAAAAGCAGTTACAGCCAAAACAAATGAGTGTGAGTATATTATAGTGAATTTTATTTACAAAACAATTGTCAAGCAGATTTGCTCTGCAGGTCATAGTTTGCTGAGCCCTTGTTTAGACACTCTCTTGAAGAGTATAGATTTATTTAACTGTAATAATTAAAGCCATAGGATGCTTTTGACTAGGGCTTAAAGATAGAAATACAAATTGCAAATAATTCCATATTTAAAGAGTACCAAAAATAACTGGGCCAGACACAGTCCCTGAGCACTTAACAAGGATCAATAAAATTAACCCTACTATAATCATTCACTTCTACCTCTCTTTCTCTCAGTAGCATTCCGATAGCACCTCACACTCTACTCCCTGACTTACTAAAGGGGAGGACGGTAGAAAAGAGGAGAGAAAATATTTTTAAACAACAAATATAAAACACTTCTATCTTAAGGGAACTAAAATATTAGTGGTGAGGAAAAGTGTCCCTGATAATCTTTTGGGTAAAGAGAAGGAATATTTCCCCTGCTCCCAAGCCAAGATTCATGGTATGGAGCTCCAGCTAAACAAATTACAAATATTTGAGATACCAATCAAAAGTGAAAATGATCACTATATTCCCTGGATAGATAACTCATAAGTTATAGCTAAGCTATAGACTCTTGAGTTCCACCTTTGTGCCACACTTAGAATGAGGTTGACCATTTTGGAGTTAGAATTTGGAAGTACTTGACCTAAACCCCTGAAATTTGAGGGAGTAGGCTAATATCAAGATAGAAATATCTCATTTCTAGTCAATTAATTTCTAAGGGCTTGAAACTTGTCTAAAAATCCTGAGCCAAAAGAAAGATCAAGTACCTAGTTACAATATTTCTGTACAATCATCCTTTCCATTACAAACTTGGTTCTTGGAGGTCCTCCCTCAAAACTTCCAGATGAGGAACTTGGCATTTCTTGTGAAGGTGCACAAACATTAGAAGAGGAGCTAGGAGCCAGAGAATGGCCAGGGCCATCAAGTCTATTAACTAGACAGTTTACTTAGGAATGGAACCAATAGTGAAGTTGAAAGAGTGCTGGAGAAGATTGTGGAAATATGGTGGAGTAGGGTGTTCAAGACGTTGTCCTTCTACTAGAACAACTATTTAAAAAGCAGGAACTGTTTAAAACAATGATTTTGAAACTCTGGAGGCCAAAAGAACATTGTACAGCATCCAGGAAAGAGCAGGATGAAGAGGCTGATAACTTACAGTAAAGAATTCTAAATTGCTCTCTCTGTGCATAGCAACCAGTGCCCACCCCCTACTTTCATGGCAGGTGATTGTGGGGTCCAGCACCTGGTTAGTTCACTGTTGACAGAAAGGGACATAAAAGTCCTGTTCCCCAAGACCAGGGGTGTGCATGGCCAAAAATGTATCACGGCTTTTTATTAGCAACTTTGGATTGCTGGGGTCCTGGCTCTGACGATTACCATTGTTTCAACCTACCTCAGAAGAATGCCATGTCTAGGAAATGTAAAGATACTATACTTCCTCAGAGCTGTGGAGAACTGTTAGTTGAAGGACTGCATTTGCTGGACAAGCCGTGGCTTTGGGGAACCATTGAAGAAGTTGAGTGCCCCTGCTGATCCCTTGCCCGAGGCACTTTGGAAACAAACTGCACCCCCTTCATGGGCCCCTGGCTTTGTTTTGGCTGGGAAAGACTGACAAGAGAAAATCCCCTCAGGCATGATCTTCCTCCCAGAAGTTGCCCTCCAGGTAAAAGTAGATTGAGACAATGAAAGGAGTATAGGAAACAATAGAGGTAGACAATATGGGGCAAAAGCTTGACTCAAGAAGAAATAGAAGGGGGATTGTGGGAACATAGCCAATGAGTTAGGCATATAAGACTTAGCTCTCACTAAAACAACAAAGAAAAAGCCCAAGGCTGCTATGGGGACCTGCTTTGGGGCACAGCAAACAAGGATCTGCTTACCAACTCCCAGAAGAGTGAGGGTCAGAGACATGAAGAAGTCAAAACATAGAACATAGACAACAGCAAGGAAATAACAAATATTAGAGAAGAACTAAATGAAAGAAAAAATAAGGAAGAACTCGTAAAAAAAAAAAAAAAAAAAGCTGGTTCTTCGAGAAGATCAATAAAATTGACAAACCCTTAGCTAGACTAAAAAAGAAAAAAAGAGAGAAGATGCAAATACACAAAATAAAAAATGAAGAAGGGGATATCAACACTGATGTCACAGAAATAAAGAGTATTATGAGAAGATACTTTGAAAAATTATATGCCAACAAAGGGTAATTTAGAGGGTATGGACAAATTCCTAGAAACTCACAAGCAGCCTACATTGACAAAAGAAGAAATTGATGAACTGAGCAGACCAATTCCAAGTATAGAGATAGAATCAGTCATCAAAAACCTCCCAACTAAGAAGAGCCCAGGACTAGATGGCTTCACAGGTGAATTCTACCAAACATTCCAGACAGAACTATCACCAATCCTGCTTAAACTCTTTAAAAAAATAGAAGTACAAGGAACATTGCCTAACTCGTTCTATGATGCCAACATTACCCTAATACCAAAGCCAAACAAAGATGCCACAAGAAAGGAAAATCACATACCAATCTCTCCAATGAACTTAGATGCTAAAATCCTCAACAAAATACTTGCTAATTGCATTCAACAACACATCAAATGAATTATACACCATAAGCAAGTGGGTTTCATCCCAGGTATGCAAGAATGGTTCAACATAAGAAAATCAATCAATATAATATACCACATAAACAGATTGGGAAAAAAAACCACATGATCATCTCTATAGATGCAGAAATAGCATTTGACAAAATACAGCACACTTTCCTTATAAAAACACTGCAAAGATAGGAATAGAAGGAAACTTCCTCAACATGATAAAGGGTATATGTGAAAAACCCACATAATATACAATGTTGAATAAAGTGGGTGACTTGGCTAAGGGAATAAAAAAAAAAAAGAGATAAAAAAAATATACAATGTTGAGTTCTTAAAAGCATAATATACAATGTTTAAATCTTAAAAGCTTTCCCTCTAATATCAGGAACAAGACAAGGATGTCCACTATCACCGTTTCTATTTAACATTGTCTTAGAACTACTTGCTCAAGCACTGAGGTAAGAAAAAGATATAAAAGGCATCCAAATTGGAAAGGAAGAAGTAAAAATTTCACTATTTTCAGACAACATGATCCTATACATAGAGGCCCTGAGAAATCTACAACAAAGCTTCTAGAACTTATGAATGAGTTCAGTAAAATTGCAGGCTATAAGATCAATGCTTAAAAATCAGCAGCATTTCTTTACACCAATAACAAGCAATCTGAGGAGGAAATCAAGAAAAAATGCCATTTACAATAGTAACTAAAAGAATCAAATACCTTGGAATAAATTTAACTAAAGATATAAATGACATACACAGAAAGCTACACAACTCTGTTAAAGGAAATCAAAGAAGACTTAAATGAATGGAAAAATATTCCCTGTTCATGGATAGGAAGACTAAACATTATTAAGAGGTCTATCCTACCCAAACTAATCTACAGATTTAATGTAATCCCAATAAAAATCAACACAGCATTTTTTACAGAATTTGAAAAACTAACTACAAAATTTACTGTCAGGATAAGGGGCCCTGAATAGGCAAAGGCATATTGAAAAAGAAAAATGAAATTGAAGAAATCACACTACCTGACTTTAAAATATATTACAAAGCTACAGTGGTCAAAACTGCATGGTATTGTCACAAAGATATACATACTTACCAATGGAACAGAATTGAGAGTTCTGATATAGATCTTCACATATACAGTTATCTTATATTTGAAAAGGCCACCAAGTCCATTCAACTGGGAGATAATGGCCTCTTCAACAAATGGTGCTTGGAAAGCTGGATATCCATATCCAAAGGAATGAGAGAGGAAAACCATTTCACATCTTATACAAAAACAAATTCAGGCCAGGTCAAAGATCTAAAAATAAGAGCCAAGATCATAAAGACTTTGGATGACAATGTAAGGAAGCATCTACAGGACCTTGTAGTAGGAAATGGTTTCATGAACTTCACACCCAAATTACGAGAAGTGAAAGAAAAAATTGATAAATGGATTCTCCTCAAAATTAAAAACTTTTACACCTCAAAGGAAGTTATCAAGAAAATAAAAATTCAGCCTACCCAATGGGAGAAAATATTTGGCAATAATATTTTATATATTTGATAGAAGCCTAATATCCAGCATATATAAAGAAATCCTACACCTTGAAAATAAAAAGACTAACAACCCATTTTAAAAATGGGCAAGTGACTTGAAAAGACACTTCTCCAAGGAAGAAATATAAATGGCTAAAAAGCACATGAAAAGATACTCAACATCACTAGCTATTAGTGAAATGCAAATCAAAACTACAATGAGATACTATCTTACACCCATCAGACTGGTGGCTATTAAAAAAACAGGGGACTATAAGTGTTGGAGAGGATGTGGAGGAATGGTAAACCTCATCCACTGCTGGTGGGAATGTAGAATGGCCCAGCCTTTGTGGAGGACAGTTTGGCAGTTCCTCAAAAAACTAGCTATAGAACTGCCATATGATCCAGTAATTCCACTGCTGGATATATACTCAGAAGAATTGAAGGCAAAGACATGAACAGATATAAGCACACCAATTTTCATAGTGGCATTATTCACTATTGCCAAAAGTTGGAATCAACCCAAATACCCATCAACAGAAGAATGGATAAACAAAATGTGGTACATACATACAATGGAATATTACTCAACTGTAAGAAGAAATACAGTGCTAACACATGGGATAACATGGATGAATCTTGAGGACCTTATGTTGAGTGAAGTAAGCCAGGCATTGAAGGACAAATATTACATGACCTTTCTGATATGAATTAAGCAAATAGAGCACACTCAGAGAGCTATTGTCTGGAAGATAGGTTTACAGGAAATAGAACAGGAGAAGAAGGTTGTGAGCCAATGCCCGTATAGGCATAATCCTTGATAAGGTGTAAGTGTGTAGTTGGGCATTGAAGGGATATGACAGGAGGATTGTGAAACTATTGGGTTAGGCAGTGCAGGTTTGACAGGTGGGTAGAGTTGGGAGGGTGGGTTGGACAGTCCATGGAACTGGTGGGAGGGTTGGGGGAGGGACCAGGTGAACACTGGGGATTGGTGGGTATGTGGTTGAAAGTACAAAATTGGGAACGCTCGGATGGCAATATGACAAGGAAGGATTACTGGTTTAGGGTGTTGGGTGGGGGGCATTCGGGACAGGCACACCTGGGGCAGGCTTCTAGGGAGTGTGTGAGTGATCATTTTGTCATAATGTGTATCAGTGGTTGGAGACCCACATAATGTGTGGGAAGGAGCTGGAATTCCATCCTGGGGAGGACTGATATGTTCTCAAACAGAGGGGTGGGAGTCTCTTGAGAGCATAGGTAGTTCCTAACATGGGAGGACAAACCAGTGTATCAAGACCTCAGTGTTGTTGCAAGTAACTATGAATTTTGTCATCCAAGGAATGAAGTCAGGTGGTCACCATGGGCCCCGAGGGGAGGGTGAAGGAGGAATAGAATAGATGGAACAGGGGATATTTAGTGGGCAATGGAATTGTTCTACATGATCTTGCAACAATGGGCATAGGCCATGGTAAATATCAAAATTTATAAAAGTATATGGTCTAAAATGTAAACCATAATTAAACTATTGACCATGGTTAATAGCTATGTTTCACTATTTGCATATCAGTTTTAACAAATGTACCATCAACATATAAAAAGGTATTTATACGAGAATAGGGAAAATGGGGAGGCTGTTGGGTATATAGGAGTCCCTGTATTCCGTATGTAACTTTACTGTGACCTAAAATTTCTTTGAAAACAAAATGAAAAAAGTAAGACACTGAAAATTAAATGAAAGAAAATGTCATTGTACATACAGGACACCAGATATTACAGTGATGAAAGGCAAAATGTCAAACAAAATTTTAACATTTTTCATTATTTTTTAATACCTAATCTTTTAATTTAATTTTATTTTTAGTTTTTTAATAATTTTTATGTATTTTATCTTATATTTAAACTGATCATTATTATTTCATTTTCCTATTAATTTTATTTGGCTATTTTATTGGCTCCTTTTTTGAAGAAGCTTCAGATCACAGAAGGTTTACAACTGGGGCAGGGGAGGATTATTGGTGTGAGGTGTCAGTGATGGGGGATACATGGGAGGAAGTTCACCTGGGCATATATATAAGGTATATAAATATGTTCAAATGTTCATGGGGCATTGTCACAGTGAGTGGAGACTCACACAATAACCGAGAGAATATTGAATTCCCATCCTGGAGAGCTCTGCCACATTCTCTAATGGAGAAACAATAGGCCCCCAGGGGCAATGACTGGTGAAGGAGGATGATCCATTGATGGGACCTTGATATTAATGACTATGCTTATGAGTCTTTTGCTCTTGAAATTGAAATTTAGCCTGGTGTTGTGGGGTGCCTAAGAGTTACCTCCTGAGAGCCTCCTTGTTTCTCAAATGTGGCCTCTCTCTAAGCCAAAATCATCATGTAAATGTATTACCTTCCCCCAAGCATGGGACATGACTCCCAGGGGATGAGCCTCCCTGGCACTGAGGGATTTCTACTAAGCACCAACTAACAATGCAACTGGAAAAATACCTTGAATAAAAGGGGGAAAATGTAAAGACAAATGAGTTTATATGGCTAAGAGACTTCAAAGTGAGTCAAGAGGTCATCCCAGAGGTAACACTTATGCACATCTCAGCAGGATCTCATAGACTGTCAAAGTGGATACTACCCCAAATAGTGAGGCTCTTGAGGGTTCTGGAGACACCCAGGTCCTATGGTCAGAGCAGATAGCTCTTGAGTTTGGTGCTTTGCCAGTGGGCACTACTTTGGAGTTTGTGCTCTTGAGAGTGACAGAGTTGGACTCAATTATGGCTTCCCTACACATAGCTCATCTGTCCTTTCTATGTAAACCTACACTTGGTGCTGGAGTTTATAGGTGTACATCCAAGAGTCTTTGGGCTGTCCATGTGCCCGCTGGGCCCGGAGCCTCAGTGGAGTTGCAACACCTACTCTCCAGTTCATTGGGCTCAGCCAGGACAACTAACTAGGAGGTGAGGATTGACAACCACCATGCCAAGAAAACGAGAAAGCCTACAACTGTAAGCAAGAGAGACCCATCCATTGGCTGTATGGGATCGAAGTCTCCTCTCACTTAGAGGTAGAGTGGACATCACCATCCCAGAATCCTCAGGATTGGGGAATGAGCTATGGACTAGAGTGGATTTACTGGTATTCTACTATAGACATATTGTGATTCTAGCAATGGGATAAATGACAACATTGACTAGAGGCTCTGGTGGCAGGGAGAGGGAAAAACAGTTGTAATACAGGGTCTTTTTTGGGACTTGGGAATTGTCCTGAATGACATTGCAACAACAGATATACACCATTTTATATCATCCCATAACATGCAGAACTGTGTGGGAGAGAGGATAGACTACAAAGTGAACTATGGTCCATGCTCAGTGGCAATGCCCAGGATGCATTTATCAATTGCAATGAATGTGCCACACTAATGAATGATGTTGTTTATGTGGGAGGGTGTGGGAGATGTGGGGAGTGGGGCATATGGGAGTCCCTATATTTTTTGTGTAACATTTATGTAATCTAAAAAAAAAAAAGAAGAAGAAATAGAAGACCTTAACAAACCAAGTACGTGTAAAGAGATTGAATCATTAGTCAAACACCTCCCAACAATGCAAAGCCCAGGACCACATGTCTTCACAGGGAATACTATCAAACATTCAAAGAAGACTTAACCCCAATTCTGCTCAAACACTTCTTAAAACTTAAAGAAGGGGCAACATTCTCTAATTCATTTTATAAGGTATCATCCTCAACCAAAGCCAGATAAAGATACCACAAGAAAAGGAAAATACAAACCAAAATCTTTTAATAATATAGGTGCAAAAACCCTTAACAAAATACTGGCAAACTGAATTCAACAATGTATTAAATAACTATACACTATGATCAAGTGAGATTTATCCCTGGTGTGCAAGGTTGGTTCATCAAAAGAAGATCAATTATTCTAATACACCACATTAACACAATGAAGGAAAAAATCATAATCATCTCATTTGATGCAGAGAAGTCACTTGACAAAAATCCAGCACTGATTGATATAAAAAATCTTAGAACACTAGGAATAGAAGGAAAATTCCTCAATATGATAAAGGGTATATATGAAAATCCCATAGTTAATATATTCCTTATTGGTGAAAGACTGAAAGTTTTCCTTTTAAGATCAGCAATAAGACAAGGATAGCCACTGTCACCACAGTTATTCAACATTGCACTGGAAGTTCTAGCCAGAAAAATTAGACAAGAAAAAAAAAATACAAATTGCAAAGGAAGTAGTAAAAGTTACTGTATTTGCAAAGGGCATGATCCTAAATACAGAAAATACTGAAAAATCCACATCAAAGCTCCTAGAGTTGATATATGAATTTAGCAGTGATAGGGTACAAGATCGACTCCTCAATATCACTAGCTTTTATATATACAAGCAATGAACAATAAGATGAAGAAACAAGAAAAAATGCCATTCACAATAACAACTAAAAAATCACACATCTAGGAATAAATCTAATCAGGATTTAAAGGACTTGTACATAGAAAACTGCAAAACATTGCTAAAAGATATCAAAGAAGACCTAAATAAATAGAAGGACATTCCATATTCATGGATTGGAAGACTAAATATTGTTAAGATGTCAGTCTTACCCAAAGCATATAGGTTCAATGCAATCACAATCAAAATTCCAAAAACCTTTTTGGGAGAAATGGAAAAGCCAACCATCAAATTTATATGGAAGGGTAGGGGATCCCAAATAGCTAAAGTGATCTTGAGAAAGAATGAAGTTGGAGGACTCACATTTCTGATTTTAACACTTATTAGAAAGCCCCCAGAATCAAAACAGGATGGTATGGGCACAAGACAGATATATAAACAAATGGAATAGAATTGAGAGCTCAGAAATCAACTCTTATATTTATGGCCAACTGATTTTTGACAAAGAGGCCAAAGACCACTCAGTTGGGGAATGTGGCATTTTGATATTATTTATGAATTCCAAAAAGATATATCATGTTTGTAAACTGGTCAGTTCCTCTGTCATAATACCCTTTGATTGTACTAAATTCAAAGGTTATGCTTACTTGATTAAATTAAGATTAGAGCTTTGATTTGGTTACATCAATAGGGTGTTGAGTCCCCACTCCCTTGGTGGGCAGAAACTCACACAGAAAAAGACACAGCAGAGAAAGAGAAACAGTTCATAAGACACAGCAGAGGTCTGGGAAGAGAGATGAACCTGATAGTCTACAGCTGACCTTGTGAAAGGAACAGAGCAGCTGAGCCCAGAAAGATATTAACGCCAGGGAAAGGGACAAACCTTATGCCAGTCTACAGCTGACATCAGAAGAAGCTGGGACCACAGAGCTTTAAGAAGAAAAAGGAAGGCTGAACCCTCATAGACATTGCCTGCTATCTTGCTTCAACATGTGGCAACAGATTTTGGTGAGGAAGTACTTCTTATGATACCTTGAGTTGGACTCCTTAGAGCATTGTGACTGTAAGCTTCTATCCCAAATAAGTACTCCTTATAAAAGCCAAGAGAGTTCTGGTACTTTGCATCAGCACCCTTTTGGCTGACTAATACAGGAAAGAATTGTCTCTTCAACCAATCACTCAGGGAAAATGAGATCTCTATTTGCAAACAAAAGAAGGAGAACCCCTATTTCACACCTTATACAAAAATCAACTCAACATAGAATAAACACCTAAATATCAGAGCCAGAACTATCAAACTCCTAGTAGAAAACATAGGGAAGCATCTTTAATACATTGTGTTGGGCAATGGTTTCTTGGACTTTATACCCAGAGCACAAGCAGCAAAAGAAAAATATAGATAAATGTGTTCTCATCTACATCAAAAACTTTTTTTTGCCTCAAAGGATTTTTCATGAAAGTAAAACAACTACACAATGGGAGAAAATATTTGGAAACCATATATCCAATAAAGTTTTAATATCTAGAATATATAAAGAAATCCTTCAACTTAACAACAAAAAGACAAACAACCCAATTAAAAAATAAGCAAGAGACTTGACTAAACCTTTCTGCAAAGAAGATATACAAATGACCAGAAGATACATGAAAAGATGCTCAGTATCATTAGCCTTCAGGGAAATGCAAATAAAATACACAATGAGACACCATTCTACACCCATTAGAATGGTTGCTATTAAAAAATGGAAAATAACAAGTGTTGGGGAGGTGTGGAGATATAGGAAGAGTTAGTCATTTCTGGTGGCAATGTAAAATGGTGCGGCCACTTTAGAAGACAGTTTGGTGATTCTTCAGAAAGTGAGGTATAGAATTAAAAGCATGAACTTGAACAGATCATTCCACACAGGTGTTCATAGTGGTATTATTCACAATTGCTAAAAGATAGAAATAACCTAGGTGTCCATCAACCTATGAATGGATAAATTTTAGTATTCCATTATATATATGTACAATGGAATATTATTCAACTGTAAAAAGGAATGAAGTCCTGATATATGCAACAACATGGATGAACCTTGAAGACATCTTATTGCATGAAGACAGAAGCAAAAGTACAAATATTGTATGACCTCACTGATTTGAAATCATTAGAATAGCAAATACATAGAGTCAGAATCTAGAATTTAGGTTACCAGGGAATTGGGTGGGAATAGGGAATGGGACGTTAAGGCTTACAATGTAAAAGTTTCCTATCTGGAACAATGGAAATGTTTTGGCAATGGATGGTGGTGATGGTAGCACGACATTATGAACATAATTAACAGCACTGAAATATATATATGAATGTGATTAAAGGGGGAAATTTTAGATTGTATATATGGTAACAGAAATTTTTTTTTAAATCACAGTGATTTTTTTCTTAGAAAGGAGGTAGTGATTTTGCAATGTAATACCCAAATATTAGTGTATTCTTAAACTGCTGTTGACCAATTTTGACACAATATTCATAGCTGGTTTGAGCCTTCTCCAGGGAAGTTTACTTAGAAACATTGAATAAACGTGGAATTGGTTAATTGTGGAGCAGGTGGCACAGGAATTCTGGCTTCTGAGGCAAGTTGGACTCCTTCATAGCCAGGTTACCTACATATTTGAGAGCCAATTTCTCAGAAAATAGATCAGATTTTCTGCAGGCTCATGTCAAGAGTCCTATTATATGTTTCTATCACCTCTGATATCCCAAATATGATAATGCATTTAGGTTTAAAATGGGAAAATCTGAACACCCTATTAGAAATAAACATTATTATTTCTCTCAACCACTTCCTTTTCTCATAGGTAATGGAGTAAAATCTCTAAAAGAAAACCACAGTGAACCCTAAGTTAAACCATAGACTATAGTTAATGGTACAATCATAAAAATGTGCTACATCAATTGTAACAAATATTCCACACCAATATAAGGTGGTAATAATAGGGTAGTAGGTGAAAGCTGTATTTTATGCATGGTTGTTTAGTAAAGAAAGAATACCAACTGCTTATCTATAAAAGGCTCCTCAGTAATGAAACAGAATTAGATGATACTGAACAGTGCTCCCAAAGAAACTCATATTACTTCCCACACAGAGTTAATCATACTGGTTGAGTTAGGTTCCAGGTGCAGAAGATGGAATGAGATGATTAACACTTCCCTATGACCAGTACAAATACGCTTACAGAAGAAACACAGGCTACAATTATCTCTCATGTCTGTGTGACTTCAACTTCGGTCAAAGCTAAAAAATATTAAAGATGTGTATATCATGGTCGGCCATGCTTTCCACCTTTACTCCAAGGAGAGGCAAAGCTCAAACTTATGATCAGGGGAGAAAAGAAGGTGATATTAGAATTATATTTGAGACTTAATTTTCAAAATGACCTGGATTTGTATTAACTAATGAAGAAGTGAAACACATAAATTTCATAAGACATTAGGAATGGGAAAGAAGTACTTGACTTCCATACCTGGAAACAGACAAAATAAAATGTATCATATTACTGCTAATAGAACTCAATAAGTTGACATAGAATATTTGTCAGTTCACTTAGAACATTCAAACAGATGATAAAAAAGACTTGGGGAAAACTTGCTTCAGAAACAGAAAGAACTTCAGCTATGGTATGGATGTTAGTATAGATATTTTATACAGACTACCAACCCATAGAATTGATCCCAATTATCTGTATTAATTTAGTGTATTCCTTCAAGAAAAGAACATGTGAATGGATTTCTGTTCAAACATTGATCATAAAGTCTAGAACATCTAGGAGAGATTACCCTGCAAGTAATTCATTTACATGTGAACCTTACACCTCAGGTAAGGGTCAAGGCATAGTCCTTGCTATCTCTGCATGCTCAAAGTAGTATTGTATTCTCAAACTGTCATTGCAACTTGTCTTGTGGCTATGCAATTTCAGCATGTGTCAGGTGATGAACATACTATAACCTATTGGTTATTTACTGTGTGCCAGTTCAGAATGGGATTTGTCCAATTACTATATGATCAGTTACTTAACATAAGGGCATTAAAGGAATACACTTTTAAAATACTACATGATTATTAACTATGTTTCATAAAGTCTTTTAAACTCACAATTCTGTTTTCCTTAATGATGTTAACTCCAAACATTGCAATATATTGGCTTTAGACCATGATATCAAAATTATATGTTGCTTCACACCCACAAGAACAGCTACTATTAAAAAAAGAAAATTACAAGTGTTGGAGAGGATGTGAAGAAATAGGAACACTTGTTCATTGCTGATGGCAATGTAAAATAGTGCAGCTGCTGTGGAAGACAGGTGGCACCTAGAAAGTTAGGTATAGAATTACTGTATGATGGCAATCTCACTTCTAAGTACATACCCAAGAGAATTGAAAGCAGGGATTCAAACACATATTTGCATACCAATGCGCAACTCAAGTGTCCATCAAAGATGAACGGAAGGGAAGCAGCAGAGGCTCAATTGGTTGGGCTACCGTTTACCATATGGGAGGCCCCGGGTTTGATCCCCAGGAACTCCTGGTGAAGGAATGCATGCTCAGCGCGGAGAGCTCAGGGCCCACGCAGCGCGGAGAGCTGGCACAACAAAGGGAGACAAGCAGACACAGAAAAATGCACAGCAAATGGACACAGCGAACACAAGCAGCGGGGAGCGGGGGGGGGGGGAATAAATAAATAAATAAATAAAGATGGATGGATACATAAAATGTGCTACATACATACAATGGAATATTATTCAGCCACAAAAAGGAATGAACTCCTGATACATGCAACAACATGGGTGAACCTTCAATATGTCTTGTTGAGTGAAATAAGTCAGAGACAAGAGGACAAATTTTGTATGGTCTCAATGATAGGACATAATTAGAATAAGTAAACTCAGAGAGTTAGGATCTAGAATATAGGTTACCAAGGACCAGGGTGAAGGTAGGGAATGGGGAGTTGATGCTTAAATTGTACAGAATTTCTCTTTGGATTGATTGCAAAGTTTTGGTAATTGGTAGAGGTAGCTGTAGGTAGTACAACATTGTAAATGTAATTAACAGCACTGAATTATATATGTGAATGTGGTTAAAAGGAGAAATTTTGGGTTGTGTATATGTTATTAGACTAAACATTTATAAAACAACAACATAGGACTGTACAACACAGTGAGTCCTATTGTAATTGATGGAGTGTAGTTAACAGTTCAATTATAAAAGTGTTCTTTCATAAATCATCACAAATGTACCACACTAACGCAAGGTGTTAATAATCTGGTGGTACATGGAAACTCTGTATTTTATGCATATATAACTTCTTTAATAAAAAATTAAAAAATATTTAAAAAGAAAAACAACAGAAAATCTTAAAAGTAACATTAAAATACATTTGGGGAGTATGTTGGAGTTATCTGCATGGGTTTTATATTAATTTTACAACTCTCCTGTAAGTTTGAAATTATTTCAAAATAAAAAGTTTAAGAATTAAAAAATGCACATTATTTTCCTCCCTCATCTTGTTGACTGATGAAATTTTTGTTTATTGGCATACTTTTAAGTAAACAACTATTAAATATGAGTTAAGATTATGTTCTTATTATACAACTGTAACTGAGCAGTTCACATTTGGTTCTATTATTTTGGGTTTAATGACAAATAAAAATCTTTCAAAACTAATATTAAATTATACATGTTCCCAATTTTAGAAAATTAAATCTATGGCAATATTGATTCTAATAGAAAGGTCTCAATAAATATTTAATTAAATTGAAAAAAAATTGCATGTAATAAGAAAAAGAAACACAAAATTTTACAGCACAATTTTTATTTTTTCTGTTAAGCAAGGAAACGATTCTCAAATAAAATGTTGTCTTGAGGACATCAGAAAAACAATGTTAAGGACCCTGAAGTATAGAGGAATAAAAAACAATACAGTCTCTTATTTTACACAATTCAATGTTGTAAAGATGCCATGATGAGAAGAAATATTCTAGAGAGATTTGAGGAAAGATATAAGACTAGATTCCAGGCTATGAGCAAAGAACAATAAGGTAATCAGTAATTTGATAGATCTGTGCCTTCTGAATATGTAGCAGATGTATATAAAAAAAGCACAAAGAAACAAACAAAAAGAGCAAAGAACTTTAGTTATAAATCTGGACACCAATGAGATATAGAAACACCGAGGTGAGAATTCTATAAATATAAAATGTTATCATAAGGCTTTCAATGAAATGTGATGAGTTAAACATATGTTTATGTCTGTATCTTTTTAAATCCCCACTGAAATAATGTTTTTAAAGATATAAAGCAACATAGAAAAAAATCATCAGATAAAGAAATGACAAGATGATAGGAGATTAAAGATATCAAAAAAGTTTTGGAAATGGAAAGCAGAATGACTAGTGATAGCTGACTTGGAAGAATAAAGGAAACTGAAATGTGAAAGCCTAAGAAGAGTAAGCCAGGCAGAAGCAAACTCTTGGCCATAGCATAATCCAGGAACTAGAAGTTCCAGGAATGCTGAAGAAAAGTATGTGGTCTTTTAAAATAGCAGAATTTTTTGAAAATCTATATAAGATCATCTCCCAAATCCCATCTTAAACAAGACTACTTGTCATCCATCAAGGAAGACAGAAATTTACTTCATGAAAGTTAAAATTAGGAAATTTCTGGACTTGGATACACCAGGCACTACTGAGGCCGAGGTAGCTATGTGGAAAATGGCAATTAAGGGTAAGAGTTACTCTACATAGGAAAGAGTAAAATTGTTATCTTCCCTTTACAACTCCCAAGACACTAACAGTGAGAAAAGGACCTCCCATGTTGGAAAAATGGAAGATTTGTTTCTAGGGAGCCTGACTGGCCCAAAATGGAAAGGAAAAAAAAAAAAGTGATACAATCAGGTGAGGACCTGGTGTGCTAATTTGCACCCTGCCTGCTGTATCCCTCCCTATCCTATTGGAAGCGATCTTGACTAGGTGATTTGCTTTGGTCAATAAAATGTGAGCAGATGTAGCATGTATTACTTCCTAGCAGAAGTGGTGAGTGTGTTTCATAAGCCATAGGTCTCATGGCTTAGTTTTCCTGTGCCATGAGACCTATGAGCATGGCGCCTACAGTGAAGAAAACCCTTGGCAGAACCACAGCAGAACAGCTATGGAAATGTGGCATAAGTGAAAAACATGTCTTGAAGAAAAAAGAATCACACCAAGTCACAATATCATGATATATATGAGTCCAAAAAAAGGAACATACAAATGATTTTCAGAGAGAAAAGTGAAAAAAATCATACAATTTTCTGAATGGTATTGATTTCTCAACTATAACATTGGAAGCTGGAAGAAATTTAATCATCTCCTTCAAAATCTGGACAGAAAATTACTTCTAATCTTGATTTCTATACTATTCCAAGCTATCCATAAAATGTAAAAGAGAGATAAATTTTCAGACAAGATTTCAGTAAATTTGTACTTTCTGTGATCCCTGGGAAGTTTCTACGAGATGAATTCCACCAACACAGTGCAGCAAATCGACAAAGAGGAAGACATGGAATCAAGGAAAAGGTACGTAACACAGGAGAAAGGTGAGGAATATTCCAAGGTTGTTTATGTGAGGAGGTCCCAGGTTGGTAACTTGAAGCAGGCTTAAAGATTAAGCAACCAGAGTATATCAGGAAGGTAGACAGCTCCAAGAAGAAAAAAAACTTAGAGATGACCTTAGGAGTTTGTCATATTTAGACATTATTTTTCATTCTCTGCCAAATTTTGGTCGCGTTGGTAAAAGTTACACAGAAAACTAAGCAAATATTAAATGGCAATTATTCACTCTACATAAACCCAAATGTTATAGAAAAATGCAAATAACTGTATCAGTTCTAGAACAATATTAAGGAATAAAATTTTAACACAAAGAGTAATATAATTATTTTGGGAATATGGGGGATTAAAGATGTATGGGCTATGAGAGAGATAAATCATTATCTTCCATCTTCTTGTTATAAATAGTACTGTCCAAAATTGGAAACATAAGAAATAGTAGAAATCATACTGCTTAGAAATATGAAAGCATAAATATAAAATGTAAATAAAAGTTTTGAATGTGCTACCTCTTGTATATGGTAGAGTAATTCCATAACTTGGGTTATGGAATATATAACATATATAAATTTATAAATATATAAAATTCTTTGGTTATTCAGAATTTATAAATTTTCAAAATCAGAAAGGTAATAGAGTGCAAAAGTAGTATAAACTATATAATATTCTTAATGAGTCATGGGCAGCATCCTATAATCCTACATATTCATACTTCTAAAGTGAAATGTTTGAATATTCACAGCACATGGGATTACAAAATTCAGATTACAAATAGCTTTTGTAAGTTTAGGTAAAGTTTATCTAGCAAATTAGTTATAAAAAGTCTTTCATTTTCCAAAGCATTTGGAAATAGAAATTGTAGATAAGGGACTCTTTTACCTGCTTGTTTGAAACTGTTTTGTTTTTAAAACCATGCATAGACTATCATTTGATAGGACAGATCTATTTGTGAAAAGCAAGTAAGTAAAAAGTAAACAATAAAATATTTAGGAAAACTTGAAGATGGTTCAGTTCTTTTATTGGGATAAACATGCACATTTCAGAAAATATGCAGATAAGAAATGCAAGGAAAGACAGAAGAAGTCTTCAGTTGTGTTCACTTGATGCTAAAGTAGCCAGAAAAGAGTGAATCAATTCAGTTAGTATGAAGGAAAATAAATAAATAAACCTTAATGTATAAAAGTACATTTTCAAAATAATATAATGAAAACAGTTTATCTGTAAAGAAAATACAATAATCTTAAATTAAATTAAATTTTCTAAAAAGATCATCATGTTCATATATGAAAAGTATTGGAATTACCTGACTGTAGTTGAGAGGAACCACATGTCAAAGAGACTTTCTTTACTGAGTTATTTTGGTGTCTCCACACTAAGATTCTATGGTGTGCAGGAAAAGGTTAACTCAGCAAGTCTGGGTTGCTCATACCCTACATACTCCCAAAAAAGTCCAATGTTCAGGACTGGCCAGCTGCTGTGAGCTGAGCCCTGAGCCCTTGGAATGATCTGCCTGATCAGAGTGTTTTGAATATCTCAGGCCTTGGGTCACACTGTACCGGTTTGACCAGATAATTTATGCTAACAATGTGATTTTTGGTGAACACCTATTTATGCTCTGGGGTCTGGAATCTGACTAGCTGAGGTCATTCATGCAGGAAATCTCTGAACACTTAGGATCAGGTGAGCTGTCCTGTTTGGCAACACTTTGCATATGTTGTCACATATAATTACTAAAAGAATTAAGTGTGTCCTGTGTGATTCCACTAGGAGGGGAAACCTGCAAGCTTGTACCTGGTCTCTCCTGGGCCTCACCCTATGCATATTTTCCCTTTGCAGATTTTGATCCATATCCTTTGACTGTAATAAAGTGTAACTGTGAGTATAAAAGCTTTAGCCCTCTGAGTCCTTCTACATAATTATAGAGCCTGAGGTGATCTTGGGGTCCCTAGATACACATGGTGTTAAAGATTATTCTAAAGTAGTGAAATCTGGCATTATTTAAGTGTGTATGTGTTTCTGCTGCCAAAAAAAAAAAAAAAAGTTACTAAATTTTTTTCTTTTGTTGATGTTGACAGGTATTATTACATTTATTTCCTATAAATTTTTCTTAATTTTAGAGCTTATGTTTTGCTATTTTACATATTAATATTCCACTTGGATTCTAAAATTCTATCATTAGAGTAGAATTGATCTATGATATCTACTTGCCTTCCTGAAGTCCTCTAAGCAGATACATTACTGGTCCAATCTTCTAAGTAAAATTTAACCTCAAGTTTTCCTATGAGCAAAGGACAGTTATGTGTAACATGTGGGGAAACTCTTTCAGTTGGGGTCAGAATGCCCAGTCTAGCAGTATCTCATATTTTGCTACAAGTCCTGTAAAATTGCAGAACCGGTACCAAGAACAAATTACCAATTCCTTGTGTCTAACTCACAGTGCTGCAGTTTAGAAGGCTAACTGAAATAAGGTATTTGAGAAGAGTTTTGTATACATATAAAGATGTTCATTATTTGCAATTTCTTTTACTCAGGTTTGATTTCCCCTTCAACTCTTTGATGAAGGAATAATCTTCTGAGATTACTCATGTCCAGATGTTGTCTTATTGACAAGGGAAAAGATTGTCAAATAAATGTCCTGCTTAGCAAGGTAGCAAACACTCCAAAACGAGGCTCCTCCACAGTCAGGGACAATTAATTCCTCTTGAGATTTCTGTTATCAAATAGTTGGAATGGACCACATTTCCAAAGAAATTTCTAATTTGAAAAATAATTAGAGCAGACTCTTTCTGCCTAATGAGCCTGTGTTTTCAAGGTTGAACAGAAAGTGTGGAGAGACTAAATTTTTTGTGTGTGTAAACAAAGCTGCATCTGCTGTGATCATTAGCTGAACATCCTTCTCTAATATATAATTGATGTATTACTTTTTTTGAGCTCTTGTTTCTGCCAAGCATGCCCTGCCTCTTGCTGTGTTGTCTGGTCGTTCCTCCTCTAGTTACTGTAATAAGAAGTAACCCTGCAGGGATAGCAAGTCTTTTCCTTCCTGCTGTGTTTTCAAAAGCTAGTTTCTATGAGAATATATGTCACATGAAGATTATTATAATCTGTGAAAAGTATACCTTGAAAATAATTGTCTAAGTAAAAATGAATGTTTTTCTTCTTAAAGTAGAATAAATAATAAAGTATTTGGAAAGGACAATATTTTTTCTTTATCCTCTACAAATTCTCTACTCTTTTTGTTTCATTCACCAGTTGTCTCACATACAGATATCTCTTGGCATTAAGAAGATAGAGTTCAGCCCACCTTCCTCAGCAGGGAAATCTGAAAATACCCCTTATGAAGAGAAGAAACAGAGAAGAAAGTGTTGACATGAATAAAAATATAGAGAGTAGCAGGGAGTGTGAGTCTGATCTTTGTCCTCTTCTTTTATTTTCCTCTCCTTTGCTCTTTCTCTTCTCTTATATCCCCTTTTCATCCCTCAGTATGCAAAAAAAAAAAAAGAAAGTACTATTGTAGGGAGTCACAGAGACTATCACCAATGCAAATAAGTGAATAGCTACAATCATGCATTGTTACAGCTCATTAAAATAAAAGTAGCCTGAGAAAAACAAAACAAAAACAAAGTCAGATTCCTTCTGCATGCTCATAAGTAAAAATCCAAAGCTAAAAGAGTTTCATAGATTTCATTTTTTTTTCCTATTCTGTGATAGACATATGATCTCATTTTCGTAGCTGACCGTCAGTTGTTTTAAATTTTATAACAATGTAATAAGAATTTATGAAACTACCACACGAAACAAAAACTAGAAATCTGACAATAACCTACATTTAGTCATATGATCCCCACTCCTCATCCACCTGCTTCCTCCAACCCAAGGGAATTAGAATCCTAAACCTTGTGCTTACCTATGATCTCATTTTGCTTCCCAAACAAATGACAATCTTTTAATTCCTATCATAATCATTAATTCAGCAATTATCTATTGGGTATAGTGCCTAATATGTGCCAGGCACTCTTCTAAGCACTAAGAATACAGTATACACAAAACAGAGAAACCTCTGTCATGATGGAATTTATGTTGTAAGGGAGAAGATAGACAATACACACAAAATAAATAAATTAGGTAATATATTTGAAAGCAATAAGTGCTTTGGAGTGGAAGAAAGGAGGTTGTTGTGGCTCGAAAGAACAAGAGAAAATCAATAGGATCTGAGGTTGTAGAGGTAAACAGTCAGGTTCATGGCTTGCTGTGCAGGCCAGTCTAATGACTCCAGCTTTTAATCTGAATGAAGAAGTCATTGGTTTTTAAACAGATGAATGACTTTATCTCAATTAAGAATTTTTAAAGTATCTCTGTGACATGAAGTCATTAAAAATTATTTGTAAACTCAGTAATTTTTCTCATTTAGAGGCCTCAGGAATTAGATTAGATTTAGATGTCTAAATCGAGCATTATGGAAGAAGCCAACAAACTGGATTTATAGTCCCCCGAGACAAAGAATAGGTCCAAGAACCAAAATGCTGAGGCAAGGAAATCATTTAGAAAAATGTCTCAGATATGTCAGGAATTTGCTTGAGGAAATAAAACACTAGTGAAACCATTTCATCTCTGATTTCTCCCTTTAAAAAGCCTTTTTTATTTTTCCACACCTGACCCTCACCTCATTCATCAACCTGCCTGACTACCATCCAGATCTCATGGTCTGAATGCACGTGCCTTCAGGATCATTCCATGGTCATGCCATTTTAATGATGGATTATCTTTTCCCCTCAGCCTCAGTCCCGTTTGCTTCATTTGTTGCAGTTCCTTATGATGCGTTATTTCTAGCCTGTTATTTAGAGACTTCCTCGCTTCAGTTCCACAAGTATTCTCAAGTATGTGTTGTGCTTTAACCTCATCATAGAGCTTCTTCCCCCCAGAAGAGATTTAAGAAGGTACAATATAACTTGCTAATATCTAGGATAAAAATATGCAGAGTACATTTTCTACCCTTTAAAAAAGAACTTTAAAGAAAATAAAAACATATTTATTAAACCATTAGAAAATTATTTGTGAACAGCTTAATACATCTACACACAATTGCTGTCCTAGAGTTTTGGATTTGAAAATGATGCACTCCCAGCTTTTTAGTAGCTCACAGTCCAGTGAAATAGAAAGACAATAAATAGACAAACATAGATTAGGGAGTTTCAGACAGAGACAGTGACACATTTGATTGGCACCTCTCATACTTAAGCCTTTAGGTCAAGAGTGTGATCAGGAAAGAATAATTGCAAATAAGATTTAAAAAGAGGTAAAATACAAAACAAGTTCCATGAGGTCATCAGACCTAATGAGATTGGAAAGAGCCAGAACTTTGGCAAATAAATCTAGAACATAGGATGTGGGGTAGAGTTGGAGAACTGGGACTTTATCTCCTTGAAGCTGGAGAGTTTGGTTTGTCAGATCATGAAGATGATCTGCAAGTAAGTTTGAGCCTGGGAGACAAGTCAGACCTAAATGGGCTAGCAACTGTGTACAAGTTATTTGCAACTATTTCTGGAAATGATGTGGAAAAGCAAGCCTATATTAAATAATACAATTCTATAAGAATTATGCTTAAATGGATAAGATAATAAAGTACATTAAAACTTAACCCTATATAGAAAAAGTAGACTCTCCCATTAATTATGAAATATGAAAGACAATCTTTAAACTAAATTTGCCTCCTCAATGCTAGTTATCACAAAGGTCCCATTACATTCCTATTATCCTCAAAGTCCTTATTACCTCCATGACAATGAAGTAAATGAAAATAGCTACATAAAATAAACAAAATAGTCAATACTTGAGAGAATTTACAAATAAGATGCAGACTATTTGAACACTCAGACATGAAAGAAAAATTGGTTATCATCTGGTCCAATGCCCTCATTTTACAGATAATAAAAGTGAGGGTGATGTAAAATAGAAGGTTAAGGAAGTTGCTTTAAGTTGCAGGGAAGTGCTGTGATTAGAAACCAAGACTTATACTTCCCAGATCAGTGCTTTGCCTATCTCCAGACACAGGCTTTGAAAACACACGTTCTGATAATTCTTAAATGCTAAATGCTAAGTAGTTGCATTTTAGTATTGGAGTTTTAGGG
Source organism: Tolypeutes matacus (assembly GCA_026826555.1). Taxonomy (NCBI): domain Eukaryota; kingdom Metazoa; phylum Chordata; class Mammalia; order Cingulata; family Chlamyphoridae; genus Tolypeutes; species Tolypeutes matacus. The sequence continues at coordinate 14,298,145 of JAKSZT010046586.1, forward strand.
AGTGTATAATCCAACTGTCTTTATTTAACAGATGAAGGAATTGAGACCCAGATACTTAACCTAACTGCTTAATATCATAGATCTATCTCCTTTTTGATATAGCACTAGAACTGACTCTAGTGACTTATAACCCTGTTAGCTAACATATGGCCATTTGCCCAAACTAACTGAGTACCAAGGGTTTATATATAATTGGTATATATATATATAATCGTAGATATATAATTTATATATATATAATTGGCTTAAGTCCTAAACAATTGTTGAGGATACTGTTAAATGTTAATGATATATATGTAACCTTCAAATTAGCGTACATACATTATTTATCCTCTAATAAATATTGTACTCTATGTGGAAGTTAATTCAGAGAATTCTTAGTCATACAGTTATACAATGAGTGACTGATACACACAGACCCATTTTATGTTTCAAAAACAACTTTGAAAATATTGAGCTAATTAGGATAGTGAAATTACATTTTGTTGAATAATAACTTGCCTGTAAAGAGAATTTTAGTATATTCATTTCTCATTGCATAACAAGTAAGGTCATGGTTGGGAAGGTAAATTCAGCAAACCTTTCAGCAAACATTTTGGAAATAAAAAATGCTATTAAAAAAAAAAAACTTGAATTGCTTCATAATAAATAACTATCTGTCTCTTTCCTTCTGTGACTACCACAGTGATTTGATGAAGAAAACATGATAGCTTAGTTAGCTGAGCATGCTGAAAGAAATGTCATTCAACATCTAACAACCTGTCTTCTCCCCTTCATCTCTCTATTCTATCAGAGGATAACCTGAAATAACTCATTTATATAAGATGGTGATTCACACTGCTTGAAAAAAAAATTCTGAATTTTACTTCAGGATCACTAATTTATTTGAAATTCTATAACTAATTCTGCACACAATATTTAAAAATTATCCCACTTACATAAAATTCATAATTTTGAATCTTGATTTTCTAGAAAGCTTTGTTATTACAGACTCAAATATTGTGTTTTATATGTCTGTGTCAATGGAAATTCTAAAATCCATTCACAGTGGATGAAATATAGGCTGCCTTTTGCTTTGTGCCAGGAATTCTTACTTGGACTTTGGAGTGCCCATAAAGTCTCTAATACTGTATATAAAATTTTCTACATGTGCAAACTTTTTAAAGAAAAAAACCATAGGTTTTATCAAATTTTCAAAGAAGCTGGCAATCCAAAAGAGCTGAAAAGCCGAAGCCTCCTAAATATCTTAACTCATGGACTCTAATAGGAAAGAAAGTTTCATATATTAAATCTGGGTGGTAGGCACATGAGTATTTGAAGTAATATTTCCAGTAACTGACTACTTAAAACATTTTCTAGGTTAGTGTTTAATATATTTTTGAAGAATAAATGCCCTAAAAGCAGAAACAACAAATCAAATTTTCTTTAAAACAAAACATTCTTTATCAAAATTTCAGTGCAACAGGCAGGATGATGGCTGAGTAAGGAGCTCCAAGAGTCAGCTCGTCTTACAGGACAGTTAGTAATCAACCAGAGCCATCTAAAGTACCTGTTTCGGGGTCATAGGAGACCAGAAGAGCATCCTGCAACATCCTTGAAACAATGGAGGGAGGAGATTGCCCATCTGCAGAGAAGATTTGTGAGTAGAGCATTCAACACTGTGGAGGATGGTGCCCACCCTCCACTGACTGCACAAGCCACCTCAGGAGCTATTCCGTGGCTGGAGTTGTAAGCTCCATTTCCCCAAAATGGAGTAGGAAGAGACGATTAGCCACTGGCTTCAGCTACTAATTAGTAAATTTGTCTGGCTAAAGTATAATCCTAAGAATAGCTAAAGTCTGAAACTGTCCAAGTTGGAAAGAGGCCAGCAGCCACCATTTTAACCCTGCCCCAGGCATAAGAGGAAGCATTGCTGATTGAAAATCACAGTAAAGGTAGGGACTGACTTGTTTCTACTCAGATCGGATTGCGGCTCTAGCCTAGCCTCCACCCCCACCTCTGGAAGGGAGGAAGCTAGTGAGACCTGCACCAGCCTTTCCAGGTAACTGCAGGCACTTTTGGCCAGCATAAACCTAACTGTTGGGTGACTGTGCCTCCACCCTCACCTCCAGTAGGACAAGAGGTGGGTGTGTTTCCCCAGCTTTTCCAGGCAACAGCAGGCACTTTCGGCCTGCACAACTGGACTGGTGGGTACCTGTGGATCCACCCTCACTCCCTAATAAGAGTGGAGGGGACTAAGGTTTCCTTAGCTTCTCTGTGCAATGCAAGCACTTTCGGCCTACATGGACTGGACTGTTGGGCACCTGTAGTTCCACCCTCACCCCCTAAAGGGCAGAAAGGACAGTACTCTCTCAGCCTCTCTGGGCAACTGCAGGTGCATTTGGACCACATGAATTCGATTGTTGGGCACTCCAGACAGTCCATCCTCTCTCCTGGTAGGGGAGGAGGGGGACCAGTGCTATGTCAGTCTACCTGGACAAAAGCAGTCATTTTGCATATGCACAGCATAGATTCTGGCCCACAACTGCAGCTCCATCGTCGTCCCAGGCTATGGAGGAAGGCACATGAAGCTTCATCAGTCTCTCTGGACAACTACAGACAGTCTTGGCCTGCATGACTTGGATTATTACCTATGGCTGCAACTCTGTCCCTACCCCTGACAGGAGAAAGGTGAGAGAAGCTTGATCAGGTCCTGGGGCAATGCAAGCTGCTTCAGCCTCCATAGCTTACAGTACTAACTACATCTTTTGCTCCTACTACACAACCAGCAAGGGAGAAAGGTCAAGAAAGTCCTAAAATAAAATGAGAAACTGCACCCAAAACAAATACATCTAGAAAGCCAGATGCCAAGACACCAACACAAAATTACAATCCATACCAAAAACAGGAAGATATAGCCCAGTCAAAGGAACATAAAGGAGTTGAGATAACTAATCATATATGTTCAAACAAGTCTCCTTAATAATTCAATGAAATGGCTAAAGAGATTAAGGCTATTAAGAAGATATTGGGTGAGCACAAAGAAGAATTTGAAAGCATACATAGAAAAATAACAGATCTTATGGGAATGAAAGGAACAACAAATAAAATTAAAAATACACTGGAGGCATATAACAGCAGATTTGAGGAGGCAGAAGAAAGGATTGGTGAGCTTGAAGACATGGTCTCTGAAAGTGAACATATGAAAGAATGAATGAAGAAAAGAATGGAGAAAAATTGAACAGGTTCTTAGGGAACTAAATGGCAGATAGAGATGTGAAAACCATGGGTGCCCCAGAAGGAGAAGAGAAGGGAAAAGGGGCAGAAGGAATATTTGAAGAAATAATGGTAGAAATTTTCCAAATCCTACTGAAGGACATAGGTATCTGTGTTCAAGAAGCTGAACATACTCCCATCCAAATAAATCCAAATAGACCAACTATGAGATATATACTCATCAAAATGGCCAATGCCACAGACACAGAGAGAATTCTGAGAGCAGCAAGAGAAAAACAATGTATAACATTGTTATACATTGTTAATCTTAAAGGATACCCAGTAAGATTAAGTGTGAATTTCTCTTCAGAAATTAGGAAAGCAAGAAGGCAGTAGTATGATATATTTAAGATACTACAAGAGAAAAACTGCCAGCCAAGAATTTTATACCTGATAAGATTGTCTTTCAAAAACAAGGGTGAGCAAATAGGAAAAGAAGAAGTAAAACTTTCACTATTCACTGATGACATGATCCTTTATCTAGAATATCTTGAAAAATCCACAACGAAGCTACTAGAATTAATAGACAAGTTCCACAAACTGATGGGATACAAGGTTAATACACAAAAATCAGTAATATTTCTATTCACTACTAATGTGCAATCTGAGGAGGAAATCAGGAAAAAAAATCCATTTTTAATAGCGACTAAAACAATCAAGTATTTAGGAATAAGCTTAACAAAGAATGTAAAAGACCTGTATTCAGAAAACTACAAAACATTCACTACAAGAAACTGAAGCAGACTTAAATAATTGGAAGGACATTCTATGTTCATGGATTGAAAGACTAAATATTGTTAAGATATCAATTTTACCCAAACTGATTCACAGATTCAATGCAATCCCAATAAAAATCCCAACAAACTTTTTGCAGAAATCAAAAAGCCAATAATCAAATTTATTTGGAAAGGTAAGGAGTCCCAAATAGCCAAAAATGTCCTCAAAAAGAAGAACAAAGTTGGAAGAGTCTCACTTCCTGACTTTAAAGCATATTATTTAGTTTTAGTGGTAAAAATAGCCTGGCACTGGCATTAGGACAGACAGATTGGTCAATGGAATCGAATTAAGAACTCAGAAATTGACCCTCATTTCTACAGTCAAGCAATCTTTGACAAGGCTGTTAAGCCCACCCAACTGGGCCAGAGCAGTCTATTCAACAAATGGTGCTGGGAGAATTGGGTAGCCATATCCAAAAGAAAGAAAGAGGATCCCTATCTCATGATTTACACAAAAATTAAATCAAAATGGATCAAGGATTTAAATGTAAAAACAACAACCATAAAACTCCTAGAAGAAGAGGTAGGAAAACATCTTCAGGATCTTGTGGTAGGTGGTGGTTCCTTAAACCTTATGCCCAAAGCATGAGCAACGAAAGAAAAAATAGATAAATGGTACCTCCTCAAAACTCAACACTTTTGCCCCTCAAAGGACTTTGTCAGAGGGTGAAAAGGCAGCTGACTCAATGGGAGAAAATATTTGGCAATCACATATCTAATAAGAGTTTTTTAATATCCATGATCTCTAAGGAGATCATACAACTCAACAATAAAAAGACAAACTATCCAATTAAAAAATGGGCAAAAGACTTGAAAAGACAATTGTCCAAAAAAGAAATACAAATGCTAAAAAAACACATGAAAAAATGTTCAACATCACTAACAATTAGGGAAATGCAAATCAAAACTACAATGAGGTATCATTTCACACCTATTAGACTGGCCGCTGTTAAAAAGTCAGAAAACTGTAAATCTTGGAGAGGATGTGGAGAGATAGGAATGCTTATTCACTGTTGGTGAGAATGTAGAATGGTACAGCCACTGTGGAGGACTGATTGACAGTTCCTAAGGAAGCTGAATATAGACTTGCCATGGGACCTGGCAATACTACTGCTAGCCATATACCCAGAAGAACTGAGAGCAGTGACACGAATAGATATCTGCACACTGATGTTCATAACAGCCTTGTTCATGATATCCAAAAGTTGGAAACAACCCAGGTGTCCATCAACTGATGAATGGATAAACAAATTGTGGAGTATACATACAATGAAATATTATGCAGCAGTAAGAAGAAATGAGGTTGTGAAACATATGACAACATGGATGAACCTGGAGGACATTGTGTTGAGTGAAGCAAGACAGAGACACAAAGTGACAAATACTGTATGATTACCCTATTATGAACTAAATATATTATGTGAAATATGAATATGAGTAGAATTGCATATATAAGACTATTTTTCTTTGAGGCTGAACAAATGTAAGTTAATAGTACAAAATATTTATATCAGACAAGAAACCACACATTATTCTAAGTGAAGAAGACCAGACACAGAGTACTACATATTGTTTGATTCCATTTATATAAAATGTAAATATAAATCAAGTTATAAAGATGAAAGGCCTGTAGTGGTTATGTAGGTCTGAGGAAGGAATGCTAAGTGCTGTGGACTCTTTCTTTTTGGAGTAATGAAATCTTTCTAAAAATTTTGAGATGATGAATATATAACATTGTGATTGTACTAAAAGCCATTGATTATACACTTTGGACAGAATAGCCAGAAACAGCAGCTATGTACAGGGGGAAAGCATAGAAAGATTGAGAGATGAGAAATTTTCTTGTTTGTTTGTCTGTTTTTTATTTATTATTATTACTGAAATAATGAAAATGCTCTAATAATGATTGAAGTGATGAGCACACAACTATGTAATTATGGCAAATACCATTAATTGTACACTTTGGATGAATTGTGTGTTTATTACTATGCATCAAGAAAATTGATTTGCTTAAAAAATGTGAGTTTGGAATATTCACAGATAAACAGAAACTGAGAGTGTTTGTAACCAAGAGGCCAGCTTTGCCAGAAATACTAAAGAAAGTGCTACAGCCTGAAAAGAAAAGACAGGAGAAAGAGGCTTGGAAGCAAGTCTAGAAATGAAGATTTTTATCAGTAAAAGTAATGAAAAGTATAAAAAAGAGTGGTGAAAATAAAATATGACAGATGAAACCCAAAAGTCAAAATGGTTGAAATAAGAACTGCCTTTACAGTAATAACATTGAATATTAATGAATTAACCAGCCCAATCAAAACATAGATTGGCAGAATGGGTAGTAAAATATGAGCTTTTATATGCTGTCTACAAGAGTCTCACTTTAGACCCAAGAATAACAGTAGTTTGAAATTGAAAGGCTGGAAAAAGATTTTTTTATTTGGTTATACCTGCAGTAACTGAAAAAAAAAAAAAAAAAAAAAAAGCTGGATTAGCTATATTTCTATTGGATGAAATAGACTTTAAATCAAAGCTATTATTAGAGACAAGGAAGGATATTATATATTAATAAAAGGAGTAATTAACCAGGAAGAAATAAGAATCATAACTTTATATGCACCTAACCAGGATGCCCCAAAATACATGAGGCAAACAATGGCAAAAGTGAAGGGAGAAATATATTGGAAATATAAAGTTGTATGTACAGTATAAACCCATTTTGTTTTTTAAAAGTATGTGTAGGAGTGTGTGTGTGTTTGTGTTTAAGTATATCAAAAGGCATAGAATTTTATATTAACTATGGCTATTTCCAAACAGAGTAATTATGAATAATATTTTTCCCTTTTATCCTTTTTTCTTATCTATGATTTATAACTAGCCTACAATGAGAATATATTTTTGGAATAATTGAATTGATGAAAATGAGAGACCACCAATTGCATATTTTTATATCCCCCAAGGCTCAGAAAAAGAGGCTCTAACATGTATTTAGCATATATTTCATACCAGACACATTGTATGTATTTCATACAGTCCTTATGGAAAACCCATGAGGTACCTAGCATTATCCCTATAAGGTAACTTCCTCAATGTCACACATTGAGCAAATAAGGAGTAGTATTTAAATCTATATTTGCCTGGTTCTGAATCAACTTTTTTTTTTGAAATGCATATTTACACTAATCCTTTTGTCCTATGCTAAGCAAGCAAGGTTCATGCACAGACTTAACAGTAAGATCTCAAGTCACTTGTTCCAGTTGTTCATTGATCTGGAAAACTGGGTCACTTCCCTTTGAACTTAGCTTCTCGGTGGTCCTCAAAAAATCCTAACAAAACTGCCACCTGGAGAACAAGTGCCATCTCAATTACTATTGCCAGACTTCCTGCTACTATTCTACGGCAACCGCACTCCTGGGTTACTCCCAATTCCCTCAGCCCTGCTGAAACTCTGTGGCTGCTTTCCATGCAGCTGCAGCCTCCGAAAGAGGTGGACTGCAAAAACCCTCTTCTCCCCTCAAGGCATCACACCTGGTTTTTAATGGTCTACTCACTGCTCCACCACCCACCACCCTTCTTTTGGATGAAGAGCATCAACATCATGTCTTATTGGTCATCATCATGCTCAGAAGAAAAAATAATATCCATTTTCGAAGAGAAAATGTAAATATTGCATGATAAAAACAGTATTTATTACAAAAAGAAAGTAGAATCCTTCCAACAATTTTCAATGCAACCAGCTACCCTGCCTTACAAAAGAAGCATCCACTCCAGATTTCTGTGATATGGCCCTTCCAAATATAGATAACTTTATTAAGTTGAATCTATCAAAATAAAGACAAAGGACTTGTATAGTGGTGGTTCAGCATTCCCATTAAAAGCTTCACATTGAAAGCTAAAATTTAAAAGGTTTTGTGTGCTCTGATTTGAAAGTTTATTAGAGAACAAAAATTATCTGTCCTTGGTCTTTTAGAATATAATAAATACATGCTATTTGAAATCTAATTCTTAATGAGCCTAATGTCTTTCACACAGCTTGTACAACAAAGAAAGATGATTTCCTTAGCAACAAAAAATGTTTAACACACATATTTCCAACCTATTAGTCTCTAAGTTCTATTTTTTTCTATATGCTAACAATTCTTGGATCACCCACTTCCTTTGCAAAACCCTACCAGAGTTCATCTCCTCATTTCCCACTTGAGCTATCAAAGTGATACTGACTCGTGCACCTGATTATGGTCTTATCCTCCTTCAAACTGTCTTCCACAGTAAAGCCAGATTGTCTATATACTTTCTATCAAGCATCAGATATGGTCCCAGTTACTTGGGATTTACGATTTTATGATTTTAACCTGACCAACTTTTCATTTCATCTCCTATTCCAAATCAACTTGCACTTTGCATTTAAATTATGAAAAGCCACTTGCATTTTCCTGAAACATTAGTTTCGTCTCAAATCTCAGAAATGGCTCCTTTCCACTGATTAGCAGCCTTCTCCCTCCTTACAGACAGTAAGATGATCTGTTTCTTCTTAGAAGTGCCCCTTGATACTCTCTCAAGATATTACCTAAGAGTGGATGTAGCTCAAGTAGTTGAGCACCTGCTTCCCATGTACAAGGTCCTGGGTACAATTTCTAGTACCTCCTAAAAAAAGAAAAAAAGAAAAGAAAGTACCTAATATTTATCCCCTAAACTCATCATCTTAATGACCCTACAAAAGGTCTATTATTCTCATCTCACTTTTTCTCCTCTACTCTACCTTCTGCCTCTAAACTAGGCCCCACCTTATTCCCAAATTTTGTCCAAGCTGAAGATCTTGGTTTAGATGAAAGACTGAGATCCCTGATAAGAACTATTATTCCCTCTTTCAAGAATTCTCACTCACCTCAGTCATTGTTATTAGCCAGGAAAACTCCTACAACACATTGTGTCTCAACCTAGATGTTGTCTTCCTTAATACTGCCTCATGGAGTAAAGCTCATGTCTCTTTCTGCTCCCAAAGCACCATTTTCATACTTTTATAATAACATTTATTTGTTTTCTTGTCTGTCCTTGTTATACAGTAAGCACCTAGAGGACAAAGGACATCTTTTATAACCAATCCCTAAAACAGAGACTGGAACATATCTGGTGTTTTCTAATATTTCCTGAATTAACTTGAAAAAATAAAATATTATTGGTCATCTGCTACTCACCGTTCTCTCATTCATTCCCTTCACTTCAAGTCCTGTATTTGAAGTACTTTTGGTTCCTACCTGAGAACTGTATTTGAATGATAAGATGTATCAAAGAAACGTTTGTGGACTCTGGGAAATGGGCAGGGAGTAGCCAGTACTTGTTTTATAATGAACAAAACATATATGATTTTAGTAGCTTCTGTCCTTACACAAAATTTATTATGAAGGCATATATGACATTTCCATTTGCTTTATATGAAAGAGTTGCTCAAAACATGGGACTAACAATATGGAACAATAAAAAGCATTAAATTGAGCTACACTCAGCTAACAGAATCCCATAAATGTGTAGCCCTGAAACTAATGAACGCATTGCATTATTTGCACAATGTGCATTTTAACAAGTACAAACACTGCCTCCTTAATATGTACACACCGTTAATGTGGAAAAGAAAATATTGACTCAATCACTTAGCAATTTTAAAAACTGATAGGCTCTCCTTGTTGCTCAAATGTGACCTCTCTCTAAGCCAAACTCAGTATATCAATGCATTGCCTTCCTCCCAGGAGAGGAACAAGCCCCAGGAGAGAGGCGAGACTTATCCCAGTCTACAGCTGATATTGGAAGAAGCTGGGACCATGGAGCCTTAACAGGAAGAGGAAGCCTGAACCCTTGCAGAAATCAGCAGCCATCTTGCTCCAACACGTGGCAACAGACTTTGGTGAGGGAAGTAACTTACACTTTATGGCTTGGTAACTTCAAGGTTCTACCACAAATAAATACTTTTTATGAAAGCCAGCAGATTTCTGGTACTTTATATCAGCACCGTTTTTCTGACTAATATATGGTCATTTATAGAAAGAATTACACTTAAAATCCCTCAGGAGGACACCAACATCTCAAAGGCAATGTTCTCATAGAGAAGGAAAGTACATTAATGTGAACTCAACATTCTGTTTTGCTTTTCTCATTGGAGTATTTACATGTTTGGTGAGAAACTTCATGGCTATGAGGCTAAGAAGCTAAGTAGAATGCTGGCTAAGAAAAGAACTTTTGTTAAGTTTCATGGAGCAGTGTTAGCAAAATTATAATTCATGCATAAGAGTATGACCTTGGCAAACACCTCAGACTTCAGACAGGGCTCTGGAAGTGCTACAACTTAGGAGTGAGAAGTATCTGAACATGAACCTACTCTCACAAAAAACTTTAAGGTTCAACCTTGCACAAGTTCAATCCCAGACTAAATTTCTAACTGCATGTCAGGAAGCAACTGTAATTCCTTCCTTGTAAAAGATAGTATCCACCATTGTTTCTAATGTTCTCCATAAGGTTTCATAAATAAATAATGTATGGCATTTAATCAAATATTGCCAGGTTTATTTGGAAAAAAGAAAAAATGTCTGGAAACCAAGAAACAAATAAGTAAATAGAAAAAGACCCAAAGGTGAGCCAGTTATTAGAGTTTGGGGACTTTAAAATAACTCCTTGTTATACTTTTTTTTTTTAAATGAAAAGATTGAAAAATTAACCTGAGAACAGAATGTATTTTTAAACAGAATTACATGGAAATTCCAAAACAAAAAGTAATATACATTAAATTAAGACCCAAAAGACTGGTTTAACATATTAGACACAGTAGAAGAGAGAAGGTTACATCAATAGAAAATATTCAGGTTGATACATCATGGGGAGCAAAATGAGTGGAAACTACATTGCACAGCTAGGAGACACGGAATAATAAAAAGATCTAACTAGAGACTCAGAAGGTGAGTTAATCCAGGATGAGGCAGAGAACTGTTTGGAAAGCTACTGGATGAAATTTTCTAAAATGATTTAAAAAAATATCAAGCCACAAATGTATGTAAGACTATCTGGAAACCAAGTAGGATAAATTCAAAAGAAAACCATATATAGACACATAGTAAAACTTCTGAAAATCAAATACAATGAGAGAATCTTAAGAACCAGAGGAAAAAAACTTTCATCCTTCTGTCAAAGTAGCAACAATGAGACTGGCAATTGTCTTTTCAACTGAAATAATGGAAGCTAGAAGACATTTTAAAGAGATAAAAGAAAATAACTGTCTACTTAAAATTCTGTATCCAGAAAAATTAGATGCTGAAATAAGGATGTTTTAAGGTAAAAAATATATAATTAGAGTTTGTCACTAACAGACTGATACTAAAAGAAATACAATTTTTAGGCAGAAGGAAATAATTCCAAATGAAAGAAGAACTTACAGAAGAACAGAAAGGGCATCCTTGTTTAAAATGATGAAAATGATGATGATGATGATGGATTTAAGGCATTGAACTATAGAACCATAATAATACATGTCAACAACTGTACAAAAGACAAGTATTAAAGGGAAACAAAGTGGTACATTGTAGTAGCAAGTGTTAAAATAACTAAATTATTTCACTTCATTAATTAAAAAGTCATGTTATCCAATCTCTTTGGTAATCAATAAAAGATGAATAAATGAATATTTTGATAAAATGATTGATCTAAAGTCAAGAAATGAGAGAAATAATGAACATAGAGCATGAAGGAATTTAGGGGACAATGGTAAAGATGATAGATTTAAATACAGACAAAAAGAAGACTTCGAAGTATTTGAAGATTCCTACTGAAGCTGTGAATAAGTAATAACACTCCTAATCACACAGCCCACACAAATGCATATGTATCTGTGTCAAAAGCCATGTACAATAAAGTTTATAACAGCATTATTTGCAAAAGCTGAAAACTGGAAACAATCCAAATGTCCATCAAAAGTAAAGTAGAATGAAGTTGAAAGTGCAGAGGTGGGAATGCTCTTATGGCATGATGACAAGGAAGGGTCACTGGTTTAGGGTGTTGGTTGGGGGTGCATTCGGGACAGAGCGCACCTGGAGCAGGCTTCTAGGGACTGTGTGAGTGTTCATTCTGTCATAAAGTGTTCAATCAGTGGGTGGAGACCCACATAATGGAGTGGGAAGGAGTTGGACTCCCATATTTGGGAGGACCAATTCATTCAGAAATAGACAGGTGGGAGTCTCTCAAAAGCAAGGGAGGTTCCTAATAGGGGAGGACAAACCAGTGTGTCAAGACCTCTTGTTGAGTGCCAACTGGCAATATGACTGGAAAAATACCTCGAATAAAAGGGGGAAAACGTAAAGACAAATGAGTTCATATGGCTTAAGAAACTTCAAAGAGAGTCGGGAGGTCATCCCAGAGATAACGCTTATGCACACCTCAGTAGGATCTCACAGAACGCCAAAGTGGATATCACCCCACACAGAAGGGCTCCTGAGGACTCTGGAGACACCCAGGTCCTATATAAGGGGGGGATAGCTCCAGAGATTGATGCCTTATCATTGGGCTCTACTTTGGAATCTGTACTGCTGAGAGTGACAGAGTTGGACTCAAATAAGTCCTCCCTGCACATGGTCCATCAGTCCCTTCTATTCAAACCTATACTTGGTGCTGGAGTTTGTAGGTGTACTTCCAGAAACTGAAGCCTCTGGCCTGCCCATGTGCCAGCTGTGTCTGGAATCTTGGTGGAGCTGCAGCTCCTACTCTACAGCTCAATGGGCTCACCCAAGTCACCTGGCGAGGAGATGATGATGGACAATGGCCCTCCAGGGAATGGAGACAGTCTGCAACTGCAAGCAGGATAATCCCATCCATCTTATCCATGGAATATAAGCCCTCTCTCACTTGGAGGTGGAGTGGACATCACCATCCCAGACTCCTCAGGATTTGGGGAAGACCTATGGTCTAGAGTGGACTTAATGGTATTCTGTTGTAGACATATCATGATTCAAGCAATGGAAGAAATTACAACATCGAGGTGGAGCCAGTGGCCACTGGATGCTTTTGGGGCAGGGAGAGGGAAAAGCAATTGTAATACAGGGCTTCTTTGGATCTTGGAAATTATCCTGAGTAACATTACAACGACAGATATAGGCCATTTTATATCAGCATAGAACATGCAGAACTGTATGGGAGAGAGTGTGGTCTACAATGTGAACTATGGTCCATGCTTAGTGGCAAAGCCCCAGGATGTGTATATCCTTTGCAGATTATGTGCCACTCTAATGGAAGATATTTATGCGGGAGGTTATGGGAAGTTTGGGAGGTGGGGAACATGGGAATCCCTGTAATTTTTGTGTAACATTTATGTAATCTAAGCATCTTTTAAAACATAAACAAACAAACAAACAAACAAACAAACAAGACCCCTTGTTGCATGTAACTATGAATCTTTTCATCCAAAGAGTCGAGCCAGGGGTCGTCATGGGTCCCAGGGGGATGGGGAGGGAGGAACAGAATAGGTATTTAGTGGTCAGTGGAAAGGCTCTTCATTACCTTACAGTGATGGGCACAGGACATGGTAAATATCATCAGAATTTATAAAAGTGTACAGTCTAAAATATAAACCACACTGTAAACCATTGAGAATGTTTAGTAGCTATGTTTCACTACTTTTATATCAACTATAACAATACTACCATCCACATATAATAAGGTATTAATATGGGGTGAGGAAAGGGGGAGGAGGTTGGGTATATGAGAGACTCTTCTATTCTGTGAATGACTTTGCAGTGACCTAAAACTTCTTTGAAAACAAAATGAAAAATAGTGAGACACTGGGGAATGAGAGGGGGAAGGTGCCATGGTACAGACTGTACACCAGATATTGCAGTGATAAAAGGCAAAATGTCAAAAATTTTTTTTTAATTTTTAAATTTTTTATTTTATTTTTTAAAATTTTTCATTTTTAAAATACCCCAATCTTTTAATTTAATTTTAGTATAGTTTTTTTTTAAGTTTTCATGTTTTTTATCTCATACATTTAAACTTATCATTATTATTTTATTTTCCTATTAATTGTATTTGGCTATTGCATTGACTTCATCCTTAAAGAAGCTTTGAATCACAGAAGGGTTACAACTGGGGTGGGAGAGGATCGTTGGTGGGGGGAGGGGTGTCAGGGATGGGGGTGCATGGGAGGAAGTTCCCTTGAATGTACATATAAGGTATATAAAATTGTTCAAATGTTCATGGGGCATTGTCACAGTGGGTAGAGAATCACCCCATAAATGAAAGAATACTGAATTCCCACCCTGAAGTGCTCTGCCATATTCTCTGAGGGAGCAGCAGCAGTCCCCCAAGTGCAGGGGCAGTGTCTGGCAGAGGAGGATGATCCATTAATGGGCCCTTGTTATTGATAACTAGCCTTATGACTCTTTGCTCTTGAAATTGAAACTTAGCCTATTGTTATGGGGTGCCTAAGGGTTGCCTCCTGAGAGCCTCCTTGTTGCTCAAATGTGGTCTCTCTCTAAGCCAAACTCAGTAATCAATGCATTACCTTCCTCCCAGCATGGGACATGACTCCCAGGGATGAGCCTCCCTGGCACCAAGGGATTACTACCAAGTGCCAACTGGCAATGTGACTGGAAAAAGACCTCGAATAAAAGGGGGAAAAGGTAAAGACAAATGAGTTCATATGGCTAAGAGAATTCAAAGTGAATCAGGAGGCCATCCCAGAGGTAATGCTTACGCACATCTCAGTAGGACCTCATAGACTTTCAAAGTGGATATCAACCCAAATAGAGGAGCTCCTGAGGGCTCTGGAGACACCCAGGTCCTATGTCAGGGCAGATAGCTCCAGAGTTTGGTGTCTTGCCAGTGTGACTTACTTTGGAATTTGTGATTCTGAGAGTGACAGAGTTGGACTCAAATATGTCTTCCCTGCACATGGTTCATCTGTTCCTTCTATTCAAACCTATACGTGGAGCTGGAGTTTGTAGGTGTACATCCAGAGACTGGAGTCTTTGGGCTGTCCATGTGCCAGCTGAGCCTGGAATCTTGGTGGAGCTGCAACTCCTACTCTAACAGCTCAATGGACTCTCCCAGGACACCTGGCGGGGAGATGATGATGTACAACGGCCATCCCAGGGACTGGAGAGAGTCTACAGCTGCAGGCAGGACAACCCCATCCATCTTATCAATGGGATATAGGCCCCTTCTCAATTGGAGGTAGAGTGGACATCACCATCCCAGACTCCTCAGGATTGGGGGAAGAGCTATGGACTACAATGGACTTACTGATTTTCTATTATAGACATATTGTGATTCAAGCAATGGAAAAAATTACAACATTAATGTGGAGCCAGTGGCTACTGGATGCTCTGGGGGCAAGGAGAGGGAAAAACAGTTATAATACAGGGACTTTTTCAGGACTTGGGAATTGTCCTGAGTGACATTACAATGACAGATATAGGCCATTTATATCATCATATAACATGCAGAACTGTGTGTGAGAGAGTGTGTTCTACAATGTGAACTATGGTCCATGCCTAATGGCAAAGCCCCAGGATGTGTTTATCCGTTTCAGGTGATGTGCCACACTAATGAAGGATGTTTTTGTGGGAGGTTGTGGGAGGTATGGGAGGTGGGGCATATGGGAAACCCTATATTTTTTGTGTAACATTTATGTAATCTATGTATCTTTTTAAAAATAAAAATAAAAATAATTTATTTAAAAAAGTAAAGTAGATAAATTGTGTAATGTTTGTACAATGAATGCAGCAAAGAAAATGAACAAACTGCTGCTACAAAAATCACAAGCTGAATCTCATAAACAAAATGTTAAGTGAAAGAAGTCAGACATAATACAGTATAGAGTGCAGGATTATATACTTAGTTCAAAAGGAATCATAACTAATATAGGGTACTTAAAAGCAGGATAATGATTAACTCTGGAGAGAAAGTACAGATGAAAACTGCGAGGGGTAACAGAAGGCTTCTGTTATGCTAGTAATGTTCTTTTATTAAAATCTGGCTGATGGTTTTGTGAAAATTCATTGATACATTTCTTATGATTTGTGTGTTTTTCTGATTGGCATAGATTTGAATAAATAAAGTTTTTTTTAAATGAGAGGCTTTTGTAAAATAAACTTTAATGCATGGGATTTTGAAAGTTAAAAGGGATGAATTATGAAAGCTTTTGGCAATATGTAAACATCCTTATTCCTGAAATATTATTTTCTTGCTTGTCATCAAAGTAAGAAGAAATAGGTCATCTGTTTTTTCAGTATGGCCTCAAACCAGCAAAATGGATCTGTAAATAGCTTCCTCTTCATCTATGCCCTTAGCAAATATGCATTCTCTCTTCTGTGTGAAACATTGGGTCATTCAAAGAATGAAAAATAAATAAAGAAATGACTTGCTAGCACCCCAGTTTATGTAAGATGGACATGAAATTAAAAAGTTTCCTGGTTAATTTTCTGTTCTTGCCTATTAGCTTAAAGCCATAAAACAAATCTCCTCCAGGAATGGTCAGCACATTTTGTTAGTTGTTCTTGAGTTATGTAATTGCTTTTGGAGATGTATGAAAATGTTAACAATCAAAGTTAATTTTCTATATTTTAAATATTTTTCTAGGACAAATCTATCATAAGTCCCTCTGCTAAGTATTTGGAAAGAAGAAATAAAGCCAAAACCATGTGGTTTATAGCCAACATGTCAAGAAAACTATTTCAGAGCATTCTTCACTAACTTCTAAGCCATATTTTGTGTCAGACTTCAGGGGCTAGTGCACATTCAAATTTAAGACTAACACCTGGATGGCTATGTGGTGGCAGCCTGAACAGTCTCTTGAAATGGGTTGGAAGAAAATAAGACTTTACTTCCAGGGCACCATCTTTGAAGCAAATATTATATTCAAATCACCCCAGGAAAATATTAAGTCATTTGTTCCAAGCTGGTAAAGAGAAAAAGTCCATGTTCCATCTTTTAACAAAACCCTGTCTAAAGTTCAAGACTGACTCTTAGCCTTTGCTCAGTCTGGAAGCTCCTCTACAGTTGCTATGAAGTCCCCAAAACAATAAAATGCATCTTTTTATAGAGTGAGAAAAGCATTATGGGTTTGTCAAGGAGGAAATGTACTGTCCTAAAACCTAAAATCTATTCAAAATTGATTCAAAATTCTTGCCAAATGATTCCACAAATGAACTGAAATATGGAAATAAGAATTTATGAAACATTGAAGATTCATTTGGAAAAGAGGTTCTGTTTTACTCAGAATAAGCATATTCTCACTTCCTACATATACTCTGTAATAGCTTTTGCATTTCACACCTAAAGTTACTATTTTATTTTCAATGTATCAATTGAACAGCATTGGTTGAAGTCCTTGTCTGTGCTGCCTTCTGGTTGCTGTGGCATTCAAGGAGCTCACAAATTTGTGGGCGTTATAAAACAGTAAAAGCATTAAAGCATGGCAAGGTCAGCATAATCAGCACAGAACTAATGCCAGACAATAAATGCAAAGGACAGATTGGTGAAGGGGAATTCTAGGGAGGAAAAAGAGCACACTCAAGACCCAGATGTAAAAATGTACTTGTATTTGGGAGACAGTGAGGCAAAATCCTGGTGGAGGTGGAAGTATTATGTTTGAAAAATAAATTGCAAAGTATAATGAAAGTATTAATGCGCAGGGGATGGCAAACTTTAAATGCCAGAGTAAGCAATGTGGATTCAAGGTGGACTCATGTATTTGGGCTAGTCTGACAGTGAAGTATTAAATAGGCTAAAGCAAGATGAAGAGAGTTGTAAATGGATGAGCAAGCTAGAGTATTTGCTGAGTTAACCCAAGCATGTGGTCTAGAGTACTATTAACAAGAATGAAGAAAATAGATCTGTTGAAACTCAGATTATGTACAGAAGGTGAAAGCTTATAGTTACCTGGCAATAAAGCATAAGTTACTTCCCTCACCAAAGTCTTTTGCCATGTGTTAGAGCAAGATGGCTGCCAATGTCTGCAAGGGTTCAGCCTCCCTCTTGCTCTCTTGGCTCCCTGATCCCAGCTCTTCCAATATCAGCTGTAGGCTTCGATGAGTCTCGTCTCTCTTCCGGGGCTTGTTCCTCTCCAGGTCCTTCTTTTTTTCCTCACATATCTGCTTTTCTGTGTGTTTACTTCCCAGGGCTATGGCTCAAAACTCCAACCTCCCTTCTCTGCCGTGTGGTTTCTCTGTGAGTCCTCACCCACAAAGGGGGTGGGGTCTCAACATCCTGATGAAGTGACTCAATCAAAGCCCTAGTCACTATTTAATCAGGCCCAGAGGAACAGTCCAGTTTACAAACATAATCCAATATCTGTTTTTATAATTCATAAACAATGTCAAACTGCCATACTCCTCAAAATAATCCTTCACTATATTCCAGAATACCAAAAGAGGCTAAGAAAGATCATGAAACCTAACATGGTTACAGAGTTACTAAGTGGCAATACCTGAAGAGATACAACTAGGTCTGTCCTTTGACAAACATTGCCTTTAATTTTATGCATAGTCCTAAAACAACTTTTTGTAGCACCTTTTACTTAGTACAGTTGAAAGGCACATGATTGGGGTTAAGATACTGGGATTTTAAACATTACTTTCCCGCTATGTTCTGTGACATTGAAAAAGTCAGTCAAATTTGCTGGCGCATGATATCCCCAAAATGAAGATTTTGGAATATAATCACTAAGATCCTTTAAGCAATAGAAATATATGATTAAATGATATTTACCATATAATTAAGCCTGCAGAATTGCAAGAACTTATAATTTCTGCTTATTCTAGTTTTGGTTTTCATAGCTATAATGATTCCAGCTTCTCTCTTCCGAGAGTTAAAGATGCTTGCTGCTTGAAACCTCAACTTTTAATTACCCAGCTCTGTGGCTTGGTGATAAATCTTATCATTTTTGAAGCACATCATTTTGCACTGCTAACTCTATTTTATTTTATTTTATTTTATTCTAGATTTCATTGGGTAGGAGAGCTTTGCATCTTTACACTCACATTAACATTAAATCACAAGTTATCATTGAAGCTAGTGATATTATAACAGTAAATCAATTTAATGCATACACACATTTAGAAAGGACATGTATAGCATAGATTATAATTAAGGTTGAATTCCTTCCAGAAAATTATAACCATGAAATAGTTACAGAGAAGTTGGGGAAAAGGTTCAAATTATGGTTTTTAATTTTAAAATCACAGATATGCATGTACACACACATATATATTTTTGTTACTCTACATCTGGTAATAATCTGAGTCACAATTTGCACTTGCTTGAGTTTGACAGTAATTGTTTTCTTAAAATGTTAAGTACAAGCTCTATGGATCCGTTCCAAAAGCTAATCTCAAATTCACTTAGATAAATTAACTGTGTAAATAACTTACTAAGATAAAATCAAATGTTATGGCATTTAGTTAATTTTAATAAAAAATAACATATTTTATGTTATATGTACTTATTGTCTTTATAGGAAGAAAACAGAAAACAAATTTGGGTTCAGGTTTTTCTAAAATATAAAGAATAACATTTTATTTATTTCCAAAACTGAATATCTAATGTGTCTCCTTTAAGATATACCACAAATGCTGGTGTTTCTTCTTCTATTACATGTAAGCTAATAAAATTAAAAAGAAAAAATCCCCTTCTTTGAAGCATGGAAAGCAAAGTGGTATCAACTTGAACATACATTTAATGTGCATTAATTCAATTCTGTATGTTCTAAAAAAATATGAATGAGATGAAAATATTGATTTCAATAGTTGGAACAAATTTCTTTTTGCATGAACTTATGCGCGAAATAAGAGATGTGAATTTGCTATCTCCCAAACGAGTCTTTATCCTTTTGCTCATCTTAGTATGAGCATCTAACTGAGTTTAATGTAATCCTAGTATTTGAAGATATATATTTTACATATCCCCAAAAAATAGCCGAATGATGTCAGCATATTGTGAACAACAACAAAAATAAAAAATAAAATATTTGACACAGCTGAGGTCAACTGAGGCAACACTCTGCCTTCTTGTTTGAACTCTCATACTGTAAACAAGTATCCTTTTACGGCCTATTTGGTGCCACATTTAACACATTTTTGTGCTTTTCATTGGTGGTTTTGCTGTTTAAAATAGCACTTAATGTAATCCTGAAGTGATGTCTAATGTTCCTAAATGCAAGAAGGCTGTGCTGTAGCTTATTTAAAAAATACATGTGTTACATAAACTTCCTTCAGGTATGAATTGTGGTGCTGTCAACTGTTAATTTAATGCTAGTAAATCAACACCTTATTTAATGAGCCCCAATTGCCTGCCCCCAATGCAAATTATAACTGAACTTGCTCAAATTTATGTTCAGAAGCCTTTGTCAGTATGGAGTTATTCTTGTCAAGGGAGAAGGGTAGAACACATTTTTGAACAATTTGTTAGCTAGATGTGTAACTTTTAAATATTTAGACATATGAAATGAGGGCTTCCATTTGTACTCTTGTGGCAGGTCTTGCAAATATGAGTGGCAGGCCTGTTTTGCTCATGCTTTTTTTCTCAGAAAAAATCTGTTCAGAGGAAGGAGAAATATGTGTTCTTTTTATGGTCCACAGGTCCTATTTTAACTGAAGCAAGTACTTCCCCTCTCCCACCAGTATTAATAGAACAGAACTCTGAATACAAAGTCAGTAATACATATAATAAAGGAGAAAGCAGAAAGCAATACTTAGTCTTTATTTTTATTTAAATTTCTATTTTTAGAATTTATCCATGGTAACGGCTTTTTAGTCTAAATATAAATGCAGGAGGAATTCTAAAAATAAACTCTTTTTTCAAAAGCAAATTTTTATGGACTAAGCCTATTATTGTTAAATGGGCTTTATACAATATAAACTACTAATACAGATGAATATTGGTATGTATTGCCCATAAAAACAATTTTAATTCTACAAATAGTGTTTTGAAGAAGCAGTGGTTATAACTGTAAGGTCATTTTAGTCTAATTGTAATATGGGTAACTTTTTGGTAGCTGAAGACTCACTATAAAAAAACTTTTTATGCTCTCTATGAAGAAGTTTGTTATAGAAACTTCATGCATATATTACTAAATGTATTTATAAAAAACAAAGTCATAAAACCCCTCTCCTTTAGTATCATAACAGGCCAGAAGTGCAATGCCTCAATCACAGAGGCTGTAGCTTTTCTAAGACACATGTGGAAATAACTTCTACTCCTCAAATTGTTTTACAAGCCTTCCCAAAGACATCAGAAAATGCCAATGGTGAGAATTCCTGTCTACCAGCACCCACGTCCACAGAGTAAATTTCAAAAGGTTTAGTGATCAAGGAAATGCTATGTATGTTCAATAATATCAAACCTAGATATTTCATTTAAACTCATAATTTTGATAAGAAACAAACTCAAATTGGCTTGGCTGGCATTTAACTCTTCAGGAATATAATGAAAAAAGACATTTGATTTCTTTTCATTAACACTCATTTGATGGGTAAAGATTTGGCTCAGAGCCAACTGGCAGGATAAATATCAAACATTAGCCCAGGGGTTTGCCTAATTACAACTTCCTTTGTGGAACACAGATATTGATTTATTTGTTTGGTCATGACTTGGTGGCAAATTTTTAATTGGTACTTCATAAACAATACTTTTTCTCTTTAAAATGTTTTGGTCACACTGGAAGTAGGGAGGCTAACTATAGCACCAAGGAAATAATATAAGGCCAAAAGAGCACAGCACACATGGCTTAACTGAACAATAACTTTCTGTTGTTGCTTATGGCAGTTTGGAAAATAAAGAATGGATACTTGCTTTGGGAGAGATGACTTTCTACCAATATATTTACATGACGTTTGACAAAATGAATATAACCAGTATGTAGCTGGATACAGCAGATGGAAAGAACTACATGCACAAAGGCTGTTATGGGTTGAATCAGGTTCCCCATAAACACATGTTCCCGTCCTAACCCCCAGTCATGTGAATGTGAGCCCATTTGTAAATAGGATCTTTGAAGATGTTATCAGTTAGAATGAGGTCAAACTGAATGAGGGTGGGGCTTACTCCATTATGACTGGCGTTCATATAAATGGAGGAAATTTGGAAACAGTCAGAGAGAGGAGACAGAGAGAGAGAGACGGTTATGTGACGGGGGCAGAGATTGAGCTCTAGATTGTTGGCAGGTAACCCCCAGAACACTACAGACTTTGGAGAAAGCATGATCCTACCACCACCTTAATTTTTTTTTTAACTTTATTTTGTACATTTAATAATTGAAAACATAAGCAATTAAAAACTAAAAAGTAAACACAGATGAATAAATATATACATTTCTCAATTAAATGTAATGGATACATGTAAATTTTTTTGTTTTGTTTTTTGTTTTTTTGTGTGTGAATCAAACAATATATTACACAATATTTGGTTCATAATAATGCATTCATACAGTATTTGTCCTTTTGTGTCTGGCTTGCTTCACTCAACATAATGTCCTCCAGGTTCATCCATGTTGCCATATGTTTTATGACTTCATTTCTTCTTACAGCTGCATAATATTCCATCGTGTGAATAGACCACAGTTTGTTTATCTACTCATCTGTTGATGGACACCTGGGTTGTTTCCAACTTTTGGCAATCACCACCTTAATTTTTGACTTCTGGCCTCCAAAACCATGAGACAATAAATTCATGTTGTTTAAGCCAATCTGTCTGTGGTATTTGTTACAGCAGCCCTGGCCAACTAGCACCAATATAAAGGAATATGTCTCATTTTAAATGGTGAAAAACAATAATTTCCAATGTTAATACCCATATTTTTGGAGAAGCTGATTCAAATCAATTTTTTTTTAATATCTGTAAATTACTTGCTCTCTTCCCTGTAAGCTTCCTAAAGTCTGCAGAAAATTGTGCTGTGCTTGTGTAAATGTTCATGCTTATTCTGTTAGGCGTAGGATCATTCTTGTATTCCTGTATTATACTGGAAGTCTCTTTAATCTTAGTATATTTTAGTTAAAGGAATAACAGATTCCTTTTAGTCAGAATTTTGTTTGCCATTATTGCTGGCTACACCATCATTTCTTTAAAAAATAAGTTGGAAATACTTTTGTATACTTGGAAAAAATTAAACCATTGTTTAAACACAAAACAAAATCAACTTTGATTTGAATCTAGTTTTCAATGTAGCTGAAATAAAATTGACAAAAATCAATAAAAATGGTAGCTCAGGCCACCCTCATGGAATTCTGCCTGAGGAGAGCCTTTGCCTCTGGCATGAAAGATGCAACTCCACAGTGGAAAGGCTCTGTGGCTGTTAAGATTAATAGCATTGCCACAGATAACCCGCCAGACCAAGGAACAGAGTGAAACTGTGGAGAGCATGCCACAGACCATCCTGTGAATCATTCTGTAAGAGGAAATATTGCAGAGAATTATAGAAATTGTTCAAAAATAAGTGGGGATGATAATAAAAGAAAGGATAGTTATCAGAGAAAATGTAACAAGGGTTAGAAAAGCAATAATTTTATGGGGCATGGAGTGTGTGTGTGTGCGTCATGCTACGGGTGAGTCTGCATGTTGGATGTGTGTTAAGCATGTTCACTGTGAATTATTTACTCTAGTATCAAAGACATATTGGGAATATGTGCATATGTTGCCTTTTGATAAGACCAAATTGATCTCAATGCCTATATATGATGTTTGAAGACATCCTTTGTGACAATATGCCACCTGGAAATGAACTTCCTTCCAGACTTATTTATAAAGAAAATGGAAGCCTCTTTCTTATTTCAGAAGTAAATGTGTTTATCTGCTGACATTTTTTCTTTTATAGCTGGTATGATTACACATGCTCTCTAAAAACATATGGGGTACTTTTATTTCTTCAATTTGATTCATTTCTATTTCAAAAAAACTTAAAAATATTTTGTTCATGACTCTTTTAGCGATGGCATTTTCTTAGAATGGATATGAATGTTCTTCAATTAAAAAGCTTCCAATTAAAGTAGGTACAAAAAGACCTGAGCCAACCCATTTCCAAAGCCAAACAGGAGGAAGAAAAAGAAATGGAATTCTGTATGTTTGTGCAAGGTTGATGGCAGAAACTGGGTCAGAGCTGCCTACTAGAACAATGGGTGGAAAGGAGGGGAGAAAGCTCAGGGTGCTGGACATTATGTAGTAAGGAAGCCAAGAGAAGGAAATGCCTGAGCATAGCAGGGACAGAAAAGGATTTAGAGGAAGTAAAAGGTCTCAGAAGATGTTTAAATTGATTATATATATTTATTGATGGGTAGACTTATGTGTCAACTTAGCCAGGTAATGGTGCCCAGTTGTTTGGTCAAGCAATCACTGACATAATTGTTACCGTGAGGACATTTAATGGACTTAAATCATTAGTGAGTTGATTGCATCTATGGCTGATTACATCTACAATTAACTGAGGAGATTGCCTTCAGCAATGAGAGACATCTCATCCAATCAGTTGAAGGCCTTGAAAGGAGAAGTAATGATTTCAGCAGTAAGAAGGGAGAATTTCCATCTCTACTTCTGCCAGCCAGCCTCTCCTAGAGAATTCATTGAAAACCTTCATCAGTGTTCCCAGCTTGCACCCTGCCCTACAGAATTTGGACTCTCATAGTATTTACAAATATCTCCTATCAGTTCCCTAAAGAATCCTAATACATACATACATACATACATATATATATATATATTTTTTTTTTTTTTTTTTTCCTCCATCTCCTCTATGAATACACTTCTTAGCACTCTAATGCTTTTGTGTGAGTAGCCTCATTGGGTTGATCCTATTTGAAACCCATATTTGTAGAGGATGAAAACAGGAAAAGAAAGACAATATGTGATATCTGGGATCCATATGTTCTACAATAGCTTTTAGTACACTCTGACCTAAATTAATCTGAACTTAATCTAGTGGAGAAGAAGGGTTACAAAAGAGGGTCAGGGATTAATTTAATGCTTTGTTAGTGCTTCCAAATAAAGTCCTTTTCTAGGACCAGTTATGCAAGTGGACCAGAACAAAACAAAATTGCAGATTTGATGTGTGTAGAGGTCAATTGACTTAATTCAGTTCTCTGGCCAGAGAGTAAACCCATTCTTTCATATAAACCTACTATCAATCATAAGAAGACCTAAATGCATGGATGGATCCAACTTAAAGTTGGTGAGAAAGTGAGGCTCAAACATGATCAAATTGCATTTCATTACTAATTGCAACTTTGCAAAACTTTGATTTGACAATTTTGAATTACCTTAGTGGTTTAAAACAGGGTTTCTCAACTTTGGCATTATTGATATTCTGGACCAGATGATTCATTGTCCCGGACGGCTGTCCTGTGCATTGCAGGATGTACAACAGCATCCTTGACCTTTACCCTTGACCCACTGGATACAAGTACCAGCCCCTCCTGTTGCTACAACAATCTAAAATATCCCCATATCTCCAAATGCTGCCAAATGTCTCAGAGGGTGGGGCATAGGGGAGTTGCAAAATCACCACTGGTTTAAACTAAGGTAAAATAAGTCTCAAGACTAACACTTTTGAAAACAAAATTTTACTAGAAAAATTAGGATTCAGTGTAACAACATAAAAGTAATGTTCTCTAAATAATAGCTAAATAGTTTCAGTAGTGACAAAGTTTCAGATGTGAAATTCATTTTAGGTATTTTAATGCTTCTTAAAGTAGACGAGTATGAGTTTTATGTGGTGATGCATAAGCCAATATTTTAGGCAATTTCCAAAGAGGAACTTGAAAACTGTGTTGAATAATGGTTGTGCTAGACTTCTGGTTAAGAGGGCATCATATGTCACACCCTCAATACATTACCTTTCTTAAAAATACTTAGCAATGATAAATAAAATATAAAAAGAAAAACCCAAAATATAAAGTCAATATCAAACATAAGTTAAAAAATCTTTGTAGTTTCCAAAGACAGATGATAAATAAATCCAATTAGTGAAACTAAATTACAGACATATTCTTACAAATAACTGGTTGGGGTCTAGGTGAGAAGTGGGAAATAGTGGTCCAAAATGAAGGTGATAGGGAGGTTGTGGTTTGGATCACTACTAGAAGTCAGAGGTCAGATTACATCCTTCTGTTCAAGAAAGTAGGCTAAAAAATACCCACTGTGAAACTCTGCCTGGGCCTTCAGTTTATATATAGAAAAACTCCCTTCACTGAATTCCAGACATTCCTTACGAAATTATTTAACTTCTTCCTGAATTTCACCCTTTAGAAAAGAGCTTTCTGGGATAGGTATCATGAATGGCTTAGAGATGTGCCCCAGATACTGATGTCTTCATTCCTCAAGGTAGATAGCTGGTGAAAGACAGAATGGCTGGAGCCTCTGGTTGATCTCTGGCCCATGAGCATCCTCCCGCACTTAAGTGACTATACTGCAAAAAATATTATTATTTTATGCGTGTGCTGTGATGTGAAAATGTTTGGGAGTCACAATGGTCGTACTTCCATTTATGAGGGTCTATTGTTGGTAAACTCAGTGACTTTTTTTAAAATGTCTTCCTTTCACCTTTAATATTAAATGATAGTTCAATTGTATATAAAATCGTTGGCTGCCACTTCAGCTTACACTAATAATGGACTCGGAAATTTGGGTAAACTCTCACAAAGGTTACAAACAAAGACCTAAAATGGAAATATGACTTCAAAAGTCAAAATAACTACATTTCTGAGAATTCTAAATGCTATAAAACAGGGATTCTTAACAAGGAATTCATGAGTTTGAATTAAAATTAAAAAAAAAAAACATTACTCTTATGGGGACGTGTTGGTGTGAGTGTGATATATTTATTAAATACTACACAGTATTGTGTGGACTTAGTAAGGGATCCATGGTTTTCACCTGACTGGCAAAGGGGTCTGTGGAACAAAAAAAGGTTAAGAACCCCTGTTAGAAAAGAAAAGCTACAAGAACAACACACACCATAAACAAGACAAAAGTTTTAGGAAAGAATGGCCAAGTGCTTTAAATAATAATAATGCATATCTCAATTATATGAGGGAAGATATTAATAATATGCTTATGGTACGGGGAGCCAAGATCCTTCCAGAATAATAGCTGCAAAGGAGTCTGGGAAGTGTGGTCTTAGGCTTTCCAGTATTGCAGTACTGGAAGGCAGGCAGAGGACACAGGGCACAGGAATTGTATTAGATTCCTTGGACTGTCATAACAATTTATCACAAACTTGGTAGCTTAACATGCATATTTATTCTCTCATAGTTCTGGAGGCCAGAAGTCTGAAATCAAGGAGTCAGCAGGGCCATGCTCCCTCAGAAAGCTTTAGGGGAGACATCTTTCTTGCCTCTTCCAGCTTTGGGGGGCTCCTGGTATTCCTTGGCTTGTGGCAGCCTAACTCTAATCTCTTCTCCATCTTCCTTGTGTCTCTTTGTGTCCAAATCTCCCTTTCCTTTCTCTTATAAAGACACCAGCCTAAAGCCACGTTGATTTTATCTGGAGATCCTTAACTGATAACATTTGCTCAGACCCTAGTTCTATATAAGGTGACATTCTGAAGTGCCTGGTGGACAGGAAGTTTGGGGGGGCACTATTCAACACACTACAGGTATAAAATGAAATGCTTTACAGTATTTACAAAAAATAAAAATGTCAGTTGGAGAGTAGATAAATACCTTGTATCATAGTCATATGCTAGAATAATATCTATGGAAATAAATAAATTATTCCTTTGCACATCAAAATGGGTGAATCTCAGGAGCATAAGGGTGAGAGGAAAGAGTAAGCTAGAAGAATTTATACAATATGAATCCATTTCTGTAAAGTTCAAAACCACACAAAATCAAACAATATCTTGTTTAGGGATATAGCCATATGTGATAAAAGTATCAAGAAAATCAAGAGAATAGTAGATTCACTGTGTGTTTATCTCTGATTAGAGGAGGATGGGATCAGAAGCCTCAAAGATTCGCATAGTGTTCTGTTTTGTCCTGAATTGGAGAGTGAATAAATGGGCGTTTTGTTGTTATTCTTTATGCTTGAATCTTACGCTACAAAATATTATTTTGTGTACATTAGATTTTTAATAAAAACAATTTTAAAAAAGAAAAGCAAAAGGAAAATTAAGGGTAATCATAACAGGAATAGAATCAGTATGTAGATATTTTTGAATCACTGGAGGAGGGGTGAAGCTCAAAGAAAAGCACTCAATGCAACAGATCCAAGAAAATGAAAACTGAAGCATGAATGGATGAATAGGATATCAGCAATTGGAAAGGGAAATGATACATTTGGAAAAGGGAATAGCTGTTCCAGGAATGGCAAGGAAATTGATGGCTTGACTCGAGGGTGGGAGGGAAAGAATCAAAGATGTGAGATGAGCCTAAAATACAGATGGAACCCAATAACTTCAATGTCCAGTTAATGAGTTAGCAAGGCTTGTTTTTGTTTTGTTTTATATTTTTAAAAGCACTGGAAGTCTGTTAAAGGTTTAGGAAGGAAGAGCATATCCTCAGTATATTGTTTTTGAAAGTCAAGTTAGTTGTCCTGTGGAGGATGAATTGGAAGAAGCAGATCAGAAACAGTAAGAAGAGTGAGGGGCTTGAAATCATCTAGTAAAGATTTGATGAATATGAATGAGAGCAAGGAAGCCTCTGGAATCTGTCACAAGGCTTGACTGTTATTTTGACATTTAATACAAGCATTGTTTTCTAGCTTCTATGATTAGATTTTCTATAGAAAATGCATTCCTTTAATGTGACTTGCTGCATACACGATCCTCTATGGCTAGAGGTAATTCTTCTGCATTTTAAATGGTTGCAGTCCAAAATGTTTACTGCAGTAAGCAAACATTATTGGTTTCTTCCCCCAGAAAGCATAAAGAAAAAGAAAGCTAAGATGAATAAACAAAGCAAAATCTAATAAGGGGGGGAAAAAAAAGGTAACAGTAGAGATGGCAAGAACAGTGGGCTGGGACCCAGAAAACCTAGCTCAGAGAAGTTGGCTGACCTTAAGAAAAGCACAAGCCTTTCTTGCCTTCAGTCCCCTCAGTTGTTAAAAGTGGAGTTCAGCTAGACAAACTGAAATCCCTCCAGATACATAAATATGTGGCATGATCCAATTACCTTAGATGATTCTATTAAAAAGGTTATAAAGTCATTCTTGGAGAGTTTTCATATGTTGAAGGTACTAGATCAAATATTAAAATAATGCTAAAACTACATTATACAATTATATGCATATTGACATGAAATTTAACTTTAATTTTAGGGCTTCATATTTTATTTCATTGACTAACTTTGCATACAGAAAAAATAAGCATGTCAATTACAGTAATCCAAGCTCCTGGCAAAATATCATAATTTTGCTGATAAAGATGAAAAGGTAGAACTCATGATCTGCCCAACACTGCTTATCATCACATGTTGTTTTTCAGACCAGAATTCAAATTCAAATTCATGCAGACCTTTTAATCTTGTAATGATTTGCTTATTTAGGCATCCAAACCCTTAATCCCAAATAGTTATTCTAAGAAAAGAGAGTAATTTTTAAAAAAGCAACAGAGCAATTGTAAGATTTAACTGTTAACAAAAAATTACAAATCAATAAAAAAGAAGGCCATTTATAAAATAATAATGGGAAGATTATTATTATAGTCATCACAATCATGAAGGCTTGTGGAATACGAAAGCTGTCCATGGCAAGGATCTATTAGATTAATTTATTTTTGTCTTCTCAGTTCAACTCTAAAATAGAAATTTTGTTGAGAATATTGGTACATTATTGTGATTAATCTTCAAACAGATAAATCCTCATTTTAGTGATGAAGAAATTAGACCAGAAAAGCAACTTACTGAAGGTAACAAAATTATTAAGCAGGACAGCTAAAATTCCAACACAGGCCTTTTTTATGAAACTGCAATAGTAATCACTACATTAACTTGGTGTCCATTTGCACAAATACATTCATGTTTCCTTAAAAATAGAAAATAAACCTATCTTTTTGGATAAAGGAAGATTAGATTGAAGCTTAATCAATGATATAGCACCTAAAGTATGAGATGTAGGCTTTTGAAAACCCATATGCCATTAGAATTCACAATTGAGGAATCTAACCTCTGTTAAAAATTGCATAAGGAGAATTGAATTCATAAGGGAAACTATGAAAGTCTAAATATAGACCTATGTAAACTAAAGATAAAAGGACATTAAATAAAAAGAATATTGATTTATTTTACTCCTTGGATTATTAGTGAATATGATAATTGTGGAAATATTTCCTCTATAGAGCTTCAACTAGCAATTTGCAAATTTCTTCAGCAGAAGACACAAATAAAAACAGTACAGGGTTGGGAATCTGGCAGACAGGTTTTAATCATACCCTTGCTCTTATTGATCAAGTGACCTTAATTCTCTGAGCCTCATCTTCATCTACATAAGAAGAATAACACAATTCTAATACGGTCCCTAAGTTTCCTGTCCCTTGGTGTACACACCCTGTATAATCCCCTTTTTAAAAATGTGAGTGGGCCTGTAAGTATAATGGAATATCACTCCTGTGAACAGGTTCCATTTTATGGCAAAGAGGATGAGATTTCATGGATGGAATTAAAGTCCCTAATCAATTGACTCTGAGTTAATCAAAAGGGAGATTTCCTGAGTGGTCTAAGTTCCTAAAAGAAGGTGTAGAGGTCAGAGATAAAAGTCAGAAAGACAGTCTTGCTGGCCTTGAAGACATAAACTGCCATATTTGAGAAGGCCTATAAGCAGATGACCTCCAGGAGCTCTGAGTGACCTCCAGTTGACGGCCAGCAAAAAAAAAATGGGGGCCTCAGTCCTACAACTGTAAGGAAATGAATTATTCCAACAACCTGAGTAAGCTTGGAAGAGGACCTCTCTCCTGAAATAATATTCCAGCACCAGCTGACACCATGATTTTAACCTGGTGAGACCCAGCTACACATGCCCAATATCCTGACCTATAGAAACTGTGATAAAATAAATTTGTGTTGTACTAAATGGCTATATTTGTGATAATGTGTTATGCAGCATATAAAATTGATGCAAACATCATATATGCATCAGGAGGAAATAAGATATGCCTTATGTCTACCATAGTCCCTGAAACTTCACAGATAGTCAATAAAGAGATTGCACACGTACGTGCTCACGGGTGTATGTGTGTGGTATTATACACACATATTAAGTGGTTTTTGATTTGTTAACTTTGCATGGCTAAATCACTCTTCTGGGTCCCACAATAGTCCTAGAAATGCAATAGCAGAATACAAAGCATTAATCCTTTTACCATGTCTCAGCTTTCTCTCTTATAACGGAGGCAGGAAGAAAATTATAAAATCCCACTTTACTTGCCACAATTTATCTTACTATAGAGACTTTTTGGGAAATAATAAACCTCTATGGTTCTAAATTTCCCATTTTCTTTTTTTCTAACCAAATATTTAAATCCCATTTCTAAATATTCCAAAGTGAATTCTCCTATACCATAATATTCTTCCTAAAACTACAGTCACTGGAGAGGTAATTTCTGTTATGGGACAGCTGGTTCAGTTAGAATCTTTTAAGCTACAAATAAAAGAATATCTGCTTAATGTGGTTTAACTGAGTAGAAACTTATAAAGCTATGACTCAGTAGAAGAAGAGAAGATAAGTATTCTCCATCCTCCCGTTATTCTATAAAGAGGTGTGGTTTAGCCTGGGAGATTTCCCAGAACAAATGTGCAGATTTGTGTTTCAACGAAGGGTGCCTTTCCCTCCATTACTCTTCTTTCTTATACTTATCAGGTAATAGATGTACAGACTTCATGGACATGGGGATATTGTGGCCCACTTTTTACAAGAATTTTATAGGAAGACAGCTGCCCAGGACCTGGAGATATTTATTGGGTTCCATAAGAAGTTGCAATCTTCGTGCCAGAAGACGATGCCACTGGTATCATGGAGATTTGGGTTGGGTATAGCCCTTCCACTAGACAAAGTTCAAGGGCTCATGTTCTAGGCCACCCAGAAAGAAAATTTATAATCATTTTCAGAAAATTCTGCCCCTAGAACTCAGAAAATATAGGTTTTTACATTACTTGAATTGGCCTGTTCACATCCTGGATAGGAAGAAAGAGACATTATTTGTCCTCCCGTCATCCTAATCCCCCATTCCCTTTTTGACTTTGGGGTCCCATTATTGGAGTTTGTCATTCTCCTTGGAGGAAAGTTTGTCTGATTTATGGTATATTTAGTTTTATTTTTGCCTAATGGGCTCTGTAAAGGTAAAGGGGGTGAATTTTGTCACTACCAGTGACCTACAGGGATAGAGGGGGGTGGCTGAAAAATCACCCAAGGCAAATCCAGTGTGTCCTTGGATCCATTCAAATACAATCAACCATTTTCCCACTAAGGTCAAGTTAGTAAAAGGACAGGGGTTTATTGTTTCTCCTTGTCCCTTATTCACAGATTTCCAGGTGTCTGGTGGTCCTGCAAAAACAGAGGGCCCAAGAACCCCAGCCAAGAACCTCAAGGGCCCTCCCCTCCAGTACATCAACCAGCAGAAATCATTGATTTGCTCTACCACAAGGGACCAGCTGTCACTGACCACAGGAATCACTGCTCCTGATAAAGGGAATGATCTCTGAAGCCCAAAATAGTTCTGGTCATGTAGAACATTGAGGATACTCCTGTCTGTGTTGATCAGGGCAATGATTATCACCTCTACCCTCCTACAAGGTTGCCAGTCTCTGAAATGCCGATGGCCACACCACGGCGATACACTCCAAGATTCAGGTGCTGGTTTCTACATGAAAACCAATGACTATCTTGGCTCTTGAATTTCCTCAGTCAAATTCTACAAATTATATTGATACCTTAAGTCCTAAGTCTTTCTGGTTCTTGTGTGTTTTTTTACGCCCTACAGTTCCACCACCTGAGAATTGTCTCATATGGGTCAGGAGACCATTTGAGTGATGTACACTTCATTATAATTATAATATTCTCTCTTCTTCAGATGCATCTGCCTCAATTAGCTTCCCATATAACTATTTACTAGAGGTCTCCTCATTCTCTCATGCAAATAGGCAAATGCCTGCACTAAACTCCTAAGCTTCCAGACATGCCTGAATGCAGGGATAGCCACAGCATAGTCTCAAGCTAGTGACCCCCCTTCCCTCCACCTTCAACATTAAATCAGGAATCTTTATCTCTTTTCAATATTTATTCTTCATCTGTTTTACTATTTTGATTGTCAGTAAAGACCCTTGAATATAAGTAAGCCCAAGTGACTCTTTGTAAGACCATCAATTAAAATATCTTTAATATTTTCCTATATGTATTTTACATTCATTAAAAACTTTTAATAGCATGTGTTGTTTGTATAGTTTTTAAAATATAAAAAAATTAAAAACACAAAGATGAAATGGCTAGGAATAAAGAGGAAAAGGATCTTCAAGGGACAGGCAGTTTAACGGCAGGTATTGAATGCAAAGAAAGGGGGCTGCCTGCCGAGAGTGAACATTGGAGTTCATCTGAGATCTGAGCAGAGGTCTGGGTTTGAGCTGCAGAAATGCCCCTGAGCATCTATCCCTCTCCACACACCGCCCCCAGTTCCCTTCCCATCCCCATGACCTCTCTATGCTCTTTTCAAATCTAAGTCCTTATATTCTGGATCTAGTACCCCAATTCTTCCCCTCTGTTCTGTTTAAACAAAAGGCATATATCTGTATGAACTCTGAAACCATATTTACAATGACTGGAATGTAATATTCAGCCTGTTAGGGGCTTGTCCTTTAATATCATCTTCTGGAACAATATGTACAGGGATAAGCAAGATTAGTACAAAAATACACAGAACGGCAAGTTGACCTGAGTTTTCTGTCCTTCACCGAAATTCTGTTTGCTGTAGGCAATTTGAAGACATTAAGAAAGAAAATGAGAAGAGACTGCCAGCTAAAAGTAATTTGGAAGAAAAGCACAAGATGTTAGAGCTAGAAAGGATCTCAGCGCATTAAGTACATTGTATTAATGGTCTCATTTCTTTACGTTTTACACATCCTTTGCCATATGACTTTGCAGTAGTTTCACCCATGAAAGAGACAAGATATTTCACCACCCCTTTCTTTTGGGATCGCCACATAATTTGCTTTGGGTAACAGATATTAGCAGAAGTGTCCTGACCAAAGGCTTAAAAAAATCTCTTGTGTTTTAGAGCCTGCACTCTTTTATCTCTGCCATAGGATGAGAAGAATATGCCTGTGCTAGCCCACGGTCCAAGAAGGAGAACTAGAAACATGTGGAGCACTCTGATTGTGGATTTGTGAAGCTAAGTAAATGTTTATTGCTGTGTGCTACCGAGATTGTTGGGGTGATTGTTACACATCGTTTTATGGCCCCAAATTAACTGACATAGAGCCCAACAATTGCCACCCTTTCTACTTAGAGAGGAGAAAACTGAGGCCCCCAACTAGTAGCAGACCTACCCAAGGGCAGGGCTGGAAGTTAGACCTTGAAACAGAACCCTGAAGATCAGGGCTTTACTCTGGGTTCAGATATTTGCTGGCCACATGGACTTTGGAAAGTCAATCATTTCTATGAGTCTCAGAGTTTCATTTGTAAATGGGGGTAATAAGTACCCTACCTATATACTCTCTCTATATATACCCTACATAACTAAATTGTGTGGCCTAAGTAGCATAATAAGTGTGAAAACATTTTGTGAAACAGTAAAAAGCTAACACGTGGTTAGTGCTTAGTGTATGCCAAGCACATGATTAAACGCTTAATTACATGATTCATTTAATCCTAGCACTATTAATAAGGTAGGTGCTCATTTATTTATTCTTTCAACAGGTGATTATTGTGTGCTTGCTCAGAGCCAGACCCTAAACATATTTAATGGATGAGTGAATTGAGGCTCATCCAAGTAATTTAACCAAACAGCATTTGGCATGTTTTCATTAATAAGCAGGTGGCCTGCAGATGATAGTTCAAGAGAACTGTTAACCATTGCTAAATGAATAAATTTCTGCTCTTGGTCACCCAGAAACAATCTAAAAAAATTATTCAAATTAGAATGTCTGTTTTCATATCTTTTGTTCCAGAACTTTTATTAGAATCATCTTTACTTTTACTATCCAAGGTATCTTGTTATATACTTCATGCCACCTGCCCTTTGTAGTCATACTGTCTCTAAATACAACTCTGTCCCACCTGCTTTGGAAGATGACTCCCAACTCCAGCAAGTGCCCAAGGGCATAAGGTGTACTTCAAATGCACCACATGGCCTGTATTTTAATTCAAACTATACCAAACATCCTTTTTGAACTCATTAAATATATGATACTTAGAGTCAACTTTTCTGAATGAGGACTGTCTCTATATTGACATGTCCTAGAAGACCTTTCAAAATGAAATACGTCAAAACATGTCCTCCAAATCTGGGGAAAAAATCATAAGAGAAAAGCAGGGATTATTTACACCAATAAAGATAATTTGAGGAAATATGAAGACAAGGCCTTAAAATTACTGGGAGTGCTTGTTAGACATAGAGAGGCTTGCCTTGAGCAAAATTTTAAAAGAACTGCAAAAAAAAAAAAAAAACCCTGAAAATTGTATGAGGGCAAATAAACTCCTTAATCTTTTCTTAGCTTCAAAACTACAAGACTATGGAGTGAAAACATCCTTGGCTTCCTAACTGCATGATGGTTTTGCATATTAGAAGAATATCTTCTGAGAGGAAATCTTATGCAATTCCTTACAGTTTCTGCATTTCAATTAATCCAGATTAAAATAAATCTATCAGAATTCAAGAGAATTAAAATAATCTACTTTATCCCACCTCAAAATATCTTTCCAAATAAAATGTATTTGATACAGATTCTGCAAGTAGGTCTTAAACCTTACAATATTCCAAAGAATATGAGGAATGATGCTGGAGGACTAGAATGGACCTTGCCAGAATCTGAGATGACTTGCTCCCAGGTAGGTTTCACTCTGATGATTTTCACAGCACTGAGTGAGAAGCTTCAGGATACAGGGGAAAACAGTGAGGGCTCTTTCTCTATTCTTGGATAGAAACCTTCAACTCAGCATCTGAAAAAAACATGGACTGTGCATAAGAACTTTGCAAACATCACATATACTTTCACTTATTGAAACACTTATAATCCATAATTTGGAAAGATATTAGATAACTTGCTTAATAGTAAAAGTTAACTAGCTTAACAGTGGTAAGTAACTAGCTTCCTAGTATACACACACACACACACTTTACATAAAGTGATAGAGTGGCATGTTGGTATTCTAGACCAAAAAGGGAATTTTAACTAAAGGTCTCCTTTATCAGATAAAATATACAGCATTTTCAGTAAGCAAAAAATTAACATATACTGTGGAAGACAAGTGTGACTTCATGATAGAATTATCCTATCTTCATTCTGCCTTTCTTCTTAGGATAAATGCTATGAAGTTTTTAACAGTGACTGCATCAGATTTAAATTATAGTTTACACTGACCAATACAAAAGTGCTTCCAAAAAATATTTCTTTCAAGTGGACTCATCTATGGGTAGTAAAGTGAGTTTTGTGTTTGTTAATTTTAATCTCTACCCAAATCAATTTCCCTTTGATTGTGGGGTAAGGAAGAGAAATGGGCAAAGCATGGGCTTTCATATCTCTTTTGCTGTGGATTTCTGATTGAAGATAATAAAGGAGAACATCTCACCAATATATCTTCTCCAGTAACACAATGTGTATGTCAATATGGGTGTGGTGGCATGACATTTTGAAATATCAGCAGAAGTTCCCTTCTCTTAATTTTTTGTAAGACCTTGGCCCTTGTCCCATTCAGATACCTAAACTATGGGATATTATTGATTTAGTGAAGTAATTTTGCAGCAGAGAGTAAGGAAAATCCATTTGAGATTCTAAAGCCCAAATCTAGGGCATGAATGGACTGGGAAGACTGGGAGAGTTAGAGGTAAGCTCCTTACTTCTCTGTCCTGCACCATGGTAGCCAAAGTTTCTCCTAGCTTGATGGGAGAGTAGGAAGGAGAGTAAAAAGTCAGAGTGGAAATTAAGAATAAGTAGAACCTGTGGTGGGTACTGGGTCCTGCCCTCAGTAGGCTAAATCATTGGGGCAGGGAAACCTGAAACCCTAGATAGTGTGGGTGTGATTAAAGACTCACCTGGAGATCACTAAATCTATGTCCAGTTGATTTTTAAAGGCAGGTGGGGAAGTCTTCTAAAAAGCCACTCAATCATGTGGTTGAGATGGCTTATATGAAGCAGTGGGGAAAGAGGAAATGCCAGGGTTTAGCTCCTACAATGGGTCTCAGCCATGCAGGCATGCACTAATAAACAGGAGGGGGAAGGGGGAAGGAAGAGAGCCATTTGCAGCTCCTATTAAGGTTCTGAAGTTGACCAAGCCCCATCTTGGTGTAGAGATGGAACCAAAATTTAATAAGAAAGTGAGAAGTAAGTGTAAATCCTTAAAATTAAGGTAAAAATTTGTATTTTAAGTGATTGGTAGGGTAACAAGCGCAGAGCTGAAATACCTGGTGGCACTACTGGGCAGGTCTGTGTTCCGCCTCCCTTGGGGGTGGTGTGCAGGCTGAAAAGGGCCTGACCACCAGGAATGCACTGGGTACTTCTGCTAATGCTGGGCAAGAGCTTGGCGTTCACTGCTCCTAAGAAGTTGCTAAATAAGTATGGTTGGTTGCTGTTCATAAAGCACAGCTGTGCAAAATAACCGGCAGAAACTGATCAAAGTTGGGAAACTAAAAGGGAATATTTTTTTTTCAATCTGTACTTTGCAAATAATGCTTGTGTGTCTAAAAAGGAATCCAAGAGGCTAAGAACAATTTTCAGTGGTGCAAATAAAACTAGCCTGGTCTTCTCTGTAAATATCAAATAATCAGTCTCTCCTCTATGGTAGGGAATAAGTAGCACAGAACAGCTAATAAATGGTCATGTTTTACAGCTCAGGGTCACCTGATGTTAGGAGTGGCATTGAAACACACAGTATTAAGTGGGGTGTGCCTACAGTTTGTTGCAAAGATATTGGGAGCAGGGAATATGGAGTTGGATTTAAGAAGGATTTGGAGATCTGCTATCCTTCTTAGGCCATGGAGAAATGGGAACTTGGGTCTTACAGTATTCTATTGCATCATATGGGAAAATAAGTAAAAAGGCTCTCAATCTCTGCAAGAGCTCTTCTTAGCACTGGTATTAAGAGGTTTAACAATTTTGTTCTCCAAGAGAAAACAAAGTGCTAATTTTTAGTGCTTGCTGATTTCTGAGGTGTAAATACTCCCACCATGGCTGATTTCAAGCTGCTAACTTGGTGGCACTGAAATGTGCAGTTGCAAAGCTCTTCCAAGCCAGTACCAGGCACCTCTACTTTTGGCCATAAGTAGAAGCAAAGAACAGGATGCACAGACATCTAGAAATAATAATAATATATGCTAAGGATCTGGTTCCTAATAATGAGAATTTAGAAAAATGCATAAAGAGAATTTCAAGGTATGACTAGCTTAAGAATTATAATATAGATTTAGTGAACTTATTATGTAACACCATGTTACATAAACTATTACTGAATTCAAGTGAAGAAATGGAGGCTCTCACTTTCACATAGTTAGTAAATGATCAATCTTGGAACAGACTAGAGGTTAACAGCTTCCCAAACCCTTCTTGGTTCTGTGTTCAAAAGGCAAACAATAAGCTCAGCTATGAACATCCACAAATAGATTTCCTATAATGTGCACTATCAAGAATGTCCTTTATTATCTTACCCAAGAGCCCATGATTCCTAATTCCTTTGAGGGTAAGCATTTAAGTCAGGATGTTGAAGATAAGATAAAAATTTGCCTATGAGGGGCATCTGTTACTCAATTAGCAGCACTTGCATATTCTTGGGAGATGTTCTGATATGATTCAGTGTGATAAGGGAAGGGTAACTTTTTTTATTTCTTAATTTAGAAGGAGAGTGGTACAGGAAATTTCAATAGTGTGATACCCTATTGTCTAAAGTAGGAAAAGAGGCACAAATAAAGGCCCCCGGAAACAAAAAATCAACGACTCATTCATCTTTGTAAACTAATGTTTAGCATGTGGCTGAACTCATAGCCGGGCTAGTTTGAAGTAAGAAGAGAGAATTGGAAGGAAGAATGAAAAGAAGGACAAATGTCCTTTTGGGGCTTTTGGTGTGTTGCACTCTTAAAAAGTGAAGAGGGTCTGAAAGGGGAATGAAAAGTCTGTTACATCTGGGTAATATGGCCTTACTTGGACATTCACCTAAGTGCTGGCTCCTACAAGCCTCCCACAAGTAAGTGAATTTAATTGTAACCACCTTGGCACAACATCAAATTCCCCTATCCATGCCCATTTATAGGACAGACTCATCAATTAGTGTGCTGGACAAAGTGGGGCCTAATGTCATATCTTTATATCTTTACATTTAATGATAATTATAATGAAATGTGTATATATTTGTCTTTCCAGTTGCTTATACACTATATGTGTGTTTTCTGTGGAAAATAAGGGAGATTTTTTTAGTCATAGCACAGAGCAATAAGGAGTAAAATAAAAGTGCTAGAAAGGACCTCTTTTTCTTTTGGTTAAGTCAGTATATGCTCCTCCTGGAGGTTATGCTCTCATTGGCACCCTGTCATAGATTACAGGCAGCTCCTTTGGTACAACCATTAATAAAAGGATTTTTTCCAGTTTTTAATAAAATGCTGTTCCGGGAGAGTGATTATAATCTTCCCACACAGTATCTTTCAGTGAGTGGTTTATTTTTTCCCATTTGCATAATTTTCATTTGTTATCCAGAAAATAATGCTCTCTGAAGTACACTTAGATAACAGTGTAACTTATGATTGTTAATGGATTTTTCAGTTATAGTTTTTTAACTAAATAATCATCCAGGGCTAAATATTTCTCCATTAATAAGAATTCCTTTACCAGAAAAAGGTATTGCTATTATAAATACATTTATTACCATGGAATTTAAGGGCTCCTAAATTCTTAGAACAGCTTAACGGTTATCAGTTGATAAAGTTTTAGTAAACAAACCACACTTCACTGCAACTGTAATCATCAGGATCAGCTACTCATCAAGTTGGAGAAACTTGTTTACAGACTCAGAAACTGATTTTGACTGTTAAAGTGCAAAATGGCATTTGTTCTTTCATTTGAAATCTGTAAAAAGCCTTTTCTTCATTTTTTTCATTCTTATCTCCTTTTATCTGTTCAGAAGAAAAATGATTACTGTCAGTAGGCAGTAAGTACCTCAGGAAAAGTAGAATCCCTTGATAGAATATGCTTCTCCTGGATAAGGGGAGATGATGGACTAAAGTCATTTTATGGATGAAGTTTCCAAAATAAGCCAGAAGAAGACACCCAAGATCTATAGGGTGAGCTGCTGTTAAGATAAGGCACAGCCTGTGCCTCAGAGGAATGAGACCTGGTGGAAGAAGGAAGAAGGCATCAGGATTTAGCAAATTTTTCAACTCTTACCTTAGGAACCCCAAATGCACTGAAAGAAAACTACAATGGTTTTATTTCATTAAAATGAAATTTAATATCATTTCTGAGTTTTTTGCCACTCACAGAGAGAAACTATGCCTAAACTTACATTCCTGTGTATCAGGGCTGATGATCAGCACTGCACCCACCAGTTAGAAAGGACTCTGGTGACAGCACTGAGCAGTAGTTCCATCTACGAAGACTTTTCCATTCACTAGATATTACTAGATATCTCTGCTTGCCAAGTTATCAGTGTTGTATTACAACGTGCAACCAGCCATGGATATAACCAAGTATCAGAGTTAACAAATCATTAACAAATCATATACCTTTAGATTTGCAGATGTCCATTGCACATTGTAGTGAGGACATTATACATTTTTTTAACTGAGTCCCCTAGGATGGTAAAGTGAGTGCAAAACTGGAGGACAAGAAGAATATTAACAAATTCATTCAGTAAACACTTCTCAATCTTTATATTGTCTGACGCTAAATCACCTAAACATCTTTTGAGACTGTATCAGGCATTTTAGGAAATTCCAGGTCATTAGAAATGCTAGACAAGCAAACAGGTTTGTAATACAGTGTGGTAATCTGAGACAGAAAAATCATGTTTTAGGAGCTAATTCTTTCCTATGGGTGTGAACCTATTTTGGATGGAATGTTTAGGTTAGGTTACTTTAGTAAAGCATGACCCAGGGTGGGTTTTAATCCTCTAACTGTAGTCTTTTATGAATGGAATTAATATGGAGAGAAAGCCTCAGGAGCAGAACTAGAAAGTCTGAGGAAGCCAGAAGTTGAAGCAATGAAACTGGGCAGAGAAGAGAGACCAGCACATGCCGCCATGTGTCTTGCACATGACATGGTCCAGGATCACCAGGAGCTAGACTTCAGGGAGAAGGCATCACATGATGATGCCTTGATTTAGACATTTTAATGGCCTCAGAACTGTAAGTTCGCAAGCAAATAAATCTCCATTGTAAAAGCCAACCCATTTCTGGTATATCGTATTTCGGCAATGAGCAAACTAAAATATGCAGTAAAGATA
Source organism: Tolypeutes matacus (assembly GCA_026826555.1). Taxonomy (NCBI): domain Eukaryota; kingdom Metazoa; phylum Chordata; class Mammalia; order Cingulata; family Chlamyphoridae; genus Tolypeutes; species Tolypeutes matacus. Next base: position 14,339,751 of record JAKSZT010046586.1, read on the forward strand.
AGTACCATGAAAAAGCCAAAAGTTTGGGGTATCATCTACAGGAGCAGCACAGGAAGGTAGTCCATGGAAGAGCAGGGGATAAAGTCCTATGAAAGATTTTCTGGATGGACTGATGCTAAGCTGAGTACCAGGGAGCCTCAAACAAAAGGTGGAAAGGATGTTCGAGGCAGCGGCTGTTTAAGACATAAAGGGAACAGGTTATGGGTCAGGAGGATCTGAGTCTGAGTTCTGTGGTTTATTAACTATAGGGCCTGGGAAGATGACTTTTCTTCTAAGAATCTACTTACTCATAAGCAGCCTTATAAGTTGTTGTGATGATTAAATAAGAACCTGCATGTGCAAGTGCTTTGTGTGTGTGTGTACGTGTGTATGTGGAGAACCAGTGAGAGATCAACTAGTAACTGCCAGAGCTGAAATTCAAACCCTTCTTCTTTCCCTCCAGGGCTCACAACATAACTGTACACAATTGTAGCCTGATAAAATCTTAATGCTTAAATTGCATGACTCATTTGTTCCCCATTTACCCCTGTCCCTCCAGGTGAATCTAGCTTCTCCAGCTTAGTTATGTTCAATTCAGTAAAAACAGCTGTATTCTGATTGTCCATTCTCCTCCTGCTCCACTCCACTTGACTTCCTTTCTTCACCCTTTCACTTCATTTCCAGGTAGGAAGCACCTCTTACTTCTCAGGGTTTCTGGGGTGCTCATTCTGAAATTGTTGTCTGGCATGTGTCACTTTCTACTCTTAAGCAATGTACATATTATTTCCTCAGTTCCTGCTGTAAGGGAAGAACCATAGCTGCTTCAACTTCTTTGAAAAATTTTCCTCATAAAGCACCCATAGGTATGGTCCATAAGGTGATCAAAGAAGAAAGTGAAGTATCTGATCGAAGAATTCTTCTTAGACAAAGAATTCTCTTGCTTAGCAAAAGACTGACAGGCCGTTCCTAAGAGGGAAACATTGTGCTGCAGTGCAGGTAATGAAAGGATAGAATCAGGGGAGGGCTGAATTGCTCTGATAAAGAAATTGAGAGGAATTTGAAAGGCTAGCTATGTATGGGAGTATAGGGAATACGAGGTGGGGAGGAGAAACTTTGAGGGAGCTAAGGGTCTGGGGAAAACATCAGTAGAAAAGAGGGGCTATGGTCACATGCTCAAGAAAAGGAAAGACAGAACTACAAAGCAGAAGTCCGCCAGCCTCTGTAGTAAAGTAAGGTTTTGGATAATTCCCTATGGCAGGAATGGTTGAGGGAATTTAGAGAAAAGAATATACAATAGCAAATTTATCCACTGGGTGTGCTTCATTATGATAAAACCGCATTGCATTGCACTTGGTTCATTGCATGGATAAGAGTTTCTCATGCCATAAATGCGTTTTTTCAATTGAGTTTTGTGAAAATCAAAGAAAGGGTCTGTAATCCACATTTAGGTCAGTTTGGTACAAAAAGGCAAGTATTCAGAGAAAGGACATAGAATATCAGAGTAAGCAAGAGGAATGTTGGGTTTCCCACCAAAGGTGAAATGAATAGGCACCCCAAACACTTATATTTAATTATCAAAAGATTAGAAAATCCTAAAAAATGGAATATTTGCGAGCAGGCAAGAAAGACAGAAGACTGATATGGTAGTGTAGATTGGAGATAAGTGTGGAATTCCTATGTATGTATGTGTGTATGTGTGGGTGTATGTAGTTGTGCACAAAGGAGAAAGGAAGGATATGCACCAAGTGAAATGTGCAATAGGGTAAAGGGAAAAGTCTATCCCTTTTGTCCTGGTGATAGTTGGAAATCATATGGAAAGACTGGGGTAAATGAATCTCAGGCATTACTCTGTATATTTGTATGCTACCTCTATGTCTTCCTCACTTGACTGCTTTCTGAGTCACTGCCTGGGGAGTGGATAGTAAACTGCAGAAAAATTATAAGGCTCTACTACAAGCAGTCATACATAAGATGCTTGAGAGAATGAAGTCTATTTTGTACTTGTAACTTACAAAAAAAATGATCTTTTCAGATCTACCATTGTATGTAGCATTTTTAAAAGGAATGCATGATCTCTTGATTCCCTGCTATTCCCTTCCCAATTCACCTTTCTAAGCTGAGTTTTCTCCACTTACATGCCAAATACCAAATATATGCTTTTATGCCAGTAAACCTAGCCTGCAAAATGAAAAAGAAATCATTCTTCCACTTAGAAATTTAATCCTATATATAGATATAGATGATATAGAGATACAGAGATAGATAGATAGATAGATAGATAGATAGATAGATAGATAGATAGATAGATAGA
>JAKSZT010046586.1:14342050-14412728 GCA_026826555.1 Tolypeutes matacus
AGATAGATAGATAGATAGATAGATAGATAGATAGATAGATAGATAGACAGACAGACAGAGATATCATGGCAGTGAGTACACATTAGTTACAATATCTGATTCAGAGCCTGGAAACCAGCAACAAAAGAGACAGGCACACTCTTCTGCTCGACTTCTATCTTATAGACTGACAGGCCTCTGAAACAGGTTAAATAAAATTGAGCACTGGATTTACCAATAATGAGATGTTATTATGAAATATCTTCTCAACAGCCACTTGCCATCCCTTTTGCTTTGCTGACAGAACCCCAACTTTATTTAGGAATGACTTGCTCAAGTATCTTTATGGGGCTTCCCTGTCCCCAGGGGTAAACGTTGATTAGTCTATGTCAATCATTATAATTCTATCTGCCTTATCAGTGATTTGTTAGACATGATCATGTAACAGAAAATGAGGCAAAGGGGAAAGACTAGTAAGAAGCTTCTGGAATAGTTTTCCTCACAATTAAAATAAAGGAAATAAGACAGGGACTATATTAGTTATGTTTCTCTAGAGAATTAAAACCAACAGGAGGTATCTGTAAATAGTATGAAATTTTATAAATGGTCTCACTTGACTGTGGGGCAGCTCGAGTACAAATTCCGTAGGGCAGGCTGCAAGCAGGGAACTCTGATGAAGGCTTTCGATGAATTCTACAGGACAGGCTTGCTGGCAGAAGCAGAGATGGAAATTCTCCCTTCTGACTGCTGAAATCATCACTTTTCCTTTTAAGGCCTTCAACTGATTAGATAAGATGTCTCTCATTGCTGAAGACAGTCTCCTCAGTTGATTGTAGATATAATCAGCTATAATGCAATCAACTTACTAATGATTTATGTCCCCACAGTAACAATTAGACCAGTGCTTGCTTGACCAAACAACTGGGTACCATTACCTGGCCAAGTTACAGGGACTTACTGGTTCCTGCCTTTGGTCACTGCCATATAAGGCCCTGATGCTAGGAGGTTCTATATATTCTTTTCATGACGAAAAAGGAGAGCATCAAGAGATTTGCAGAGCAACCGTCTTAGAGCCTTACATCATGGAGCCACTGAGTTAACCTGAGATAGCCTACCTCTTGACCTCTTATTGCATGAAGTAGTACATTGTGCTCACAGTTTAAGGCATTTTTTATCTAGTTACTTGCAGCTAAAGAATTCTAATTAATGGAAGCATCTGTAGTGTTATCATCTACATAGGTAGGAGAGGGAGGAAGTAAGAGAAGGGCCTTAGGAGATTCTCTCACAGATTGGGAAGTTGTCACAGTGAAAGTCTAAAGTTTTACATGCCAGCATTTGGGCAAATAACAATTTTTGCACCCTTAGACCTGACCTCAGACTTTCATACTCTCAAGTTTTCTTCTCATTTTTAAGATATCTTTTGTTTCATGGAATTTCAACATTCTTTTTTCCCTTACTTCTTGTCATGAGCCTTAAATATTTCACTGACTCCACTTACCACATTAGATGAAAAGTGTTATTATCTCTGAATGGTTGTTAGTGGCTGTTAAAGAACTGACTATAGAAATTCAACCTTTCATTAGTGACTGGTTTGCAATTTTGTGACATCCAACAGAGTTCTATGCTCTACAGAGCACAGGACTGGGAATGGCTGTTTCTGTAGCTGCAAACTTTTCAAGTATAACTATGTTCTTTTGAAGAGAAGACCCTGCTAACAAATTCTCAGAGGATGTCTTTTAGTTTGCATATTCTCATTAGTGGCTCAATTGAAACTATTCTCTTCAGTAGGAGTAAGAGTTTCTGTATGTTTTCATCCTTCGATAAAGACAAAGCAACTTCAATTAGCATAGCCTTTAGAAAATATTTTCTTTTCATTTTCATTTTAAAGTAATTGTCTAATGAAGGCACAATATTCCTGAAGGGTAAATGAAAAATCATGTCCCAAAAAAGAAACAAACAAACAAACAAAAAAAAACCAGAACAAAACAAATGAAAAAACAGAAACCAGAGAATGTTTACCAAATCTTAACTTTAACTGAAACTTATCTTGCTGAGTTTTTCCTTTTAGTTCTAATTTGAATGTTAAATCATAGCAAATGGGGATATAAATACATTTTCTTACTGTCATTTATATTTCTCAAAAGGAAAGTTGCTATTAAATGTCATTTAATTCCTCCACTTGGGAATTGGATCTTCTCACCTTCTCAAATACTTTCCTCAAACAAATCTCCTTTTCCTGCATCAAAGATTTCTCCATTCTTTAGGAAATATTGCCATCAGCATACAAACAAGGCCTACTATCTTCTTCAAAACAGAACCTCTCATCTTTTGGTGTCTAGGAACCCCATACTCTTCTAATTGAGTCCTTACATCATTAGCTGCTTCATCTTAGTCTCTTTTGTTGGTTTCTCTTCCCCTGCTGAACCTCTAAAGGATATTTAGCTTTCTTATGGGTGAGTTTTTCCAGGGCTCCAGCTTTAAACATAACCTCCTCACTATGACATCCAATTCTATACCTTAAGATCCAAGATCATCTGAGCACTATAAATTCATATATCCAACACCCTGCTTGATGTAGGGTGCACAGGTGTTTTAATAAGCATCTCAAAATTAACACAGCCCATACAGAACTCTCAATTCTCCACATAAACCGACCACAAAACCAAGTCCAATCTCAGGTTTACTCTTATGAATAAATAATTCCATCTAGTATCTTAAGCCAAATTCTAGGAATTTTCCTTTATTGCTTGCTCTCTATCAGAAATCTCCACCTATCCAAATTATCAACATATCATGACCAGTTTACCTTCAAAACATATCCTAAATTTGTCTTCTTTTTCTCCATCTCTACTGTTATAACCATCATTGTTCCCTCGGATTATTCAACAGCACCATTGAATAGCTAGCCTCCCTGCCTACGTTCTTGTCCCACTACAATTATTTTTTTCTTTCTTTTTTACATTTTAGGCTAAATTATTTGAAGTATAGCCCATATGGAGTAAAAAGCACTCATTTTAAGTTTTCATTAAGTTTAAGTTTGATGACTTTATCCATGCCTACATCCATATAATTATCTCCCCAATCAAGATATGGGATATTTCCATCACCCCCAAAATTTCCTATATAACCCTTCACACTGTATCCTCCCTTACCTCTATTCCAGGCAACAAGTGATATGCTCTCTGTTACCATAGATTACTTTTATCTCTTTTAGGATTATATATACATAGATCCATATTATGCATGCACTTTTGTTCTTAGCTCACCATATTTTGAAATTCATCAACATTGTGTGTATGAGTAGTTTGTTGCTTTTCATTGTTGAATAATTACTGCTGTTTGTCTATATCACAATTTCTCCATCCATTCATCTATTAAGGAATATTTGGGTTGTTTCCAGTTTGGAGCTATTATGAATAAAGTTGCTACTAGCATTTGTGAACAAATCTTTTTGAGGACATATGTCTTCATCTCTTTGGGATAAATAATGAATAGTGGAGTTATAGAGGCACAGTTATATATTCTACAAAATATTTAATCAAGGGGATTTGTACTTATAAGCCCATACTTCAGTGGGGAAGAACTTAGGTATATGAAGTAATTCAAACACAATTAGTTCAAGAACACTGAGTTTAAGGGTAAAAGAGATCACATTTTTTGATGTATTAAATCACATTAGGTGATTTAAACAAAAATTTTCATAAAATACCTCAATCACTTATACCTCCTTACATAAATTAAGACTCTGAAGCATTCTCACTAGAGACAATTTCCTTCTCTTTGAGATAATGGATGGGGAATTAGTCATAGGGTATTTTCAAATAATGTGGTAGGGACACCTAAAATGGTGCCCCCAAGCGGCTAAAATGGCTGCCAAGTGCTACGTGACTCCCGGCATGAACCTGAAAAGACTTCTTTCAGTCAATCCTCAATGTCCAATCATAACCTTTTCTAAAAATCTTCTTTTTTGCCAGTTACTATGTACGTCACCCCTCTTCCTCCAATCATGTCCTTAACTCACTTCCCTTATCAGAACCTATATAAACAACAAACCTTACTGTAATAAATTAGACCTGCGTACTTACCTCGTCTCCGCAGTGGTCTTTCCTCCGTGCGCCCTCCACGCCGTCTGGGCCCCCGAACGCTGGTTGCCGCTCAGCGTTCCCCTTCCGCCAACAAGTGGTTCGGAACAACCACAAAATAATCATATTCAATACCTAGTGTAATATTAGGTAGACACAGTGCCCTGCTTTCAGAACCAAAATTGCTTCTCCCAACTCTAACAAGGAATGTGTGCAGTTTTAAAGTCTGGGTGACTACTCGTGATTCATTTTCATAATTTGCCTGCATTCAGTGTGAAATCAGTTGCAAAGTGCCCCAACGAGCTGTTCAGTTATTTGTTCAGCTATTTGTTCATTCCTTTCTTTTATTATCTTTTTTTGCTTTTTTTAGGAGGTACTGTGGCTTGAACCAAGGGCCCCGCGTATGTGTTAAGTGCGCCCTTAACCACTGAGCTACACCCGCTCCACTGACCCATTTTTAATGTTAATAAGGATTTTGTATTCTCCTGTTGTAGGGTAAAGTATTCTGTAAATTTCAATTATGGCCCGCTGGTGGGTAGACTCGTTCAAGTCTTCAACAGCTTTAGTGATTTTCTGTAGAAATTTCAACTATAACTGCATTTTCCTATTTTTGTTTACAGATTTTCTCGGGTTTTGCTTCATATATTTTTAAGCTCTGAAATTAGGTACATACAGATTTAGAATTCTTATATTTTATTGGTAAATTGATACTTTTATCATTATTAACATCCCTCCTTATTTTTGTAAATATTCCTAAGGCATGCTTTTTTATATTAAAATAGATTTTACTGTCCCTTTACTTTTAACATATATGTAGCTTCATATTTAAAATACATTTTTTTCTAGAGGCATACATTGGGATTAGCATTTTAATCCAGTGTAATTTTTCTCTGCCTTGTATTTGGAAATTTATAATTAATACAAATTATTGATAAGGTTTTTTTAAGGTTGTCATCTGGCTATTTGTTTGCAATTTGTCCCATTCTTTTTGATTAAATATTTATCATTATTCTATTTTCTTCTACTTTTGACTTATTGGCTATAACTCAAAATTATTTAGTAGACTTTGCAATATGGCTATTTAACATATCACAATCTATCTTCAAATAATGTTAAGCCACTTCACATATAACGTAAGTGTTGCAGTTGGGCAGTTTGATGTAATTATGAATTCCAAAAATATAATTGGATCATGCTTGTAAACTGATCTGTTAATCTGGGCATGATTGAGTTATGATTGGGGCATTGACTGGGCCAGGTCAGTAGGGCATTGAGCCCCACCCCTTGGTGGGTGGGTAATCGAATATAAAAGACAAGGCAAAGAACAGAGTAGAAGCAGTTTTTGAGAAGCAGTTCTGATGGGAGTTTTGATGTTGGAAAGAAGGCCCCAGGAGAAGAGAAGTGAACCGTTTGCCTGATAGTCTACAGCTGATCTTGTGGAGGAACCAGAAGAGCTAAGCCCGGAGAGAAACACAGTCCTGGGAAAAGAGGAACACAAGAAGCCTGAACCCTGGCAAATGTCGGCAGCTGTCTTGCTCCAACACGCGGCAATGAACTTTGGTAAGAAGAAACTTATGCTTTATGGCCTGGTATCTGTGGACTTCTACCCCAAATAAATATCCTTTATAAAGACCAACCCATTTTTTGGTATTTCACATTAGCACCCCTTTGGCTGACTAATACAGTAAGAAACATACATAAGTATAATTCTATTTTAACCTCTTCATTGTACTATTGTCATACTATCTACTTCCACATTAGTTATAAACCCCACAATACATTGCTATTAGGTGCTTTAAATGATAAAATTAGTTGGAAAATGTTTTTATAATTATCCTATATAGTTACTTTTTACAGTGTCTTTCATACCTTAGTAATAATATTCTCTTACCATGTTTCCTTCAGCCTGAAGAAATATCCTTTAGTGTTTTTCAGTGCAGTCCTATGGTGATGAATTCTCTCAGCCTTTATTTTTCTGAAAACGCCTTAATTTTTTCCTTCATTTCTTTTCTCTTTTTTTTTCACTAAAAGCTTTTATTTTGAAATAAATTTAAAGGTGGGAATTTAGAAAACAGAAGTATTTCCTGGTAAGGGTGAAGACCCATTTGTTTGTTATCTTTCAACTTTTGTACTATAATTTTGGCAAATTCTTCTCCTTTGATGTCAGTGGTGTCCAGTAGTTGTCTGACTTTTGAGGTCCTTGTGGGTTTGGTACTATAAGTTCATAGTCTTCCTTCATGATCAAATCCCTGGAGAGAAGGGCATCTAAAAACTGGTTAAGGCACACTTCAGTCATCTGGTTCACAATGTCTTCCCCTTTACTCTGGACCCACAGAAGCGCTATACCAGTTTGTTGACACTCTGAATTTCCCTCAGCTGAGAGTGGATTTATTATTGCTGAAAAACAGGGGAGGGTCTTCTGATCACATAGTGTAGCCCTTTGAGCTGCAGAAATGTTACTATCCCAGCTGTGATTTCCTGGACAGTGAAGGAGCACTGAAGAACTATCTTGAGTTTTTCTAGATAAAAGATCATTGTCTTGAGGAGCTGACAAGGACCTTGAGGTTTCAGGAGAACAACTAGTTTTATGAAGCTGAGAGGACCCACATGATTCCCCCTGTGGTCCATGATTTACAGGTATGTTCAGAAAGAACTCCATTTTCTTCTTGTCTGATAAATGAATATTACTTGACTTACTATGTAGCTTTGTTTTCTTTAATTGAATAACAGCTTCAAGAAAAGTTAGCTCTTCAAATGTTCTCAGAACTGGTTCAAGTTCTATTAAACATTTTAAGAAAGATAGTCTTTCATCTGGATTTTGTGCCCATAACACTTTCTATTAGAGAGATCATAAGCACTCAATGAGGTATATCAAATGGCAAACTTTCTTCATTAGTGTCATGTCGATGTCCCTGTGACACACTATACATAATCTGTAAAGGATTGGTGACGTCTTCAAAAGGCTGTTTTCTAGATTAGACTTCCCAAGTGATAACTGCATAGCTATACATTTCATGCTTGACACTGGCCCTTGATTTTTGTGCAGGTTTGTAGTTTTCAGGTGGCGAATAAATAATTGTCCCTCCTTCTGGTGCAGATTTGCTACTTCGTGACTGTGATAGGGACATCATGCACCATTTTGATAAACCAAAATCTGCAATCTTAACATGAAATTCATTATCCAATAAGATGTTTTGAGTCTTCAAGTCATGATGAAGTAGAGGAGGATTCATATTGTGCAGGTAATTTACGCCCAGTGCAATTTCACAGAGAATGCGAAACGGCCAAGCAACATCAGGATACTCAGTTTTCCTGTGTAGGAGTTCATTTAATAATCCATTTGGCATGTATTCAGTAACTATTCCCAAAAAATTTAGGCTCAATGCAAATTCCCCAAATTGGAAGAATGTAACTAAATCCAGCTTTGTGTAAAATTTCAGCTTCTCTCAAGACATCATTTTTTTCGCTGTCCAGCAGCGAAGTGCAGATGTGCAGGTGCTTCACCGCCACCTGAACGCGCCAGTCGGAGTGGCGGGCCAGGGCTCAGGTAGCGCAGGTCGGCGAGCTTCTGGTAGGGAACGGTGGGCAGGGCGCTGCAGATGGCCTCCCCGTTCACGGTCTCGGCCCCACTGGTTCCCGGCCTGCCCGCCGCGGCTCGGCCCCGCAGTTCCTGCGGCTCTGCGGCCAGCGCTCTCTCCTTCCTGCTCGGGACACTAGGTCTCAAGGCCGTGCATTGTCCGGGCGGCCCGCGCCGCCGGCTGCTTTTGCAGAGCCGAGTGGACTCATCTCTTCTGGAGACTGGGGTCAGCTCAGCGGCGCCGCACCTTGAGGAGGGCAGGCTTCCTCTCCCCCACAGCTTCCTCCCAGGCGCCCCTCGCCACCGGGGCCCGGCCGCCGGGCTCCTCCCCCCAAAACTTCTTAGGCGACGTCAGCGGCGGAATGCGCGGCCAGGAGAGGGGCAGCCTTCCCGGGCAAACTCTCCGGCCGCAGCGCTCCGGCTACTCCACCCACGTCTCGCGGCCCCGGGGATTCCCCCGCGAGTGGGGCTGGGCCAGAGTGGCGGTGAACGGGACCTTCATTTCTTAAGAATATTTTTGCTGGATATAGAATTCGGGGATGATAGAGTTTTTTTCAGCATTTTAAAGAGGCCATTTACATTATATTCTGATGAGAAGTCAGCAATTTTCTTATTTTTGTTGCCCTGGATGTAATGTCTTTTTTACTCTTAATGTTTTCATAATTTACTCTTTAACAATGACTTTATGAAACTGGAATTACATGCCTTGGTGTTTTTTTCCCTTGGTTGGGATTTGTTGAGATTCTAGGATATGTGGCCTTTTAATTTTGAGTAAATTTGGAAGATGTAAGAACATTATTGCTTTAAAAATTGCTGTCCATTGATCGTCTGGAACTCCAATAACACTAATGTTAAGCTTCTTGGAATCATTCCGCAGTTCACTGAGGGTATTTTTTTCGGTATTTTTCCTCTTTGTGCTTCTGCATAGATAATATCTATCACTATGTCTTTAATTTCACTGGTTTTTCCCAGTGATGTTTAATATAAAGGAATGTTTATCAATATACATAATGTATTTTAGTTTCTAGAATTTCCATCTGGTTCCCTTTTAAATATATTATGTTTCTTTCGTCACAATGTTTGTGTTTCTATCAACCTTTGAAAGATCTGGCTATTTCCCTTTCTTCAGTGCACAAATAGCTAAATACAAGATCATGGTGAAGTACTGGGGAAATTTACTACTGAACACGTCATGGTGAAAAATGCCTTTCATAATAAACCAAGCTTCCTTCAGTGTGTGGGTTCCTGTTCTGATAACTGGGTCAGATTTGGAATCTAGGAAAAGGATGGTCACTTTTTTTTCTATATTACAGAAGTTGTAAGTTTATAGAAAAATCGTGCCGAAAGTATAGAGTCCCATATACACTTCTCACACCCACACCTACAGTTATCCTTGTTATTAACACTTTGCATTTAGTGTGGTACTTTTGTTACAATTGATGAAACAATGTTATTATAATTATACTAACTATAGACCGTAGTTTATAGTAGGTTTCACTGTTGTGTTTTTTTATTTTTATTCTTGTAATAATATATATATACAATTTAAAATTTCTCTTTTAACAACAATTAAATATATTATTTCACTTAAGAACTATATTGCTTTATAAATCATCTTCTTAATTCTCTTTGAGTCAAGCCTTCTGTCTGTCACTCACATTCTTCCCACTCAATGTGATAATTGCACTTGTCTTATTTCTGATAGCTTTTTTTAAGCATGAAAGGAATGGTCTTTTATTGTTTTTTCCCCCTAAGAAAAGCAGAAGGAGTGAAATTATAAAGTATCAACTAATGAAATAGCAACGGGCTCTTTAGTGAATTAATAAATACAGGAACAGTTCTTTGATAGAATAAAATAAACAAATAACTGGAAAAAAAAAAAGACAAAACTAGGACTAAGAGAACATAATGTCATATATGTAAGAAGACACTGTTATTCTAGAGGCATCTGTCTAATACCACAGTCATTGGCCATAAATAATAATAGCTGCCATTTATAAGCAGAGGGCAAAGTGATCATCATCTACAGAGAGATAGAGATTATTGGACAAACTAAAACAGAGATGTTGTGTTTCTTAACATGTACACTCAACATTAAAATGTCATTTTCTTCTTAATAAAATTTGTTTTTACATATACCTAAAGTTTAAATTGGATTTTTTTAAAAATTGATACAATTATGCTAAATTTCCTTTGACAAAGTCTTATGAAATTTGTCCTCTCAGATAATGAAATAAATGTTAAATATTTAATAACATTGTAGAGCATATTAAAAGATCTGGTCAATATTACTTTGAAGTCTGAATATCCAACCTGCTATCAGTGTGCCCTGTTCTCTAATGGCTTCTTTTATTGTCATCCCTGTGACAAGCTCATTCTTCAATGCAGCGTTGACTGGAATGCTCACAAGGCCTTTCTATGTAACACTGTCAGCTGTTTATCCAGCCTTATGAAATATATCCAATTTAGCATGTCCAACCCTCTCCAAATCTTTTAATCCCTTTCTCCATCTGCCCTGACAACTCTGACATTTATACTTCATTTATTGTGGACTATTGTTTTTTTTCCAAGTTTCTAAGAGCCATCCTAGGAGAGGATTAGCAAGATCTTCCAGGGTAGGTGTCAGGGTGTTAAATTCTGATGCACAGAATAATGCTCCTATATTTACAAACTCTTTCTTCCTTAACTTCCTGTTCTTTTCTGTCCCTCTTCATTCAGTGCTCTCAGCATCCAATCCCTTGTATATTCTCTTGTCTTCTGATGGTACAATGGCTACATATTAGCCAGATCGCTCAGCAATTTAAGTATACAGTTCCTCTCATCCCTTAGCAAGCCAAGTACCTCTCCACATGGGTTATATATCTTATTTTGGGTTCCTGGAAATAGACTCTGAGATAGGGGTTTGCAAGGAGAAGATTGATTGAACAGTGCTCTTAGGAGATTTATTTTTAAGAAAGCAAGGAAGGCAATATTCAGCAAAGAGAAGCTGACCAAAAATGCAGTTGAAATTGAGATGTCAGCTAATTTATAGAACTTTTTGGAGCGTGGATGGCCCTCCAGGGTTATTCCAAATAAGATAAGGATGCCAGGTCTTTGAATCCCTGCCTTACCCAGTTATTGCCCACAGAGTGCTCTCCCAGCCCCCCAGGAAAGTATGTAAGTTTGAACAAAGCAGCTCTTTGTGGCCAAAGGCCAATCCCAGAGGGGATTTATGTCTGTGCTATCCTGACAACAGCTCAGGGATAGATGAATGGAGGCCCTGAAGGGGGGTACAGAGCATAAAACCTAATATTTACTATAGATACACAAAAATTTGGAAGCAGTTCTCAAGTTTCTTCTTCTCTTAGATTCAAGTTTCCATTGCTTAGTGCTAACTTAGATACCCATCTTGGTCAAATTTCGCTTCATTCTATTCAGTAAAGTCCAACTGTTTTTCTTTCTCTATTACCCAATGCAATCTGCAGCATCTCTAAATCCTCAGAACATAAGGTAGAACTCTGGAAATTATCTGTAATTCCCCCATTTCTTTATCTTTGTATTTAAGTTAATTTTTCTTCATGAAATTCTTTTTCACCCTCTTCTCTAGGTGGTGGAATTCTATTCATCCTTCAAGGCTGAACTCAAATATAATTTCCTTTTGGAAGCCTTTGTTGCTCTAAGCAAAATTAATTAGTCTTTCCTCTGGGCCACTAATGTAGTGGATTTATTATTCTATAAGAACACTTTCCACATGTGTTAGAGTTAACTGTGCCTGTATCTGACTTCCCTTTATACTCTGAATTTCTAAAACGCAGGGACAGTCTCATTTCCTTTTGGTCTCTGGTGACTAGCACAGAACAGCTATTGAGATGTGCTTAAGGCTTATTTGTTGAATTGTGAATGAATCTGTACTGTATATGTACCATGTTTAATATAAAATATCAGGTCCAGTGATCTAATCCTAGGTTTTTGATATGCTAGCAGCCTATCAATACCAAGATTCTAGTAGCTCTGGACTAGTTATGCTTATGCTGCATACCTTATTTTGTACTCATAGAATACTGCCTTTTGGACTTTATAACACTTTCCACGAATTTAATGAATTAGATGTATAAATAATTGCTTATAATATTTCACTCTATTTCCATAAGGATAGAGACTATGTGAGTTATTTACTACTACATCCCTTATACCTAGTAAAATGGCTTGCATCAAAAAGGCACCCATAAATTTTACCAAATAAAGACATGGATATTGGGCTTGTAGCTGTAGAAAATACAGTGAGGATTTAAAAAAATAGAACATTTCAAATATTCACACAACTAGATCTTTAGACAGTTTAGTTTGGGTATTGATTGACAGAAAAAAGAAAAGCAAGAGTGATTAACATAGAAACAGTGATTAGAAAAGAGAGAAGTAGCTTTTCTAAGAAAACAATTGCAAATTTTGGGGCTAAAATCTGAGCTAAAAGAATAATCTTATTAACTAACTGCAGTTCCTAATCATTTGCTAAAACTTCTAAAACTTCCAGTCATTAAAAGCCCTGAACATCCTAAGTCTGAACTTAAGTCACATACAAGAATAGTTATAAATTCCAAGGAAAGAAATGTGGCAGTGAAAAGCAACTATTTCCTAAAACAAATATCAGCTCTGTCCACATTGAGGAGAAAAGGCATAGCCTTGTGAAGGATTATTCGAGGACATGGACTTGATGAAGATGAAATGAAACCAAGGAATACTTGCTAATTGACTCACCTAATGCTTCGAATGCTCAATTGTCAGTCAGCAAAAAAAGCAGTAAGGAATATTATTTATATTAATATGTTGTATCAAATGACATATATTTTCAAAATTCAAAAGAAAATTTAAAAATTAATTCATTTCCAAAAGGCTTAGTAAACTTGTGCTGTTAATTATGGAAATCAAGTGAGTGAAGAATTGTCTATCCCATCTCATATATCTCTCTGTTGAGTCTCTCCTTCAGTTGACTACTAGTGAAGCAATATAATACTGGTTCCTATGAAAAGCACATTTGATGAAAGAAACTGGAACTTAAAAAGTAAAATTGATGTTTAGTTTAAGCTATGATAGGAACCCAAATCTCCATCAGCTAAAGGACAGTGATAAATACAACAGTCCCATCAGAGCTTGATGAAAATTGATGACTCAGTGGGCTGATTTAAATAGAGATGACTCACATTCCAGTAAATCTTCATTACTGTGAGCAATCCAGGTTGTAACCTTTTACTGTTCTTAGAAGAAATTGGTTATTGATCATAAACAAAAGTCATAGAATTTGATACAAATGTAATGAAATGAGAAGCAGGGAAATATCCTTCATGTTAATGGCAGTTGACACTACCTTCATTTGAAGTAACTCAAATCTACTTTAATGGGATTTTCTCCCCCAAGAACATTTTCTAATCCCTGAAATTTACTGTGTTCATTCCCTGTGATGTGTGGCAGGATTTATTTTCTGGAATAATGGCATTAAGCCCATAGAGCTTTCTTCAGTTTAAGACATATAACCTCTTTGTTCTCATTTCGTCTTAGTTTATGATTAAATGGAGCAGCACTTATAAATCTTCACAATTAATCATTAATTTCTCATAGGTCTTTTACCATGCAGTCTCTGGAACTAATTTTCAGATATGTACTTTTAAGTGTATCAGCAGCTTCCTTTACAAGTCACTAAGCAAAATGTATGCTTTGCCTTATTTCTATCTTTCTAGATTTTAGTTTGCTTTATTTTTTTTGTGACATTTCTTTTTGTATTAGAAATTCCAGATTAATTAAAAATAAGTGTTTTAGTATTAAAACAGGGGTTTAGAGAAAGACATTTTAAAATGACTTATTTTTCATAACGTTCATACTAATGGTTTAATATAGGCTGAGCTATGAATGAGATTCTCCCCTTTACTGTCTTAAAATACAGACATTATGAAAAAAAGAAAATCCTGAATATATATCCTTAGTAGGAAAGGTTAATTACTTAGAAATTAATTGCCATCTAATTAAACTTTAATTCCAAACACTGTATTCAGTTTAAGAAAGAATTTATCATTCACACAAAAATGCATCTTTATGGAGATATAATTTGAGCTTGTTTTTGCTGTTAATGTATAAAATGTATAATATTGTTATAATGTCACTTAATAGTAATTATTAACTCTATAAGCAAGATATAATCAATTTAAGCTCACAAATCTTAGGATGTTATTAATTAATCATTTTTTTTTTTTTAAAGATTTTATTTATTCATTTATCCCCCCCTTGCTGCTTGTGCTCGCTGGGTCAGCTAACCACGCCGTGCGGGCAGGCTTGCCTTCACCAGGAGGCCCCGGGAACCGAACCCGGGGCCTCCCATATGGTAAACGGGAGCCCTACTGATTGAGCCACAGCCGCTTCCCTTAATTAATCATTAATTTGCAAATCCTCAAAAGTATACACATTACTATAATTAACATTTTCTTCCATGACATATATAGTATCTCATAAATTTTTAATCTGTAAATTAAATGACACTGTAAAGATATGAATAGATAATCACGGACTGGGAGAAAATGAGCAAAATGTATATATGACAAAAAAACTTGTGTTCAGAATATATAAAATAATTCTATAAATCAATAATTCAGAAAGAAAACAATAAAAATGGGCAAATGAGTTGAACAGACACTTCACAAAAAAAGGCATATGAATGGAAAATAAGCCCATGAATACTTGCTCATCCTCATTAGTCATCATCATGAAAATGCATATTAAAATCAAAGAAAATTCCACTACACAAGCACTAAAATGGTTAAAATTTAAAACATCAACAACCCAAGTAGTGGTAAGGATAGAAAGCAGCATAATTCATCCATTTCTAGTGGATGTATGAAATAATACAAAAATTTGGACAATTAGTTGCAGTTTCTAAAAAATATATAATCTTTTATATTTTTAATTATTTCAAATTTATTGTTTTCTGCTAATATATAGACAGAAAATCAATTTTTGTATATTGACTTTTTACCTAGAAACCTTCTCAAAATTAAACACTATTGTTCTTCAAAAGGCTTTGTCAAGAAAGTAAAAAGGGTAGCCTATATAATAGGAGAAAAAGTTTGGAAACCACATAAGTGATAAAGATTTGATATCCATGCTGTATAAAGAGATCATACAACTCAATTTTAAACAGACATGAAACCCAATTAAAAAATGGACAAAAGACTGGAATAGACATTTTTCCAAACATGAAAATGCAAATGGTCAAGAAGTACATGAAAAAACGTTCATCTCTAGCTATTAGGGAAATGCAGATGAAACCTACAATGGGATACCATTTCACACCTTATAGAGTGATCATTATTAAAGAAAAAAAAAACCTACAAGTGCTGGAGAGGATGTGGAGAAACAAGAACACTTATTCACTGTTGGCAGGAATGTAGAATGGTGCAGCCTCTGTAGAAAACAGTTTAGCAGTACCTCAAGAAGTTAAATATAGAATTGCCATATGATCCAGCAATCCCATAACTAGAAATATATTCAGAAGAACTGAAATCAAGTATGTGATCTGACATTTGCACACCAATGTTCAGAGCAGCATTATTCACATTTGCTAAGATATAGAAACAAACCAAGGGTTCATCAGCTGATGAATGGTTAAGCAAAATATGGTTATATATATACAATGGAATACTCAGCTGTAGGAAGAAATGAAATTGGGATGGATATGACAACATAGAAGAATCTTGAGAAGATTATGTTGAGTTAAATGTCATACACAAAAGGACAAATATTGTGTGGTCTCACTAATATGAAGTAAATATGATGAGTAAACTCATGGAGTTAAAATCTATAATATAGGTTACTAGGAGAAAAAATTGGGGTTGAGAATGGGAGCAGATCCCTAATGCATGTAGAATTTTTAAGAGTTTATTTTAAAAGAGCAGAAATGAATAGAGTTGATAGTAACACATAACTAAAACTGCTGATTTATAAATGTGATTATGGCTGAAAGGGGTAGTCTATAGATATAAATGTCAATTGAAAGGAAGCTAGAGAATAATCTAAGGACTGTATAACAGTGATTTTGGTAGTGGATGAAGATTGTTGTTAATAGTATAAATACTAAAAATGTTCTTTTATAAAGTGTTAAGAATATGGTAATACATGGGGAAATTACAGTTAATGTAACTTGTAGATGATAGTTAACAGTAATATTGTAATATTTTTGCAACAATGGCAAAGATGATATTATATCAATTCTAAGGGACAATAGGGGGGGTAAAAGGAGGTATGAAATTTTTCCTTTTTGAGCAATGAGAATGTTTTAAAATTGACTGAGGTGATGAAACAGCACAACTCTGTGATGAAAATGAGAGCCACCGAGTGAACACTTTGAAAGGATTGTACAAAGCAAGGGTCTGTATAACTGTGACTCCTGTGGTGGATAATGGACTCTGTTAACAGAAGAAATATGAGAACATTCTCTCATGAACTATAACATATAAAATACAAATACAAGTTGTTAATCGATGGGTTGGGGAAAAATACACCAAGGTAAGATAGTGGCTATAGTTAGTCGTAATATTTTGATGGTACTCTTTCATAGTTGTAACAAATGATTCACAACAATGCAAGGTGTTGGTGGTGGGGTGATGTATGGGAGCCTTGTATGATGATATGCATGTGTTTGTAAGTTCACAAATTTTACTATACATTTATTGTTTATGTATTTTCATGTATGAATGATATACTTTGATAACATTTTTATAAATGAAAAAGAAAAAAATGTCAAAACAACTTTGGAATTGTAAAAATGGGTAGGGGCTGGAAGGACAGTAATGTGCTTGATAGAAAAGGTCTAGATTGCATTGAAGAGACTGTAGAAATATGAATGCTAAAGATACTTCTGTTAAAACCTAGAAGGAAATAATGAATATGTCATTGAAAACTAGAAGAAAGGTGATCCTTATTTTCAAAATGGCAGAGAATTTGGCAAAATTGAGTTCTGATGACAGATGGAAGATAGAATTTGAAAGTGATGAACTTGGATTTTTAGCTGAGGAATATCCAAGCTATATGTGGAAAGTGCAACCTGGTTTTTCCTTATGGTAAAATGCAAGAGGAAAAGGATATGCTGAGAACTGAACTTCTGGGCACAAAGAAACCAGAAATTCATGGTTTGGAAAATTCTGATTTTCCAGAAAGCAAGTCCCCAGAGAATAGTGCTCAATTTGAAGGTTTAACAGAACACGAAACAGTCAGCAATTTCTGTGGAAGCCAGGATTGGAAATGCAGTGATGCAGGAAGGATTTATGGCAATTCCTTTTGTATGATGGTTTGGACCCCTGTGTATTGCATGTAAAACCAATACGTTTTATGTGAGTTCTGTATTAACAGAACTTCTGCCAGTCTAGATTAAAATGAACAGAAAAGGGACAAAGTGAAGGAAAAAATAACTTCAAGGGCAAAACCATGGAAGCTGAGGTCTGGTCAGAATACATCTTCTCAAGGCAATAGAGCACATGCTCCATACATGTGGAAAGGGTGTGTCTGTCCCAGCACTAAGAGAGGCAAGTCTTCCACTCATTTGCTCAGAAAGAGTGCTGTTTCCCCAGTGTTCTGAGAGGGTGGAGCCTATGGCCCAGGGGTTGCAGAAAGTCTGGCCAAAAGTGCCTTGCTTGGGGCAATAGAGGCTGGTCCCCATCATTTCTGTAGAGCTTGGCTGCCATCACAGTGCTTGGAGAGGGTCAAGAGTTCACCCCAGTGTTCCAGGACAGCATGGCTACAAGGCAGGTGCTTGGAAAGGGTGGAGCTGCTGCTTCATCTGGCCTGAAGGACAAAACATTTTTACATAGATGACTCTCAGACCTTGAAATCTAATGGAGTATGTCCTTGGGGTTTCAGAATTGTTTGGGACCCATGACTCTTGTTTTCCTTCCAATTTCTCCTTTCTGGAATGGAAATATTTATGCCATGCCTGTTCTCCTTTGTTCTCAAGGTTTCACAGGTCCACAGGCAACGAGAAATGATGCCCCAGCACAGAAACACCTAGAGCCTATTTTGATGAGACTTTGTACTGAGCATTGTTCCTGAAATGACTTAACACTTTTGAGATATTGTGATGGAATGAATATATTTTGCATGTAGAAAAAAAAATGTCTTTTTTGGGGTCCAAAAGATGGAGTGTGGTGGTTTGAAGCTGTATGTATCCCACAAAAATATATTCTTAAATTTAATCCATTACTGTGGGTGTGAACCCATTTTAAGTAGGAACTTTTGATGAGGCTTCTTCAGTTCACATTTCACCTTCCTCAATAAGGATGGATCCTAATCCTATTATTGAAATCCTTTATAAATGAAATGAATTCAGAAATGAGAGATAAAGCTATAGAAGCAAGAAGCTGAAATCAACAAAACCTGGAAGAGAAAGGAGAGACCAGCAGACACCACCAGGTTGCTTGCCATGTAACAGAAGAGCAAAGGATTACCAGCAGGCAGTCTCTGGGAAGAAAGCATCACCTTGATGATGCCTTGATTGGGATATTTTCCCAACAAAAAAATTGTGAGCAAAATTCCCTTTGTTTAATCTGACCCATTTCATAGTATTTACTTTGAGTAGCTTAGGAGACAAAAAAAAATTAGATTTTAGCTACTAGGTTTGCTTTTCACAGTGTTATGGGTTTAAAATTTTGAAACTACTATCTTTATACTCTTGGCTTGAGCAAATTAGTAGATATTTTGAGAATAATGGGAGCTATAATTTTCACTGTTGGGAGCTGATTACAAATATGGAAAAGTTAATGGCTAAAATGTACAGTGTGTTGTTGATTTGAAAATAGAGTTATCACTATGAATTCATGGATTTTAATACATAGATAAAGAAAAAGATAAATACTATAGATATAGATGCATGTAGTATATCTATATGTGTGTCTGTGTGTGCATATATGTCCTTATTTTGTCTTGTGTGTGTGTGTGTACATATATTCATAAATTAAAAGAGATTGAGGAGGAATGACTTGTGAAGTTAAAATTCTGGAGTCTATGGTGAGTGGTGTAATCAACATGGTGACATAAGTCATCCCATGGAAAAGTCTTTCTTCAGAAACAACTAATAAAAGAACAAATCTCAATTGCTTGGAACTCTGGAGTATGATAGAGACTGGAGAAGAATGAACAAATGATTATAAGAAAAAGAAAAAACACCAAAATCAGTTAGGGGATTTTCATCCTGGCTCCTGTCAGTCCAGACCTCTCTCCCTCATTTTGTACCATGTAGATTGGTAGTCAAACAGAGGCAGTAGGGCCTGGGTCTCTCCTGCCATGGATGCAGACCATAGAGGCACTAACAGCCATGAGTTGGAACCCCACACATATCCAGGCACAGGGATCCAAATCCACAGAGTACCAGGCAGGACACAAGCAGCTGAGGAATGCCACATAAAAAAGTGCTCCCAAGAAAATAAGAGACCATGGCAGAACCGTTGGCAAGAGGTGCAGACACTCAATCCAGTCTCTGTTTGCTTAACTACCTAAATGCAAAACAGACCTTCTTGGATTTTCCCTATCTGGTTCCATGGGCAGGATAATA
Source organism: Tolypeutes matacus (assembly GCA_026826555.1). NCBI lineage: Eukaryota > Metazoa > Chordata > Mammalia > Cingulata > Chlamyphoridae > Tolypeutes > Tolypeutes matacus. The sequence continues at coordinate 14,361,252 of JAKSZT010046586.1, forward strand.
TAACAAGGAAGAAAGCAGAGCCAGTAAAGTCACACAGGGTAAAGGTGAAGGCGGCTGAACTGCTGTAAGACAGGACAGTTCCCAAACTTAAAAAGTGTAATGAAAGGGGACAATGAGTGAAAAAAGAGTGTAAAATTTTTTAAAATAATTAATTAAATAAATAAATCAAATTATCTGGGGAGAAAATTTTGTACAAAAGCAAATAGAAAAGGTTGAGATTTCCAGAGGAAAGGAAGCTTTCTCCTGGAGGTAAAATAATTCTGCACAAAAGCACAATATTAAAAATTATACAATATAACCAGGGCAAGAATCAGGTGCACAAGAGCTGAGAAAATCTGAACAATTAAACACTGGCTACTATAAGGTGGAGAATAAGTTGGAGAAAGTATTAAAGAAAAGCCTTAACACAAAGCCAGTGAACAATAAAACCAGAGGTCAAGGGGAGAAATTGACCTTCAGAGTTAATATATCAAAATAATCAGATGCCCAGACATCAACAAAATATTATAAAACATTATTTTATAAAGGAAAATATTACTCAGTCAAGGGAACAAATTAAAACCTCAGATGAGGCACAGAATTTGGAACAACTAATCAAAAAATTTCAAACAAATTTCATAAATCAATTCAAGGAGATGAAAATATGGATAGAAATAAACTAATGGTGGATATAGAACTAAAGGATATTAAGAAGATAATGTGTGAGCATAAAGAAGAATTTAGAAGTTTAAACAGAAACATAACAGAAAATATGGGGAAAAAGGGAAAAATAATGGATATTAAAAATACACAAGAACCATACAATAGCCAACTGGAACAAGCAGAAGAAAAAATCAGTAAATTAGAGGACAGGAAAATCAAAATTATCCAGTCAGAAGGACAGATAGAAAAAAGAATAGAAAAGTTTGTGCATTGTCTCAGGGACTTCAGTGATAGCATGAAGTGTACAAACATATGCATAATGGATGCCCCAGAAGGAGAAGAAAAAGGAAAAGGATAAAGAATATTTGAGGAAATATTCTTTCCCAACTCTTACATAAGATATAAATATACATGTCCAGGAATTACAAGATACTCAAAATAGATAATATACCTACTCCAAGACACATACTAATCAGAATATCAAATGCCAAAGATAAATAGATAATTCTAAAAGCAGCAAGAGAAAAGTGATTCATAATAGATAGATTATCCTTAATGAAATTAAGTGCCAATTTCTCATCAGAAACCATGGAGGTAAGAAAGCGGTGGTATGATATATTTATGGTACTGATGGAGAAAAACTTTCAGCTAAATATTCTTTATCTCGAAAAAAACTATCTTTTATAAATGAGGGAGAGTTTAAAATATTCACAGATAAATAGAAAATGAAAGAGTTCTTCAATAAAAGACTTGTCCTACAAGAATGGCTAAAGGGAGTTCTTCAGGTTGAAAGGAAAACAAAGGAGAGAGTAGCTTGAAGTAGTGTGAAGGAGTGAAGATCTTTAGTAAAGGAAAATAAAAAGGTAAAGGCAAAACCCAATAGTACTGTATCTTCAATAGACAATTCTACTCTTTAATTCTTATGAGTCAGAATACAATCAAACAAGAAAAAGTCATATTTTCTGATAATAGACATGTAAATTATAAAGAAGCAATATGAGACAAAAATAATATAAAGAGAGGAAACAGAGAATTATGGGAGTAAAGAATATGCATGCTACTGAAGTTAAGTTGGTATCTGTATTAGTCAACCAAAGGGGTGCTAATGTGAAATACCAAAAATGGGTTGGTCTTTATAAAGGGTATTTATTTGGGGTAGAAGTCCACAGATACCAGGCCATAAAGTGTTAAGTTTCTTCTCTCACCACAGCCCATTGCCATGTGTTAGAGCAAGGCAGCTGCCAGGGTTTGCCAGGGTTCAGGCTTCTGGGGTTCCTCTCTTCCCAGGGCTGCATTACTCTCCGGGCTTAGCTCCTGGTTCCTCCACAAGGTCAGCTGTAGATGATCAGGTGAACAGCTTGCTTCTCTTCTCCTGGGGCCTTCTTTCCAACATCAAAACTGCTTCTCAAAAAACTGCTTCAACTCTATTCTTTGCCTTGCCTTTTATATTCGATTCCCCATCTACCAAGGGGTAGGCTCAATGCCCTACTGATGTGGCCCAGTCAACGCCCTAATCATAACTTAATCATGCCCAGATTAACAGATCAGTGTACAAGCATGATCCAATTATATTTTTGGAGTTCATAATTACATCAAATTGCCAGAAGGCCACAGTATCTTTCCAAATTAGTAGTTTATGGACCTAGGTTGTGTAATATAAACCCCAGGGTACCACAAAGAAACTATTTTAAAAATATACAGACAAAGAAATGAGAAAAGGATCAGTCATATATATATCACAAATGATCACTATACAAAAAAAGAAGCTGGAATAAAGGAAAAGAGAGACAAAAATGATATGACATATAAAAATCAAAGGATAAAATGGCTGAAATAAGAACTGCTTTACAGTAATAACTCTGAATGTTAATGGACTAAATTACCCAATCTAAAGACACAGATTGGCAGAATGAATAAAAATGTATGATCCAGCTGTATGTTGTTTATAAGAGACTCAGCTTAGGGACCCAAAGACACAAAAAGGTTGAGAGTGAAAGAATGGAAAAAGAGAGATGGGGTAGCTATACCAATATCAGAAAAAATCAACTTTAAGCCAAAAGCTCTAACAAGAGATACAGAAGGAGACTATATACTCATAAGAGTGTCAATCCACTAAAAGGAAGTAACAATCATAAATATTTATGCACCACGGTGCCCCAAAATACATGAGGCAAAGAAAGACAAAACTTAAAGGAGAAATAGACACTTCTAGAATAATAGTAAGAGACTTCAATATACCACTCTCTGCTTCCTATAACAAGAACATTTAATCTATTTCATGTTCTCTCTTCCGTAAGACAAACCATTATATAGACTTAAACAGCATTAAATTTGTTGGCTAAAGCCCAGTTGAGATTTGGCCTTGTTCAAGTTCTTGAGGGATGGGGAGAAGGGACTAAAGGGCCAGCCCTTGCAGAACAGGTGTAGCATAGTGGTTGAGTGCCTGCTTCACATGTATGAAGCCCCAGGTTCATTCCCTGGTACCTCCTAAAGAAAAGCAATATTGTATTGGAGTCTTACCCAGTGGAATTAAGCAATAAAAATAGCACAAGGATTTGATAGGTAGAAAGAAAACTGTCATTGTTTGCAGACAACATGATTTTTTAAAAAGCCTAGCCCTTACTGCCTGGTCTTTGAGGCATCATCACTTTATTCTAATTTTGCCCAACAGTTACATATTAGAAATACTTAGAATATTACATACTAAAAGAGAAAGAATGGGAAATAATCATTGTTACCCATTCTACTACTATATTAGTGGTAGAAGGATTCTACCACTAATATTTTGGGTCACTCATTCTTAGATTGAACTCCTTACCAACAAAATATGGTGGATGAATTTGAAATATGAAGCCTCTTAGAATTTTAGGGTTTTCTAAAGAAGGAGGTCAATAGCATTCATTGGACTCTTTAAAAGGTGGAACAATTGTATATATAATGCAGAAGGCCATGGTTTTAAATATTCCTAGTGAACAATGAGAATATAAGATGTGGGATTAAACTTTTATTTCCATTTTACTTCTTTGTAGAAAAAATACCACTCTCATCAATAGATAGATCATACAGACAGAAGATCAATAGGGAAATAGAGAATTTGAATAATATGATGAATGAACTAGACCTGACAGATAAATACCGAATGTTATACCCCAAAACTGCAGGATATGCACTATTCTGAAGGGCACAGGGTCCACCTTGTTTGGGGTCACAAAACAAGTCTCTATCAATTTATAAAGATTGAAATGATACAAAACTCTTTCTCTGATCATAATTGAATGAATTGCAATGCAATGAAAATATACCAAATGTAAGATATGGGCTATAGTTACAGGTAATATTTTGATGATGCTCTTTCATAGTTAGTAACAAATTTTTCACAACAATGCAAGATGGTGGTGGTGGAGTGATGTATAGGAGTACTGTATGATAATATGCATATTTTCCTTGCAAATTCACAACTTTTACTGTACACTTATTGTTTACATATATTCATGTATGAATGATATACTTCAATACAATTTTATTTTTAAAAACTTAAAAAATTGAAATTATGCAATGCAACCTCTCTGACCACAGTGGAAGGAAACTGGAATTCAGTAACAGGCAAGAACTGAAAATGCACAAATACATAGAAGTTAAATAACAAACTCTTAATTAATCAATGGGTTAAAGAAAATATTACAAGGGAAGTCAGTAATATCTTCAAATGAATGAAAACAAGAACACACCATATCTAAATATATGAGATGAAACAAAGACAGTGCTGACAGGGACATTATTGTCCTAAATCCTTAAAAATAAGAAAGATCTAAAAGCAAAGAACTAATTGCATACATGTAAGATCTAGAAAAAGACCTAACTGCATACCTGGAAGATCTAAAATAAGAACAGCAAACTAAACCCAAAGCAAATAGAAGTAAAAAAAATAAAGATTAGAGCAGAAATAAATGAAATATACAATAAAAAAAAATTATAGCATTAACAAAACCAAAAGTTAGTTCCTTATAAAGATCAACAAAATTTACATACCTTTAGCTAGACTGACAAAAAAAAAAAAGTGAGAAGATGAAAATAAATAAAATCAGAAATGAGAGGGCAGATATTACTACTGACCTCATAGAAATAAAAAGATTCATAAGAGGGTACTATTAACAACTGTAGGCCAACAAATTAGACAATCTAAATGAAATGCACAAATTCTAAGAAACACATGAACAACTTACATTGACTCTAGAAGAAATAGAAGATCTCAACAGAACAATTACAAGTAAAGAGATTGAATCAGTCATCAAAAACACCCAACAAGGAAAGCCCAAGACTAGATAGCTTCACAGATGAATTCTACCTAACATTCAAAGAAGAATTAATCCTGATCAAACTCTTCCATAAATTGTAGAAGAGGGAGCACTACCTAATGTTCATTCTATGAATCCAACATTACCCTAATACCAATGCCAGATAAAGACATTACAGGAAAAGGAAATTACATATCAATTTCTCTTATGAATATAGATGCAAAAATCATCAACAAAATACTTGCTAATTGAATCCAACAGCACATTGAAAGAATCATATACCATGATCAAGTGGGTTTTATCCCAGGTATGCAAGGGTGGTTCAACACAAGAAAATCAATCAATATAATACACCACAATAAAAAAGGGATAAAACCACATGATCATTTCAATTGACACAGAAAAGGAATTTGACAAAATCCAGTATTCTTTTTTGATTAAAAACACATAGAAAAATAGGAATAGAAGGAAACTTCCTCTACAGGAAAAGTTTATGTCCTTTATCATGAAATGCTCACTGCTAACATCATAGTCAAGAGTGAAAGACTGCAAGCTTTCCTTCTAGGATCTGGAAAAATTAAAGGATGTTCATGGTCATCACTGTTATTCAACATTGTAATGGGAGTTCTAGCCAAGGCAATTAGGCAAGAAAAAGAAATAAAGACATCCAATTGGAAAGGAAGAAGTAAAACTTTTGCTACTTGCAGATGACATGATCTTACATATAGAAAGTCCCAAAAAATCTACAATGAACTTTCTAGAGCTAAAAAACCAATTCAGCAAAGTGGTTGGGGTACAAAATCAACATGCAAAAATCAGTAGTGTTTCTATGCATTAGTATTGTGCAATCTGAGTAAGAAATCAAGATAAAAATTCCATTTACAATAGTAACTAAGAATCAAATGTCTTGAAATAAATTTAATCAAAGATGTAAATGGCTTATACATGCAGAAAAAAACTTTGCTAAAAGAGATCAAAAAAGATCAAAATAAATGGTAGGACATTCTATATTCATGGATTGTTAGACTAAATATTATTAAAATGTCAGTTCTACCCAAATAACTTAGAGTTTCAATGCGATCTAATCAAAATTACAATAATCTGTTTTGCATAAATGGAAAATGCAAATATTAAATTTAATTGGAAATAATGAGTCCAAATAACCAAAACCATCTTTATTTATTTTTTTAAAGATTTTATTTATTTATTCATTTATCCCCCCCTTGCTGCTTGCGCTCGCTGGGTCAGCCAACCACGCCGTGCGGGGCGGGCTTGCCCTCATCAGGAGGTCCCGGGAACCGAACCCGGGGCCTCCCATATGGTAAACGGGAGCCCCACTGATTGAGCCACAGCCGCTTCCCCAAAACCATCTTTAAAAAGAAGAAAGAATTTGGAAAACTCACACTTCCTGACTTTAAAACTTAATACAAATATATAGTGGTTAGAAGAGCATGGTACCAGTAAAAGGACCTGTATAGACCAATGGAATAAAATTGAGAGTTCAGAAATAGACCATCACATCTATGGCCAACTCATTTTTTATAAGGCTTCTAAGTCTACTCAGCTGGGAAAGAATAGTCTCTTCAACTGAATAGATCACATGCTGAAAGAACTGGATATCCAAATGTAAAAGAATGAAGGTAGACACCAACCTCAAACAGTATACAAAAAAAATCAACTCAAAATGGATCAAAGATTTAAATATAAGAACCAGAACTTTAACACTCCTAGAGGAAAACATAGGGAAATATCATCAATATATTGTGTTAAACATTTTCCTAAACATTACACTGAAAACAGAAACAACAAAAGAAAAAATAGATAAATGGGCTTTATCAAAATGAAAATATTTTTGTACATCAGTGGACTTTATCACTAAAGTAAAAAGACAACCAATTCAATGGGAGAAAATATTTGGAAACTATAGATCCAGTAAGGGTTTAAAACACAGAGTATCTAAAAAAAATTCCTACAACTAAAAAAAAAAAAAAAAGACAACCAACCCAATCTAAAAATGTGCAAAAAGCTTGAATAGTCATTTTTCCAAAGAGGATAAATATACAAATGGCTAAAAAGCACATGAAAAGATGCTCAGCATTAGTTACTAAAGAAATGTAAATCAAAAGCACAATGTGATACCATTTCATTCCCATTAAAATGGCTATTATTAAAAAAAAAAAAAATTACAAGTGTTGGAGAGGATGTGGAGAAATAAGAAAACTCATTTATTGCTGACAAGAATGTAAAATGGTGCAGCTGCTATGGAAGACAGTTTGACAGTTCCTTAGGGAGCTATGTATGAACTGGCGATCCCTCTATTAGTTATACACTCAAAAAAATATACCTAGCAGGAACTCAAACAGATAGTTGTACATGTTCATTGTGGCATTACTCACATTTGCCAAAAGATGGAAGCAACCCAAATGTCTATCAAGTGAATGAATGGATAAATAAAATTGGTATTTACTTACAATGGAATATCATTTAGCATTAAAAAGGAATGAAGTTCTGATTCATGTAACAACATTGATCAACCTTGAAGACATCGTGTAGAGTGAAATAAGCCAGACATGAAAGGAGAAATATTGTATGTTCTCATTGATATGAAAAAATTCAAATAAGTAAATTCATAGCTTCAGTATCTAGAATACAGATTACCAGGGACAGGGTTGGGCCTAGGTAAAGTGGAGTTAATGCTTAAATTGTACTGAATTTCTGTTTGGGTTGATTGTAAAGCTTTGATAATGGACGGTGGTGACGGTAGCACAACATTGTGAATTTAGTTAACGCTGAATTATATATGAATGTGATTAAAAGGGAAACTTTTAGGTCTATATATAATACTAGAATAAAAATTAAAAGAAAAATATAGAACTGTACAACACAGCGAACCCTATTGTAATTGATGGACTAAAGTTAATAGTACAGTTATAAAAATGTTCTTTCATGAATTATAGCAAGTGTACCACACCAATGTTACATGTTAATAATAGGGAGGTATATGGGATCTCTATTTTTACATATTTTATTCATGATATTTCTGTAATCCTACAACTTTTCTAACAAAAAAAAAATTATAAAAAAGAAAAGAATTAGTCTATGGCACTAGAATCCAGGAAAAGAAAGTAAGTCAAAGATGAGACAGGTGTCATCAATTATGCCAAATGCCTGTGATAGTCCAAAGAAGAAGAGATTGAGAAATGACCACTGATTTTAGAAATTGGGAAGTCACTGGAAACCTTGATTTGGATATTTTGGGTAAATGTATGGAATCAAAATCCTGATTTAAGAGACAAAATTAAGCTTAAATGGAAATGGGAAGAGAGGTATTTGAGAAAGTATGTACTTTCAACTACTTTGAGAATTTTTATTGCAAAAAAGAGTGAAGCATGAGTGACACCTTGCAGGGAGAGTGGAGGCAAGTGAAGTTTTTGCTTTTTATTTCCTATTTCTTTTTGATATTAGAAGTAACAGCAAGTGTTTATGTTACTGGGAATGACTCAGTAAATAAAAACAGACAAAAGATGATGATATAAGACAAGAAGGGCATGGTTGTTGGAGTGACATCTTTGAGTAGGTGAGATAATATGTGCTCTAGGAGTAAGTAGAGGAATTAGTTTTATACAAAAGTAACGATGGATCACCTATGATAACAGGTGGAAAGGCAAAGTATGCAGACATAGGTATTTGTAGATGAGTAGAGGTGGGAGTGAAAGTCTGTAGAATTTTTTTTTCCTGACACCTTCAATATTTATGGTGAAATAGGAATCAAGGACATCAACTGAGTATGAGGCTGGGAGGAGGCATGTTGGTGGTTTGGGGAGAAAGGAGAATGTATGAGATGAGTGGAAGACTTAATCTTTTAGGAAAGTAAAGTAAGATTAACAGAGAGTATTAAAGGCCCTATGCTCTTTTTGTTCATGGATTTATAGTGAGACAGGAATTGATATTGTGCGTTTTTTCCATCGCCATCCTACTTCATGGATACATATGCAGGTATTTGAAGTACACAGGAGCTATATTTAGCCAAGCTCACTAATGAAGCAAGGGAAGTGAAGGGTTATCAAAAAGAATGATTATAATGATTAAGAGTATAATTTAGACTATATAAAGAGGGAAAATTGATTGTTAAGGGTGTGAATGACCCTGAAATCAACGGATTAAAGTGGAGTGAATGGGTTATTGGAGGGGGGAGTGTGACACTAAAGGAAGTAAGATGGAGAAAGAGAAGAGTTATTTAAAGTGAAATACAGACAAGGAAGTCAATGAATTACAGAGTTTTCAGTAATGAGGTCTAGGGTATGGCTCGGGAATGGCTGAGGAAAGGTGGAAGTCAAGAGGAGGAATGCTCAAGAAATTGAGAGGCCAGGGTGCTGGGAAATTCATCTATGTGTACATTGTTTAACATTACCAAGAAAGAAGTCAGAGGGGAGTTAAAGAAAATGAGAAAGAGCCAGGAGCTAAAATCTTTGAAAAAAAAAAAACGAACAGGAATAACCAAGGCATAAATAGATGGTAGAAACAACGAAAGGTAGTGGTGCTACAATCTGTTATCATGGGGGATTGCTTAGAAAGGATCATGGGAGAACAATCTAAAATGGTCTGAAAGCAAACATGAAGATTACATATTGCTCCAATTCCATCTTAAAGCCAGTGATAAGATGTTTGGGGGTGGAAAATCGTCTATTGACTGAAAGCTGCAGAGCTTTGGGGAAATGTCTATTCAAGTTTTTTGCCCATTTAAAAAAATTGTGCTGTTTGTCTTTTTTACTGTTGAGTTGTAAGATTTCTTTATATATTCTGATTATTAAGCCCTTATTGGATATGTGGTTACCAAATATTTTCTCCCATTGAATAGGCTGCCTTTTCACTTTCTTTACATAGTCCTCTAAAGCACAAAAAATATTCAATTTTGAGGAGGTACCATTTATCTATATTTTCTTTGGTTGCTTGTGCTTTGGGTGGTAAGCCTAAGAAACCACCGCCTAACACAAGATATTTAAGATGCTTTCTACATTGTCTTCTAGGAGTTTTATGGTCCTGGCTCTTATATTTAGGTCTTTGATCCATTTTGAGTTAATTTTTATAAGATGTGAGATAGGGGTCTTTCTTCATTCTTTTGGATATGGATATCCATTTCACCCAGTACCATTTATTGAAAAGACTGTTCTGTCTCAGTTGAGTAGATTTGGCAGGCTTATCAAAAATCAAAATGTGGGAGATGTGAAGGTCTATTTCTAAACTCTCAATTTGATTCCATTTATTAGTACATCTGTCTTCATGCCAGAACTGTGCTGTATTGATCACTGTAGCTTTGTAATATATTTTAATGTCAGGAAGTGTGAGAACTCCAACTTTTTTCTTCTTTTTCAAGATGTTTTTAACTATTTGGGGACCCTTATCTTTCTAAATAAATTTGATATTGGCTTTTCTATTTCTGCAAAGTAGGTTATTGAAATTTTGGTTGGAATTGTGTTGAATCAATAAGACTAATATTCAGTCTTCCAATCTACGAAATTAGGATGTCCTTCCATTCATTTAGGTCTTCTTTGATTTCTTTTAGCAATGTTTTGTAGTTCTCTGAGTACAGGTCCTTTACATCCTTGGCTAAATTTACTTCTAGATATCTTTTAGTTGCTATTTTAAATGGAATCTTTTTCTTTGATTTCCTCCTTAGATTGCTAATCAGTACTGTATAGAAACACTACTGATTTTTGCATGTTTATCTTATATCCTGCCACTTTGCTGAACTAGTTTATTAGCTCTAGTAGATTTGTTGTTGGTTTGGGGGCACTTTCTAATTACAGGATCATTTTATCTGCAAATAGTGCAAGTTTTACTTCTTCCTTTCTTATTTGGATGCTTTTTATTTCTTCTTCTTGACTAATTGCTCTAACTAGAACTTATAGCTCCATGTTGAATAAGAGTGGTGACAGTGGGAAGCGGCTGTGGCTCAATCAGTAGGGCTCCCGTTTACCATATGGGAGGCCCCGGGTTCGGTTCCCGGGGCCTCCTGGTGAAGGCAGGCCCGCCCACACGGCGTGGTTAGCTGACCCAGTGAACACAAGCAGCAAGGGGGGGATAAATGAATAAATAAATAAAATCTTTAAAAAAAATAAATAAATAAGAGTGGTGACAGTGAGCATCGTTGTCTTTTTCCAGATCTTAGAGAAAAGCTTTGAGCTTTCCACCATTGAGTATGATGTTAGCTGTGGGTTTTTCATATATGCCCTTTATCATGTTGAGGAATTTCCTTCTGTTTCTAACTTTTGAAGTGTGTTTTCATGAAAAGCTGCTGGATTTTGTGAAATGCCTTTATTTCATCAGTGAAGATGATCATGTAGTTTTTCCCCTTCATTTGTTAATGTGTTGTATTACATTAACTGATTTTCTTGTGTTGAACCACCGTTTCATACCTGGAATAAAACTTATTTGATCATGGTATAAAATTCTTTAATGGGCTGTTGGATTTGATTTGCAAGGATTTTGTTGGAGATTTTTGCATCTATATTTATTAGAGAGATTGGTCTGTAATTTTCTTTTCTTACTTGTCTTTATCTTGCTATGATATTTTGATGATGTTGGCTTCATAGATGAATTTAGTTGCATTCCTTCCTGTTCAATTTTTTGGAAGGGTTTGGACAAGATTGGTATTATCTTCTTTGAATGATTGGTAGAATTTCCCTATGAAGCCATTGGGTACTGGGCTTTTCTTTATTGGGAAGTTTTTGATGACTGATTCAGTCTCTTTACTTGTGAATTGTTTGTTGAGATCTTCTATTTCTTCTAGAGTCAGTATAGGTTGTTCATGTATTTCTAGGAAATTGTCCATTTCATACATTGGCATAAAGTTGTTCAGAATATCCTCTTATGATTGTTTTTATTTCTGTGGGGTCAGTAGTAATGTTACTCCTCTCATTTTTTATTTTATTTACTCACATCTTCTCTCTTTCTTGTCAGTCTAGCTAAGGGTTTGACGATTTTATTGATTTATTGATTTTGCAAAGAAAACTTCCGGTTTTATTGATTCTCTCAATAGTTTATATAGTCTCAATTTCGTTTATTTCTATTAATATTTGTAATTTCTTTCCTTCTGCTTGCTTTGGGATTAGTTTGCTATTCTTTTTCTAGTTCCTCTATATGTGAAGTTAGGTCTTTGACTTTAGCTCTTTCTTATTTTTTTTTAAATGTGGTTTAATTTAGGGCTATAAATTTCCCTCTCAGCACTGCCTTCACTGCTACCCACAAGTTCTGATATATTGTTTTCTCATTCCCATTCATCTCAAGGTATTTTCTGATTACTCTTGCAATTTCTTTCTTGATCCACTGCCTGTTTAAGAGTATGTTGTTTAACCTCCATATATTTGTGAAATTTCCAATTCTCTGCTTGTTATTCAAGTTTCATTCCATTATGATCAGAGAAATAACTTTGTATAATTTTAATGTTTTTAAATTTATTGAGACTTGTTTTGGGACACACAACATGTGGTCAATCCTGGAGAGTGATCCATGAGCATTTGGGATGCATGTATATCCTGCCATTTTGGTGTACAATGTTCTATATATATATGTTAGGTCTAGTTTATTTGTCATATTATTCAAGTTCTCTATTTCCTTATTGATCCTTTGTCTAGATGTTCTACCTATTGATGAGAATGGTGTATTGAAGTCTTCAACTATTATTGTAGAGATATCTATTTTTCCCTTCAGTTTTGACATTGTTTTTTTCCTATATTTAGTATACCCAGTTAGGTGTATAAATATTTATTTTTGTTTTTCCTTCTTGGTGTATTGCCCCTTTTATTACTATATTATGTCATTCTTTGTCTCCTATAACAATTTTGCATTTGCATTTAAAGTTTTTTTTTCCTCTGATATTAGTATAGATCCCTCAGCTCTTTTTTGGTTACTGTTTGTGTGGAATATCTTTTTCCAACCTTTCACTTTCAGCCTATTTGTATCCTCGGGTTTAAGGTGAGTCTTAGTGACAGCATAAATGGCTTATGTTTTTATTCATTCCACCAGTCTGTGTCCTGTGTCTCTTAATTGTATCCTGTCATTTCTTTACAGCCTGCAGAACTGCCTTTTGTATTTCTTATAGAGCAGGTTTCTTATTAATGAGCGCTCTCAGTTTCTGTTTATATGTGAGTATTTAAAACTCTCCCTTTTTTTTTTTCCCTTAGGAGTCACCTGAGATTGAACCTGGGACCTCATACATGGTAAGCAGACACTCAATCAACTGAGCTACACCCACTCCCATCTCCCTTTTTGAATAACAGTTTTGTAGGATAAAGGATTCTATGCTGGTAGTTTTTCTCTTTCACTGTCTTAAATGTTTCATACTACTAACCTGATCTCTATGGTTTCTGCTGAGAAATCCTCACTTAATTTTATTGCTGTTTCCTGATACGTGACAAATCACATTTCTCTTGTTACTTTCAGGATTCTCTCTTTATCTTTGGCATTTGATACCCTGATTAGTATGTGTCTTAGAATTGGTCTATTCAGATTTATTCTGTTTGGAGTACTTGTACTTTTTGAACTTAGTTATCTGGCTTTCACTGGGTTAACAAGGGCACTTTCAATTTTAAAGTTTTGGTGGGAAATGTAAACTAGGTGGGTTTTTTCTTGAGGAAAATATCTTAAAGTGTTTTCTTGGCTTTATGAAAAGGGGTGTTAATGGTAAACTTCTTTATGTAAGGAAGTGACACTAATTGGGGTTGAAAGCAGCTAGTAAGAGGTGAAGAATGGTCTTAATGGGTTGGAGGTGGGGCAGGCTGTGGAGATGGCTGTAATATGGGTGGAAAAATGCAGAGAAGAGGGGAGGGATGTGACCAAAGGAAAATTCCCCATTTTTCAAAATATTAGAATAGTATTATCTAATGTACAAATTAAAATTGGTGCATGCATTGAGCTAGGTTGTAATCCTCCACTATTACCCTGGAGTTTCACTAAAATATGTTAGACCTGGAAAAACCTTGTGTTGTTTGTGCTTTGGAGAGGAGAGCATAGGGGCAGCACTCAGCACGTGGAGGAAAGGTATGGAGAAGGATGTCAGGTCCAGGAATAAGATGCAGAGCAGAGAGATCAGTGGAAACAGGGCAAATGGAACAGATGGGAATGGGAAAAATAGACATTTGGACACTTGGGATGGGGCTGGTTTAGCCTGCATAGTATGTGATGTGGGCTGGGGTGGGGCTAGGGGACAAGCATAAGTTTATTTAGGGGGAAAACAGAAATGTAGATGATTTAGGAACTCCCACATTTATAAGAAGATGGATTTTGCCTACAGTCCTCTAGTTTTTCCAAATTTTGCTCTTGGAAAACTAAGAAGCTTCAAATTTAGACAGCACTGTCTTATAAACTCACAAAATCTCTTTCACTGAAGTACACAGTGCTCATTTTTGAGCCCTGACTTTTATTTAACATTTCAACATTTTGTCTTCCTTTTTCTAATGAATTATACAGCTGGATATTTTTCAGTTTTGCCCTGACTTCCAGGAAGCTCTGAGTTAAATTTGCTGCTGAAGCAATGCAAATGCATTAACCTTATTGTAAACATTTTTGCTGCTTCTCCTTTCTTTTATTATGCCTATATCATAAAATTATATTTGATGTCAAAGATCACAGTGATTTCCTCTGTGGAAGGGGTGGGCAAGTGGTGGTAAATGAGGACTTTTTTCTTGTATATATTGTTTTTATTTTTATAGGAATAAAGAAACATTTTTAAAATAAAGTGAAAACTTGAATTCAGAGTAATATAAGGTGCTGTATACTATTTCTCTTCATGTCCAAGCTCCTTGTGGGGTCCTTTGGGCCCCCAGCCCTGGTTCTCCCTCTCTAAGGGAAACTCAGCACACAGTTCACAGCTGCCTGCATGACCAGGACACAAGTTAAAATGTAATAAATCTCGTCACAGGAGAACAAGATACAGCTGGTATCATAGACTGTAATTTTTTCCAGGCTGTACAATTTTTTCCTTCAGTAACATCACCAGACACCATTTATTTGCTTCATGTGACCCTAGCAGAAACTCTATTATTAAATGTTCTTGTTCTGAGACTGCACATATTGCCCCTCATTTTCCCACCTTTTTGTGGAGCGCTATCTTCATTCTCTAGACCACCACTATCAGAGAGAATCTCTCCTGTCCATAAGTCCCAATAAATAAATCTCGTGTCTGACACTACTGTACCAAGTTGTCCTTTGGACTTGCTGCCACCCTGACCCATGCACTTCAGGATCTGGGTTGCGATACTCCTTTCCCCAAATCTCTAATTATCTAAAGTCAAAAGTTTAGAGTATTTTTTTTTTTGATTATGGGAAAAATTTTGCATGCTTCTTTCTTGCTAATCTCCCAAAGGAACTGTTGCTAATATGGTAAATGTCCGATTTATTATGTGCTTTATAGAAAATTTTATTCTGTGTTTTATTTACTATCAAATGTAAAACAAATTATTTGGAAAAACATATCAGGTTAGCAAATTGCAGATTTAATGTGTGCATTGCTAACATAAGAATAAAATACTTTTAAAATATTTAGATAGTTTTTCAAATAGATCCTATAATATCCCTAAGAAAAATGAAAGGAGCTAGAGGAGCATATGCAAGAAAATGGTGTAGAAAGCTAATTTTCATCACAGGGATTAGTTAAATCAATCATTCTTGGTTTGGCTTTACTTGATGATTAAAAAGACTGCAATGCCTTGAAACCTGTGGACTGCATTTTCTCTGGTGGCTCAAATTGCATGCCATGATGTGTACGTTTTTTTGTTTTTGTTTTTTCTTATTCACGTCTAGATCTCAAATAATTTCAATTAGGTTTGGCTATTATTATTAGCATTTGTAACTGGCATAAGACCAAAGAAAGTCTCTAAGGATAGTTAGGCAAGTGAATATAATTGTGGGGACCTTCATTTTCTGTGGGAACCCATACATCTCTTTGCCAACACATTTACTTTTTAATTTTGTTTGCATTGGTTTCCTTGATCAAAGAACACCAATTGGAAACACCTGGATTTTGTTCCTACCCCAATGAACAATCCTCTCTTTAGCTATGTCCAAATCAACAAATGAGAGGGATGCTTTCACTGACTCAGCAGAAAATACACCCAAATTGTAAGAGCTTGCTAAGTAGAAAGATGTTATACAATTCAAATAACCATGCCCCTCTCCCCAAATTTTGCTAAAATACCCTACTGAACTGTGTACATGTTAATTTTGGATAAATTGTGTTAATCAATACATTGGAATATCATTATGATGGGAATGTGAAACCCCATAGAGACAAAATTTCCCTTGAAAATCTCTTATATCATCTATAAACTAACAGTAACTTCCAAACCAGAATCACAGTCAGTGTGATGAGATGTTTGCAAGAGGAGATGTACAGAGGTTTTCAATCTCATTACCAATCTTGTATGTATGTTAAGTGAAAGAAATACACATGAACATAGGGGAATCCATAAACACAGATGTAATTCCAATGGTATTTTGCTTTTGAAAATATGATTTGGACATTTTCTTCCATCATGGTTAGCTATAATCTAATGTTTAAAAACTCTAGTACTCAACCCATGAGATGGTGAATTGGTGCTACATTTTTAAAGTCCCATGGGAGAGTTAGATATTTGGGTACACTTCATCCATTCTCCTCAGTCTCTTAGTGTCAGAATCCAGAATTGATTCAATGTGTCAATGTACCCAGTCAAAGGGCTATATTGCTTGGCCAGATTGAGCAATGACAAATATACAAAAATATTGAATGATATTTTCCATTAAGCATTCTTTTAAAGAGAAAAGCTGAGCTCACTTCCCATTCTGCTGCCCAGAACATGCATGTGATGGCTGGAATTCTAGCAATTGTTTTGCATCATGAGGACAAGGATCATACTCTAAGGGTGTCAGAACAGAGTGTTAGAAGGAGCCTGGATCCCTGATGTTTTATGGAGCTGCTGTGCCAACTCTGAACTGCCTCTCATTTGTTCGTTTGGAATTCCTGACACATATAGGTAAACCTAGTTCTAATATAAGTTAGTTTCAACATATTTCTATATATGTTTTGTTATTTGTCTAAATGAAGTTGCTCAACTTTCTGAATTCACAGAAGCCTACTGAAAATATTTTTAATATTTTTATTGAAAATTATGCCTTATATAAATTAAAAATGCTCCCATTGTCATGCTTAACATTTTAGTTTGAATTGTGCTTTGATGTTCATTTTGAGCCCTTTTTCTTACAGTTTGCACTCTGTCAGATATATTTTGACCCATTATTTTATTGTGTAACTGTCTGTTTTACTTTTGGGAAGTTGTACAAGTAAATTCTTCACGTGGTAGATTGGTGGGGAGGGGGAGCTGATCTTAGCCTTTGCCTTTTTTCTTTTTCTTTTTTTTTTTTTGAGTAGGCAAGGGAATAAAGAGTTTATTGAAAAACAGGAAAATGAGAAAAGTACACGGTCCAAGGCATGGATGGCGGGCATGCTGCAGAATGAGATGTGCTGTCTTTTATTAAGAAAGTCAAACCCACCTACATTTCTTTATAGCAGATAGAATTGCTATTACTTCTGTCATTTCTTTACACTTATTGATTTATTGCTCCTTGTTGTTTGTTTTGTTTTCTTTCTTTATTGGGCTAAAATTAGATAGGGTCTGGCTTTCATCTTACCGGTTTTCTCTCTGCTACCTTCTTGACTATGCTCCACACAAACTGGCCTTTTTTCAAGTCTTCTGAATCCTATGTTCTTTACCCTTTACACTGCTTTGCACATGTTTTTTCCTGATTTAAGTACTACTCACCTTTCAGATCTCAGCACAAAGTTTACTTCTCTATGGGTTATATGGTCTCTGGTTATCATATACCTTTGTTTATAGCACATAGCAGAGTTTCGATTTTTTGTTATTTAGTGTGAGTATATGCTTAATGTATTTCTTTCCCACTAGAATTTAAACTCCATAAAGGAGGTCTGTGCCTTTTTTACTCAACATTTTGCTTGCAGTGCCTGCACAGTTTATATTCCAAATGGGAACTCAGGAAATAAAGAGGATTATCTTCTCTAAGTAGATAAAACTGATAATTATAACTTGGGGGCAAGGAGGAGAGAGTAGCACATTAAATGTAACAAGCCTGCATTCTAATTGCAAAGGGTAAAATCTGAAGATAACTACATGGGCATTTGCAATTCAAATAATGTTTAAGTATTAAGGATTTCAAATTCTCCTTTGGAAACAGAATTATTTAATACAGTTTATAAAAGTAATGTTGAATTGTGAATATAACAAAAGGAAGTTTTTTGAAAGGATAAGAGAAATGACAATGGGAGAGAAGTGGAATAACTTAGAACACAAATATAATAAAAGCTTAAGAGAAAAAATAAACAAAATTCAAAGAATATTTTATTCTTTTTTTTTTTTTTTTTTTTTGCCTGCCCATCCTTAGTCTTACTCTAATTCACTTGATAAAATTACCACCAGAATAATCCTCCCAAAGATCATATCACATCTTTGCAAAATCTTTGAGGAGTTCTCCATAGTCTACAGCAGATTTAGTCCTGCTTATCATTGAGTATTTTCTCAAAATTAAGAAATACAATTTTCTATCATTTATTCTTGATGTACTTTAATTTGGGGGGAAAGGCTGACTTTCTTAGTTCTGATTTCAAATAATTCATAGCATACACCAGGAATTTGAATGAATCCATGTGAGGCAGGCTAGATTAGGAATCAATAGACAGATCTGGAACCTGGCAGAAAAACTGCTGCCATTAAACTCGAGGCCATGGATATCTCACAAGATAGAGGCTAGAAGAACCTTGTGAGAAACCCCATGTGGACCAGGATTTCCTCTGGAAGCCAGGAGAAGCCCCGGATATTCTCTAGGGGCCTTATTATTGTACCCTCCCTGGGGATTGATGGGTAGAATAACCAATCAAAACAGAAAACAGCTGGAACTCTTCCCTTCACATTAGCAAAGGGGTGGAATAATTAATGGTTTGAAAAGCAAGTGTGAAATCCAAATGTCCCCCGTTCTTGCCTTTTTCCTCCTGCCTGGATCAGCACGCAAATAAACCTGGGCATTTTGTAATCTGTAATGGAGAATTTTAAGTCTAAAAATCAGCCCTCTTTATCTCTTTTCAGCCCCTTTCCTCTCTACCTGGGACCCATAATCTGTTATTTTCTCCCATTTCTCTTCTCTCCATTCCTTAATAAATTACTGGCCTAACTAAACTGGCTTGCACTTAATATTCACTTTTTGTACTTTAGCCAAGGACCTAGAGAAAATCTGGCAGCATATTTTGGTGACTGCCAGCCAGGAGAAGAGGTATTGGTGAATCTATGAGTCAGAGTAGGAACTACAGCCTGTTTAATGCCCTCTTTTGCTTATCCATTTTAAACAGGTTTGCCTATGGGCCCCCAGAGGACATAATCCGGGGACGGAGGAGGCCTGGGCGCAGGATCTCTCCGTGTCCTCACCATGCCCAGGTTTGTTAGATATGAACCCAGCTAAGAAGCCAGGGGTGCAGGGAAGAGGCTCAAAGTAGGGCCCTGCCAAGAAAGGTTCCAGCAGGTCCATGCCTTTGCAGGCCCGCCTTCCTATCAACCACACCCAGCTACCTGGTCTGGGACGGGGTGGGAAGGTGGCGGTGGGCAGGGCCAAGGTGAATGTTGTGGGGCAGCCCGGGTTCCCTTTCCCATGGGGGTCACGGGCCAGGGCTCTTTCATAATTAACCTGGAACTCCACATTTAATCTTCTCACTTCCTACTACTGAATTTCTCATTACGGGTTTGTAAAATGCTTTGGAATGTCTTGAAAACTGTAAAGGTGAAAATGCATTTGCTAGTGAAGTTCTGGTTCAGCCCACAGCATGGGAGGTTATTGCTTTAGGATGCTCTAGATGCCCCAAGGACTGTTAGCTGGAACAATTGATCTCTAATCTCTTAATGGCCTTTAATGGCTGGTTTAACTGGGAAACTTCCAGGCAGTAGAATCATAAACTAGGACTGCTTTTATGAACTTTGTAAGAATAGGTGGAAGAAGAAGTTTTCATCCCTTTGCCAAGAAAGAGCAATGCATAGCTTGGTAGCTTCAGTTCAGAACCTACTCTGGGCATCTCCCAAGTCCAGGACATCCCAGAAATGATTGGCAGCAAGGGCTCTGTGATTCCTGGGTTGGCGGGAACCAGAGCAATAACTCTGAATGTCCCCCAAGACTTTAAGCGTCTTGGGCTTCAGTTCAGGGAGCAGCCAAATGTCCCCTGAGACTTAACTCAGGTGCTTCAGTTTGGATAACAGTGCAGTCTCAGACCCTGGAATGCCAGGGGTGCTGGCAACCAGGGCAGTAACTCTGAATGTCCCCCAAGACTTTAAGAGCCTTGTGTGCTTCAGCTCAGAGACCAGAACAGTAACTCTGAATGTTCCCCAAGACTTGAGGGCCTTGGGAACTGTGGTTCAGAGAGCAGCCAAATGTCCCCTGAGACTTAGCTCAGGTGCTTCAGTTTGGGTAACTGTCCCCAACATCACCCACCAATTCAGCTTGGGTGCTTAGGTCTGAACTTATGTTTTTTGGCATCTCCCAAGACCTGGGTCAGCTATGGGGCCGCCGATTGGCAGGGCTCTGAATTAAATTCTCAGGACGCTGAGACCAGAGCATCAGCTCCAAATTATTTGGGATGGTAAACATTTTAGTCAAACTTGGACTCTGGGACGCCGAATCAGTTGACTAAAAAGCACTTCTTCATTCTTCCTAGAATAATGGGCATGATGGTCTCTACCAACAAACTCCCATAAGAGTGTCTTCTCAGAGATCAGAAAATTTGCCTACTGCTGGTCTACATGGCCACAGTATAGCTGAGAGCAGCTTCTGTATAGAACACTGAATTCCAGTTAAACCAGTCTAAGAGAGGAGGACAGATAGATCTGAGGGCCAGAAACTTCATGTCATGTCTCCTTAAAGAAATGAGGAAATATACCTCAAACTTCCATTAACTCCCTTTTAGAGACAGCCTTCTTAGTTTTAAACTCAGTTGTGCCTATAAAGGGGTGTGAATAAGGATCAAGATCCAGACCAGTTACTAAACCTTTCCTGGAAAATAAAAAACCTCATGTGCCATCAATTAATATCAACAAGTTCCTAGAAATGCTAAGGGTATAAAACTCTCTCTTCTGTTTTAATCTGTGCTTAACTTTGTGTTCAACTTTGAAATCTGTGTTTAACTTTGTCAGCTTGCTTGTGTCTAGGAAATCAGATTTGATATTCACGTGTTACCAATTGGATAATGGTCAAAGGTAACCTAAAAATGAGTCTTTAAATGTCAATACTGTCTTGTGAGTGGATTTAATGTATAAATCCCAAATGGAATTGGTTCAATTGCTAGAAGAGCAGAAAAACTTAGTTTTTAACTAATAAAATTCTTGTGGTTTAGTTAATAATGGTACCCAATTCGTCTTAAAGTAAAAACTTACTAGAAACTGTAACTAAGAGTTAAGATCATTTATAGATGCCTTTATGTTACAAAACAGCAGAAGGATAATAACTGAAATTATAACTGGGTGGATTTAGCCTAAACCTACTATTGTAAGTGTAAATCTTAAATTGAACATAACTTAGTTTATGGTCACTTCAGACCTAGCCTCACGCCTTGCCTTTGCTTATGGTTATTTCATGACAGCTTCTGCCCACTATGGCTAGAGGGAAAGCAAATTTAAGACATCCCTGTCTCCTGTCCTTCTACTGGTATTAGTGACTGCTTTCTCTCATGGCTCCAAGTGTGGACTAAATTGCTACCTGGTGGAATTCTCGACCCCTTGGGGTTGAACGTCCATTCTTCCAGCCCAGCAGCTGCTGGAGTCATGTTACCTCCGAGGACTGGGAAGTGAGGGAGGCCTCCCGCCTTGACTATTGGGGATTCCTAAAAGCGGCAATTCATAAGAGAAACCAGTTTCCCTGAAGCTTTGATAGCCTCAGTGAGTATACATAGAATTAGTCTTGCTCATCCAAAGTCTGCTAAAGTCAAAGTGGAAAATAAAGTTCTGAAGCGAAAGAAAATTGTATTAAAGCATTGGGGACATTTTGGTTATAAACCAATAATTAAGGAATGGAATTCTTGTGGAAAACTGCATGATCACAGTGCAAATAAGAGTAATTAAAGAAATCTTTTAAATGTTATCTTACAGTTAAACTATTTGTTAAGAAAATAAGATTTATAATGGTGAGTTCTACATTTCTGCGTCAACCTCTCTATTCACGTCTGCCTATTTGTTCAGTATATAACTTTGCACATCGGGATGGTAATATGAAATTAACAAATAAAAATACAGGCTCTCTTCAAATTAAAAAATCAAATATGTGGTTATACATGTGAATAAGTATTCCTGGAGCCCAAATCAGGCTTAGCAGGATGGAAAGGTAATATAGAAATCTGGATATAGGAACTATTGGGAAAGGAAAAAAATTTCCCTAGACTCTTTAACCTGCCCTACTCCCAAGGCCTTCTCTTTGCAAGAGCTATAGGGGAAGGACGAGATGTGACAGCTATCTTCTAAGCTGGGGAATTAAAAAATCATAGTTTGGCCTGTAATTCTTCAATTTAAACCTTTTAACAGCCTTAAAATAAGGATGGTTAATAATCCTATTACCAAATTTCAATAAGTAAAGAAAAAGTCCTTGAAAGCTATGGAAAGATCTTTTAAAATAAGCAGCTTTCCAGAACCTAGCAGTCAGTCTGCTTTTAAGATTATTCACAATTTTAAAATTTTATTAAAAAAGAGGTTTAACCTCCTGTAAAGGAAGGAATAAGAACATTCCTTGCATAAACTATAACAATTGCAATTTTATTTAGCTTGGGAGTTATCACCCTAGGGTTATGAAATACCAAGTTTATAAATTAACATTGTATGTAATAAATCTTAAAGGTGATGAAAGTTAAGTTCATATCTAATGAAATTAAATTTAAAAATGTAGATCTGCCCTCTTTCAAATGGATAAAGTAAATTCCATTGGTTGCTAATTGTAATTTAAGGTAAAGTAGCCAGTCTATGTGGTTGTGGTTAATTAAAAAGAGTTTGTAAAAGCATCTTCTTAACTGAAGCATTTAAATAGCTAATTCCAGGAAGCCATTACTAACTAGAAACCCAAACTGATATTAATGACAAAAAGTAACTTCATAGCAGGGAAACCTGTTAGAGGCCACCTCAGTCTGCATATTCAAGTGGTGGTAAGGAAAGATAATCTAGTTTCCATTGGGAATCTTCAGTTTTCATAAAATAATGGGGAAAAAAAGTAGTTTTTCCTGTATTGCTAAAGTAAAATACTTGTTAATTAATGTCTTCATGGAAAAGGTGTAGAAGTGAGAAGCAAAGTACTAAAAACTTAAGTTCATTTGATATATTACACATTGCATTGGAAGTGTTTAAAAAGTGTGTAAAAACCAAGAGATAGACTTCAGCATTGTCAAACTCTCTTGTACATTCAAACCAGGCCTTCAATACACTGTGTTTTGCCTCTCCATCTGAGTTATTGGCTGGGTTGGTCACTGACCTCTAAAACAATAAAGGTATCTATTACATCTCTGGTTGTGCTCCTGAAGTAGATGGAGAGTACGTTGCAGTTTCAGACTCTTGCACCAGCCAATGATGGCTCAAAATGACCAAATGTACAATGGACATTGCCTCCAGACTGGCACTGTTTCATAGTGCTGAAGGGCATTATGCATCAGGCCAGTGAAATACTGGAGCCTACCTTCCTAGTTTCTCCCTAGGGTCAATGGTGCTGCAGCATGCTGGCTGTGTGAAGGACATACCAACTAGAGTAATAATTAATTACCAGAGTGATGTCAGTAGAACTTCAACAACTGGCATTATGGCCTGCTCCCATGGAGAGATAATGTATGTGGTATTGCAAACCTAGAACTTAGATCCATTTAATTGCAGCTCAAAGAGAAACCTATGCATTGAGTAGTGCATTAATTAATATTAAGTACTGCATCTATATCTCTTCTATTCTAGATATACGCCTGATGATTATGGTGGTATCTTTTCTATTCTAGATCATAAGCAGAGAAATATTGAACATGTTAAAAATCCTGGTAAACATAATTTTCTAAATAGTTAATGAACGTGCCTGTAAGATAAAGGAATAGCCACCTTGCCTAAGAGCAGTGGGGGCAACAGCTCTTTTAATTTAAAAAGCCACCAAATTAACTTGGGGACAACCTCTCAGTCTTCACCCCATACCAGGTAGAAGACATGCTTAGCCCAGGTCCCCCTCCTAGTCCTTATTCCAGAACCTGTCCCACTCATACCCTGGGGAGGACTGGTAAACCCACATGCCATCCTGCCAGGGCTAAGCATTTCCCACTAGAAGGGAAACAGCAAATGAGGTGGCTAGAACCCATGTCAGCTTAGCCCCTTTGAGATGGTCCATGGACAACCTTTCCTCACTCAGGACCTGGAAACCAAGTTCTGGTCAAAACTTGGCATGAAAACAAGCCCCATAGTTTGTCCTGTAATTCCTCAATTTAAAACTTTTAACAGCCTTAAAATAAGGGTGGTTAATAATCCTATTACCAAATTTCAATAAAATTTGTTTTAAGAAAACAAGCCTTACTCTCAATTAGAGCCAAAATTGAAAGAAACTTACTCTGTATTTCTTATCACTCCCACAGCTATTGAAGTGCCAGCTGGGTACTGAAACCAGCTGCCCAAGGAAGTGCCAGCTCACCAGAAGCACCTAACAGGACATACGAGTGCCAGCCATTGGACAGCCTGAAATATGTCTTCAAGAGACAAAGCTAAGTAATATCTGTGTCAAAGCCAGTTCTTCTCTCTAACTCTAGCCCAAACACCCCTTACTACAGGGAGGGCAAGCCTGGCACTCTTTAAGAAACCTTTCCTGTAGTTTCTTCCTATACAATAACTAAAAATGCAGTGTCTCTTTTCATCCCCCTCTTAGCTTTCTTAGGCATAACCACCACCATAGAAAACTCGTACTGGCAATTTATATCAAATTCTATTATCTATTACAATCACTCCCTAGAGATAACTAACAGCATAAAAGAAACCAGCCATGCCTTAGACGATCTAAAACAGCAAGCAGACTCTCTTGCTGCTGGGTGCTGCAAATCTCAGGGCACTTAACATGCTATCTGCAGCACAAGCAGGAACGTGTCTCTTCCTTAAGGAAGAATGTTATCTCTATGTAAATCATTCTGAAATAATCCTTAACAGTATTCAAAACCTGCAAAATAAAGCCAACCAACTTCAGGAAGATGCAGCCTTTATAGGCAACTGGCCTTTTCTACTTTTGTGGTCCAGTATCCTTTTAGTGGGACCCTGTGTCCTCAAAATTTTAATTAAGTTTATATCTTCCAGAATCAATGTTTTCTTAACCATATAGGGATTTCATCCAGCTTCGCCCATGATGCCAGATTTGTCTTCCTCCAACTGTGATAGAACAGCAAGAGGGTTTTACACCTTGTCAGGTAGGGCCAACTCCCCCTAACCAGCAGGAAGTAATTATAGAAAAATAACCATTGTCCTTCAGCATCCCCTTAAGAATAAATGTGTGAACTTTCTGATGGGGGAGCTGAGGCAGGCTAGCTTAGGAATCAATAGACAGATCTGAAACCTGGCAGAAAAAAACGTTGCCATTAAACACAAGGCCATGGATGCCCCACAAGATAGAGGCTAGAAGAACCTTGTGAGAAACCCCATGTGGACCAGGATTTCCTCCAGAATCCAGGAGAAGCCCCAGATATTCTCCAAGGGACTTATTGGGCCTGCCCAGGGAATTGATGTGTGGGATAACCAATCAAAACAGCAAACAACTGAGACTCCTCTCCCAACATTTGCAAAAGGGCAGGATAATTAATGGTTTGAAAAGCAAGTGTGAAATCCAAATGACCCCTGTTTTGCCTTTTAACTCTACCTGGAACAGCACACAAATAAACAGCACACAAATTTTGTAATCTGTAATGGGGAATTGTAGTCTGTAAATCAGCACTCTTTATCTCTTTTCAGCCCCTTTCCTCTCTACCCGGGACCTACAATCTGTTATTTTCTCCCATTTCTCTTCTCTCCATTCCTTAATAAATTAGTCGGCCTAACTAAACTGGCTTGCACTGAAAATTCATTTTTTGTAGTTAGCCAAGAACCTAGAAACAATGCAGCAACACAGGCATTCAGACTTCAATAACTAACATCCCACCGGAATTGGCAAGTTAATTCCTAGCTGGATTATTTTCATTTACAATGTCTTAATTTTCAGTAGTTCAAATCATGCAATCTTATTTGGAGTGTTATGTTACAAACTCATTCTCTTTGCTTTATTACAGGATACCCTGAGTACCAAGGGTGCGTGCAAGGAGTAAATCAATTTAAGTGTGCAGAGCAATGTAATGGAGATTTGGTTTTAGATCAAAGTTTGTGAATAAACCTAATGGCCTATGCAATTAAATTTTGAAAATAATTTGTTTGAACTACACACTACTTATTGGAGGCAGCAACAATTAATAAATACTGACTACAGCTGACAAGCCCGGAGTGGGCATGAATACTTTGTAGGCACTCAATAAACCCTTGTTGATTGAGTTGGAAAGACCATTTTTGTTCCAGTCTGATTCAGTCATCTTTTTATACACTGATGGAAGTTCTCAGTTGACCTCTGGGTAAGAATAATAAGGACCCATTAAAAAATATATCTAATTTTTACCTTCTTCTGGAGGAGATTTTGAGGATGAAAACTTAGGGAAAATCCTTACTGATATAGTACTCAAACTTACTGTTTTCCAAATGCCCCCATGCATTAAGACTAAATCCTGGGTTAGAATAGCTATAATATTTTTAAAACATTGACAAGAAAATCATGGTGAAAAATATACCACTTTTTCTTCAGAATTGAACAAATAGAAAGCAAAATTTTATACTGCACAGAGTATTTGAAATTTCAATCTTGCCTTAGTTTTGAGTTAAAATGACAAAAGAATGCCAATGAATCTAAGGAAACTTATTTTACAGGTAATGAAAACCAAATCGAATAAGCAACTACGGATAATACAAACAACACATTTATTTAGAAAAATAAACTGAAAATGCTGTTTGTTTGTCTGTTACATTTTCCCATGAAGCATAGATAAATGGCTATAAAACTGTTATATGTCAAGTACAAATTACAAATGACTTTTCAAATTAAGAGAACAAATAGATGAGCAACAAAAATGTTTAGTGTATATAGTTCACTGCATTTGACTTCTTGCCTGTTAGTGATAGAAAATCATCATCATAAAAAAAATTTTTGACCCCTTTTTCATTCATCCAACCATGTTGATGCTTATTAATTATTACTCTGTAGTCCATTTTTCAAATTAGATAACTGATTTTTATGGAAGAAAGAGAAACCATGTCTTGAGAACTCGTAAGTATTTCTTTTTTGGACTCCTGCAAGAAACTGCTTGTTGTGGTCTCAAAATTCATGGGACCATCTGTGCAAATAACAGCACACATCATTACCCTGAATGGAAGTGACAGTGCAAATATTAGAAGTGCATTGAGAAGTAATCAGTAAAAACTGACTTCCCCACCCCCCACTCCCATCCCCTCAAGCAATGTGGGATGAAGGACTGAATGCAGAAATTTTTCAAGAAATTGGCAGCAATGCTATTACTCCATTATGGCTTTGAGGACGTTCTTGGGATGGCAAAGTCCACTCTCTCTGTGCAAACAGCAGTATTCTGTCCTAATACTCTTCATTGCTGCAATGCTCTTGTTTGTTCAGTTTTCTTTTTGTCTACATATTTTGAAATATGAGTAATTCTGTAATAGTAGCAGGTAATTGGAATAATAGGAGCTATCTCTGGCTCCTATCTTTATACTTTTACCTTGCCAAATAATGTCAGTTTATGATTTACTAGTTGAACAGCAATTTTCATGGATACCCATCCGGGAAGATTTATTTCCATGGTGAGATAAGATGGGCTTTTGTTTGGTTTTTGTTTCCTCCTTAGCTTGCTTGTTTAGTTCTTTTCATCTATTTATTTATTTTATCTTCTTAGTGATTTTTTGAGTGAAGGGATTTAAGGCTGTGGCTTTTTTGCCCCTAGGGCTCTGCTCTTGGCTGTCAGGCTAGAGGCAGTTGCTTTTATGCAGATCTTATCAGTGATTATTTGTGCTCCAAAATTGAGGGAGTTATTTCTCTGAAATGGTCAGGCTTCTGGTTCCTTTAAAATTAGATGTGGTCTCAAGAATTCATGAATGAATCTGAAGTAAGAAAAATGAACCGACATGCCTCCAAATAAAGATATTTCTTCCATCCTGAAGGAGCTGTCAGAAGGAGGAAAACAAAAGGAAAATGATAAGTTTAAATATTAAGTATGGCTTAACAAGAACAGAAGAAAATTATTAAGTATGAGGCAATCATTTGTTAATGGTATGCAGAATTTAAAATTTATTGAATTATCAAGTGTTTTATTGCAAATGTCTAAACATTTTAATTTAACATCCATTTAAATGTCATAAATAAAAACAATATTTGTAACTTGTAATCAAAACTTAGTAGCAGCATGTTTGTATTTTAATTAAAGTATTTTCTATTATCCCTGACAATTTAAACCTTAAGATAAACTTGGCCATTTGTAAATGTATGAAGTTTTCAAGATAGTCCTAAATTCTCAGACTATGAACATATATTTGTACAAATACACACATACACAAATGCATAAAATCACCCTCAAAAACTATTTACTCAAAAAATCGTTTTCCATTAATGTAGAGCTTTCATTTAAAACCAAAAAATAAAATATTTTAGACATACTTTATGATGTAATCTTTAGTTGTCAACCCTGTAGTTTAAGTTTAAATGGATATTCAGTTTGCCAGAAGGATATCATATTCTTTTACTTGAGGCAGCAAAATTGCCTAAGAAGTAGTCTTCCTTTACTTCATGAATACCTGAAAAACTTTAAAAATTACACCTAAAAGAACGTGTATCTAGACAACCTACAGGATGGGAGACAATAATTGGAAGCTATATATCTGATAAGGATTTAATATCCAGAATATCCAAAGAACTCATAGTTCTCAACAACAAAAAGACAATTAAAAATGAGTAAAGGACTTGAATAGACATTTCTCCAAAGAAGATATTCAAATGGTCATTAAGCAACTGAAAAGTTGCTCAACATTTTAGGCATTAGGGAAATGCAAATCAAAACCACAATGAGATACCACTTCTCACCCACTAGCATGGCTATTATTTGTGCATTTGGGGGGGGGGGCACTGTGAAAAACAATTTGGAGGCACCTCAGAAAGTAAGTACAGAATTACCATATGACCTGGAAATCCCACTTCTAGGTGTAAAAGCAAAAGAATTGAAAACAGAGACTTGAACTACAATGTTAATAGCAGTATTATTCACAAAGGCCCAAAGGCAGATGCAACCTAAGTGTCCATCAACTGATGAATGGATAAACAACTTGTGGTATATACTTACAATTGAATAATATTCAGCCTAAAAAGGAATGAAGTTCTGATACATACCATAACGTGGTATGAACCTTCAAGACCTCATATTGAATGAAATAAACCAGATACAAAAGAAAAAATAGTGTGGTATTTGTCATAGCAGCCTGGCAAACTGATACCTTATTATAATGAGTCCAGAAAGTTATTAAAATAAACATGGTGCCATAATTAATTAATGATTAGAAAAGTCAAAGACAGAGAATAAATAGCTTTAAATATGTTTTATGATCCATTAAAGCCAATCTAAGAAACCTCTATTTTAACCCTTTGCTTTGGAGATAGATAAACATAGAAGGCAGGTTGTTTACTCCACTTAGATACACAAACATCCACTGAGTAAATCATTTAGTCCTCCTGTGACAATCTCAAGACTTACCATACTATTAGAGCAATAGGAGTTATTTTTCACTGTTACTCTCAACTATCATGAAAAGTCCTAGTATCAAATAATTTAAACAATCAACCCAAAAGAAAAATTAGTCTTCTCCCCAACTTACAAGAATAAAGCCAGAAAAATATCACCAAACACAATCAGGCAATGTGCCTCCTGGCCTAATTCTGGCTCAGCATTTTAAAGATGGTTCTCTGAAACATGAAAGATCCTGAAACAGTAGAGGACGGTTTCATCGTGAAGATGCTTAAGAAGATTCAAGACCATATCAGCATAGAGGGGATAAGGCTGGACTGAACTGGCTTAAGCTGCACTTATTCAACAACTTTGCTTTCATCTACCTATTTGTCTTTATTGTATCATGTAGAATGTAAATGTCCATGCATGTAAAGGAAACTGCCACCCAAGCTGTCACTAACATATAAACAACAGCCTTACAATAAATAAGATTTTGATTTCCGTATTAAATGAAAGCAGTATGAAAAAATATAAATGTGACTTTCTCCATATATTTAGTTTCAGATTTCATGTAATGGAGATAAAGATAAGTAAATGTGCCAATTACGTTATTATGGCTCTGCAATAAAGTAGTCTTTGATAGTCTTCATCATTATTTATTACTGCTTACTGAAACTTTTAAAATAGATCTATCAATTTTCCATTTTTTCATTCAACAAATATGTATTCATCACCTACTGTATACCAGATACTGCTCTAGGAACCATGGATACAAAAATATAATCACTTACCTTCCAAGGAGACTAGTACCCAGGCAGTAAATAGATACACAAACATTCGTAGTAAATGATTTGTGTCATAATAGATCTAAGTATGAAATATAGCATGGGCATAGGAGTAGACGCCAAAGAAAGTGGCATTTGAATTGAGACTTGAAATTTAAGTTGGAGTTTTCAGAAAGAATAAACTACTGCTAGTTATGAAATGAAGGTGTTTCAAACAGGAAACAGCACTGAGCCCGAGGAAAGCACAGTTCCTTCAACATTGTGTAGCATGAGTTTTGGGGACATGAAAACAGATGTTTCTGGAAATATTGGCAGGGGATAGGAATTTCATACTGTGTATAAAAAATAGATTTTATGCTAACAGTAATGGAAACTATTGAAAAGTTCTGAACAGGAGAGTGGTGGATTGATTTGTGTATTAGAAAACACCTCTGGAGGAAGTGTTTCAAGCACAATGTGGGACAGAGTTCCTATGGCAGATGCTTTTCAATAAAGGAATGACAAAGTCATTAGTTAAAAACAATTACCAATAAATATAGTTGCAGATGTTTACTTAGTGACAACTTTAAGAGAGCAAAATAACCCATAGTTTTTTATTAAATTGAGAGAATTTCATTCAATTACCATCTATTCTAGATAAGTGCAAATATATGGAGTTTTTTGTGTTCTGCCAATTTTTTAGGTAACACATGGAAGCAGTAGCTATGTATAATAAAACAGAATGAATTCTTCTAACTAGTAGCTGTTAATCGGATTCTAAGATTATATACAAAAGGAATGCATTTCAATCTTACAAAATTTTGAAGATTTGTTACAGTTACCCAGATTTCTGTATGGCATCAGATATCACGTTCAATCCATTAACTTCAGGCTCAAATATTTTTTCTCTTTTAAAGAAAAGTCTCAAATAGCTTTCATGTATACTTTGCTAATTTAATAATTGAATGAAAGTCCTTTATTATAGGTTTAAAATACAAACATTTAAAAATCTTCACATTCTTTATTTTTTTGTATGTTTGCTTAAAATATGAGGATATATGATATACTATTACAATGATAAAAGTTAAATAAGTTTACTCAGCATTGAAATAATGAAAATCACTTAAATACATCAAGATCTTGTATAAACAATAATGAGTTGAAGTGCCCTAAATGGAAATGCTTTCTGAACCATTTTTCAGATCAGTGGGTTAATTGTTACATTCAGTTCAAAGAAGGTTTACTTAAAACCAGTTAAGATTTTCTTTATGCATTGGATTAAACAGGTCAAAATTTTCAAACACTGCAAGGGTCAAGTTTTCTTTTTTTTTTTTTTTTTTTTTTTTCACTTTTGTATTTTTTCCCAGACCTAAATATGATATGCAGAATATGAATGAGGCTAGACAATTTTTAGGATTTGAGTCATTAAATGTCAGATTAATTAATGTATGTAAGCATTTTGAATGAATAAGAGCATTTCTACACAATAAGAGCAGCACTTTAAAAAATGCCAAAGATAGAAATGCTAAGGGAAAGCTAAAATATTACAAAAGGTTTGTCCAAACAGAAGTCTCCAAATTTTACATTTATTTTGACTTTAGTGTAATTTTACAATTTTTTAAAGTATGGGACTGTTTGTCATGTGTCTGCTGTACTATAAGAAACGGTAACTATAAAAAGACTAAATGTATTTTTAAAAAATCTGTCTTGTTTTCCCTGTTAAGCTAAAAGCAGCAATAAACTTTTATTTAATTCAGTTCAATGAAAAGATAAGGAATGCCTACTATAAGCCAGGTATTAAGCCAAGAATGGAATATGAAAGGATAAAAAGTTACTAGATTTCTACTACATCAAAACACTGAGCTAAAAACTTTAAATTTTATTTAATTCCTTTATCAAGCTATGAAGTAAATAATCTCTTAAGGGAAGTCTGGCTCCATGAGATTAAAGCAGGGTCAGCACAATAACCTGTGGGTCCTCCACCCTATCCTTTAGCAGCACAACTACAGAGACAGTACGTACGGCTCACAAAGACTAAAATATTTACTGTCTAGTTCTTGGCAGAAAAAAAATTGTCAACCCTTGATTTAATATATCAGGAACTTATTTGTTATGATATTAGTTATGAATTTTATTTTTTCACAAATGGATTACCACTCATCATAATAGTATTTATTGAATAATCTATATTTTCATATTTTTTGATACGCTATTCTCCAATCATGTAACAATTCACATACATGCATTTGTGTATTTCTTGACTCTGGTCATTCACTTCCTCTCCAATATACATTTCAGATTCAATTTTTCTTTTTTACAGAAAAATTTAAAAATCTATTGGATATCATATAATTTATAGAATAATTGGGGGAGAATTGACATCCATACAATATTAAGTAGGACATCAAAAACGTGAACCAGCATGTTTATTTAGACCTTCCTTTATGTCTTTCAGTAATTTTATTATTTTTTCCATTTTTATAATATTTTATTAGTATTTATTGCTGGTATATAGAAATACTTATGAATTTTCAAATCTCTTTTTTATCCAGCTACTTTATTCCTCTTTCTTGTTGTTTTGATATAGATTTGCTGTTGATTCTCTGGCATTACCTAGCTCAACAATCATATTGTCTACAAATACAGACAGGTTCATCTTTCTCTTTCTAAAACTTATCTTATGTGGTTTTTATCCTTGTTTTAGTTATTGCTTAGTATTTCTAGTACAATGTTGAACAGTGCCAGTGATTAGAATTGGTCCATAACATTATCACATCATGAGGCCTTAATTTAGGAGGAGAACTCCAATTGCCTTTTCCTTTTCTTCTTTTCTGTTATACATTATTTAAATATTTCTTGAACCAAATTTGGTAATTTATATTTTTCTATAAAATGAACTATTTTGCCTACAGTTAAACAAAGCCATCTGTTAAATGTGTTTTTAGTTCCAAAAGTTATTAATTTCTTCTTCTCTATTTTTGTCTTATCTTCCATGACAAATATATATATATATGTGTATATATATGTATACATGTATATATACATACGTACAACTCTCAAAAATTTTAAAATCACTTACCACTTTTTCTTGTAAGCTTTTTAATTTTTACTTTCTTAACCTATAATTGTTCTTTATTAGATTTTTTTTCATTTTCTTAAGTTGAATATTTAGCTGTCATTTTGAATTTTATTGCTTTAAGTCAGAGAATAAGGCCTGTTTGCTAATCCAAATTCCCAAATATTTGTGGTTTTCAAATGTAAGTGAAAGAATAGAAAAATATTTTTGCCTTCTCTATGAAAAGAAAAATGACCTTGAATTAACTTTCTAGCTCTGTTTCCATGGAAAGGTGACACTGGTAGACTGTCAGCTGTATTTCTAGGCAACATCATGATAAAATTAAGTCCTCATTGGTAAACTACGTGGTCTGAGAGGACTATGAATGACTATAAATACTTCTTAGGCTTTCATGAGTGCAGAGCATTCTTGTAAATGGTCGTGTTCCTTGCTTATGGGCTGTCATAAGATACTGATTCCGTCTTGGCATATGGGGAGTTTAAGCAGAGTGACTTTCACATTTACTCGCAGTCTCGTTCCCTCACACCCAAGCTGTCTCTTTGTAGAGTGAGAAAAGGCTCTAGCCCTAGAGTCTCATTGTTGAGACTCTCATGGAGGAGAAAGGCCGGATATTGTCCTACAGACATGCTTTGTTTATTGTGTTGTATCATTGTAATGAAGCCATTGTCAAGTGTAACCTATTGTGATCACTTGAAATTGATGGTCTAAGTGAGCCTAAATCTACTATGAGTGGGTGTTAAACATATAGAGATTTTTTTTCCATTTATACATTTATCAAGATGTTGTTGGGTTTTTGTTCTGTGATGTGCAGAAGGCTAAGTGTTGTCAGGGGTAGGGGCAGGTAGATTGTGCAGCACCTGCTAGTCGTTAAATAGCTTGAAGTTGTAAATAACTTCTGGATACTTTTTGGATGGTTCCACTGATAATCCTGTCATGGTCGTGATCTGGCTGGCACATGGGAGTCTGATAAGAGAGGAAACTACGATTAAGAGACTCATTAATGCGAATATTCTCACTGTCCTGATTCTGTGATAATCAGGGTGGGCTAAACATTCGCTATATTAGAAACCATGCATGTGTCCCCAGACCTCGTTTTCCTCCCTAGGTCTGGTTTTCAGAATGCTGGTGATAAACTAAGCCTGATTTATTATATGTCCATCCTGTATGGGAAAAGACTGTAACTCTAGGTATCTCTGGTCAACCTTAAGAGATATAGCAGGGGGCTATATCTGGTTGGCGTCCATCTCCCATATGGAGGGACCTGGGTTCGATCCCCGGGACCTCCTGGTAAAAATTTAAAAAATATATAGAAGGTGCGTGGGCCGCCAGGCCCTGTGCGCGGACGCACCACCAGTTCCCGCGAGCTACACAGCAAGATGATGACATAATAGGAGAGTGACACAAGGGAGAGGCAAGATGAGACGCACCGAAAAACCAGCAACTAAGGTTGCGCGGGCAGGATGCCTCTCTCCTACATCAGAGATTCCAAGGATTGAATCCCAGTGAAGACAGGAGGAGAAGGATGAGAAGAGAGGGCAGAAAATGGACACAGAGTTGCCCAGCGAATGGACACAGAAACAGCAAAAAGGGGGGGGAGGGGGAAGGGGTGTAAAAATGGATAAAAGTAAATAAATAAATAAATCCTTAAAAAAGAAAAAAAAAAAGAGACTCATTAAGACTCCTTTAGGAGTAAAGAAGGAAAATAAACAAAATACTATAGTGGCAGGAGTTGGACAAAGTTTCCTGGAGACCTGGGGGAAAAAAGCTTCAGAGGGCTTTCAATGGTAAAACATGATATTTAATCTGTTGCTTGAAACATAGATAGGTAATAATATGTCAAGAGTTTCAGGGAAAAAGTATTTGAGTTGTTCTAGGTAGAAATATAATAAGATTTATGCATTTCTTGAAGCATAATGTATTATTTCCTTTCACCTATTAGTGTGTTTATATTCTGTCCATGTATTGGTCCCAAGTTGTCAGAGTTTAATGTTTTGGTTTTTATTGGATACATATAGAATTCAACACCTATGATTAAATTAAGAAGAAGTCAGTTATGAATATACTTTATTGTAATCTTTAATTCTATTAAAAGTCTAGCTACTTTTGGGAAAAAATTTTTCATTTCATGCTTCACAAATTATAAATATTGAGGAAATCGCCTAGAAAATTATTTTAATTTGAGAAAAAATGATGTTGCTAATTCTAGCATCATGGCAATTTAATGTTGACACAAATAATTTCTTCCTATGAATTAACTAGGATATTTTCTAAGATATAAGTACAATTCTATGTTGGCTATCCCCCCTTCCTGAGCTCAGCAGCAGTAAAGTTACTGCCTACCAAACTTGTACATCCATGAACAAAACACAATGAATAAGCTTGCAGTTAGTTCTTGACATATTGAGGATATTTCTTAAACGTGTGTGTGTCTGACCAAGAAACAGCATAGTCCGACTTGGCTTGCTGATTCACAAGACAGCATCCTGTCATTTATTTAAAAGCCAAAGGAAACGCCAACTCATAAAGGTGAGAGCAGCAATTGCTTGCTTGTCTAAAGCATTTAATGGCTGAAAAACATCAGTGGATATTAGAGGGGGAACATTGAAATCACTTGTTTCATGTAATAAATTGAAAACCCAAAATGAATGTGATTTAAACAAGGAGGAGGAGGAGGCAATGTTAACATTTTGTTTTGTTTGACAGTACTCTCATTCTACCATGAAAAATAATGCCATTCTTCGAGTATGCCTCGTTTCCAATGGAACTCAATAGAATGTACACGTGTTAACATTAAATTAGACGGGATTTAATGCGGTTATATAAAGGACGTTCGCCAAAAAGAGGGATAAATATCACAGCCATTCATTTCACAGTGTTCTTCAATCTGGCTGCAAGTGTTTCTCTAAGCCGCACATCGCTGAACAAAAAGGAAATCAAAAGGAGGGGCAGAAAACAAGGGATCTAGGAACAAGGGATTACAAAACAGTTTTTGGCTTCAGAGAAAACAATATGCAATCATTAGCATGAAGAAAATTCCTGTTTAGTCTAAGTTAATGAAAATATTCTGAAAGCAGAGCTTTTCAGAAAAAGACAACCAAAATAACAAAAACTATCTTCTGAACACCATTAGTGAGAATTCAGAAGAGTAAACATCTTCCTTTTATATAGTCATTTCCCCTGCTTCCTCAGATTATAGAATAAAGTTCCTCATTTGGTGTAATTTTCAGTGTCCCTAGAAGAAGAGAAAGTATCCTAGTGACTCTAAATTGGTTCTTTTACCATTTACTCTTCAGTATTTTTGACACTAGGCACTTTATTAACCTTAAAATAATTAAATATAAGAAAGTATTTGTAACTCTCTGGTTGCAAAATTGGCATATGCTGACATTATAATGACAGCAGAAGGAAAAGGACATGACATTTATTTATTTATTTTTCTTGGCAAATCTGCTACTGTGGCCTCCTTCATCTGCGGGAGATTGGACACTGGGGTGTATTAGAGCTCTCTTGACCAGGTGGAGTGAGAAGCAGACTTGGCTCTTTCTTAAGAATCAAGTTCTCAAGGAGCTTGTTCAGCATTCCCATTCAATATTTGTTCAATATTTCTGTCTTCTTCCTTGTAAGTAGGAAATAGGTGAACATTGCAAATGCATTTTTACTTAGGTTATCTCATTTACTTTATCAACCCTGTGATGTAAATATTAATGCCTGTGCCATTAATTTTTCTACACATGAAGAAACTGAGTCTCAAACACTGTTTTTTCAAAGCTCTTATAACTGCTATAAGAAGTTAATTTTGAGTCCCAGACTCCCATACCATGTCTCCATACCAGACACTGTCTGTAGAATTAGCAATTGCTAATTGGTCAATCATATAAAAATTTCCTCATTAATCCATGACTAAAGAAATTACCACAAGGTAGCACATAATTAAAATTTGCACTTAATCATAAGAAGATGATTTTTTGACTAATTTAGTGAGTCATTTGTGTTCATAGTAAGCAGTAGTAAAGGTTTTCTAGAGGGTACTCCTTAAGATAATATTTTCAACTTGGAATCTGAAAGGAAGATAAAAACAGTTGACTTCTTCACATCATTTATTCTTCTTCTATGGGAGAATTTTACTACAATATCTAATATTTTATTTGAATACAATATTTAGCAATGACAGAAAGTTCAAAAGTTTGACAAACTACCTAGAAATGCATGTGAGTTAGGCTTCTGAGATATGATTTTTAATGGTCTTTTACGAGCCATATATCTTGGAATAGTTTTAAGGTCATTAGTAACATTAAAAAGGCAGTAGTTCTGAGTGGTGTGTGCTGATTTAAAATGGCCTACATCCGTTGCCACAACGGTACTCAGGACAACCTCTAACTCCCAAAGAAGCCCCTGTATTTCAACTGCTCATCCCCTCCCTACCCCAAAAGTGTCAAGTGGCCACTGGCTCCACCTCATTGTTATAATTTCTTCCATTGCTAGAATCACCATATGTGAACAAGAGAATACCATCAAGTCCACTCTAGTCCATAGTTCTTCCCCCAATCCTGAGGGGACTGGGATGGTGATGTCCACTCCAACTCCAAGTGAGAGAGGGCTTATATCCCATGGATATGGTGGGTGGGATGATCCTGCCTGCGTTTGTGTGGGATGTGGTAGGAGGTGTGGGAGGTGGGCAACATGGGAATCCCAGTGGGTTCCGTGTAATATTTTGGGTAATCTAAGCACCTCTTAAAATACATGTGTATATATATATATATAAATAACATTTTTGTAAGCAAATACACATATATGCATATATATTTATATATCATTTTGCAAATGTTTGTATGTATTGTGAGAATTTTGATTTTTACCCACAATAAAAATAAATAAAAAATTAAAAAAAAAAAAAAAAAAAGGAGAAATGACAGGAAGGAAAGGGATTTTATAGAATATTTTGAAAAGTTTATTTAAAATAATATGTTTGTCTGTATATACATATGTATATAAAAATGCATAAATAAATATTGCATTTTACACATAAAAAAAAAAAAAAGGCAGTAGTTAAGGCCACATGATACCAAGTTCACTATTAGAAATGGCATCCTTCATAAAACCTAACACTCATCATTATTAAAAATTATGTCACCAAAATAATTTCAACTGTAGTAAAATATAACAAAATAATTGACAAACACACTTTTTCAAACTGATGAGATTCTATATGAACATACACAAATGCAAAAAATATATACAGATGGGTTGCCTTTTTATTAACCTAATATAATCAGATTAAACAACTTCCCTCCCCAACAACAGAAGCAGGGTTAGAAGTCAAGGACAAGGAGAGCAGCCACTATTAATCTATTGAATACAATTATTTTAGAGTCTGGAAAAGGAGTCAGGGTTTTCCCTCTGCTGCTAAGGTCTCTGAAGTTACTTGACTTGGAGAATCACCGAGATGTGTATGTCATCTTTATTTTCCACATTTCCTTATTTTAAAAAAATAGATATCCAAAAGGAATGAGAAACAAAGTAAAATAAAGCACATTCTATTTAACTTTATTTTCTTTTTTTTCCAAAATGCTTTGCTCTTTCAGTGTACATGATTGAATATTCTAATCACAAGGACAGGAAAAATGTCTCACATCAACTACAATAGGGTGATATTTCTGGAAAGTCCTTGTAAAACACAACATGTACCATCTCTTAAAATGGTTGTGTTTTACTTGAGAGGAGTAAGATAATGCTACAGATTTAATAGGCAGTTGTCTAGGATATTTTGGATTTAATGTGAGATTGGGTCAATTCCCTACCACCTTTCCTTCAATCTTGTCACCATTATAGCTAGAACCTATGAGCATCAGCATGTATGGCAGTCTTTACTGCCATTCAACTTGTAATTATTGAGAGGCCCAGGGTATCCCAACATTTGCCAAGATACTTCTCAAATACAAGTAATTACATATCACTTTAACTCCCAAAAAAGCATATTATGAATATGCCACTATCATGTGAAATAACTTCTTCAGTAATGCCTGAATCAACAATAATCTCAGTGCTTGGCTTCCAAAGCACATTTGTTTCAGCTGGGGTCTAATATATGCTACGTTAATACTTCCTCTCTTACTTCTATGAGCTGCATACAAATAAACACAATGTACGGTTCCTACATTTTCAAATTTGCATTTTCAATGGACTTCTGACTTTAATAGATCCCCAGAAGTCCTTGTGCTTCTGGATGTAATGGAGTCAGAGCAGAATGTGTTTAGTAAGGCACTGTTGTATAGATAATGAAAGAAATGAAGAGACATTGTTTCAGCTGTTTTTGTTTTTCTTTTTTTTTCACTTCCTAATTGTGTAACTACAGTCTAGATATTAGACTTTTCTGGTTCTCAGATTCTCACCTTTCAAATGGAGATTCAGATAATAATGCATAAACAGTGCTTCATGTTAAGCCACAAAGCACAGAACTAATGTGAAGAGGAGATAGAGGGCGAGGAGCAGAGGAAAATGGGAACATATTCACACTAAATTCCAATCTAGTCTGATAGCTCAAAGTTGCTGAAAAATCTCAAATCTGAGGTCAATAACAAATCATGTTCTAAGTTTCCATCCAAAATAAAATGCAGTAGCAATTTAAAATGGTATTGCATTTCAAAATAAATATTCACAATTGCAATAATAAACTGTATTTAATCTTTAAATCTTATGTAGAAATGTTAAACAGCACAGAGCCCAGCATATAGTTGGCACTCAGTAAATACATTGAATGAATATATTGAACTGTAATAACTCATTTGCTTTATTTTATTGCATTAAAGATGCTGTACTTAGTAGGATATTAAAGGTTATTTAGAACAATGCCATGTTCATAAATGAGGATACTAAGGCTCTGAGAATTTGGGTTGTTTTCCTACTATCATACCCAAAACAATGTCACATTTTTCTTTACTAAAACACATAATAATGGCCCATAAAAGCCAAATTCCTAATGAACTGAAATTTACCTGGATATATACTTATCTGTTAACTACTTTTGATGAAAATTTTTATTCAATGAATTCCTTCACTTTAAAACAGAGTTTACAGGAGACAAGCCTTTTCTTAATTACCAATGTTTATAATAATGTTCTACTATTGCCCTATGCCAGCAGTTCTCAACCAGGGGTGACTCTGCCTCTCAGGGGATGTTTGTTTATGTCTGGGGATATTTTGGTTGTCACAGCTGGTTAAGGGGGTTTGCATTGGTTTCTAAAATAGAGGCCAGGATTGCTGCTAAATATCCTTCAATGGACAGGGCAACCACCCACCCCTACCCCCTTTAACAAAGAATTATACAGACCAAAATGCTAATAGTGCCAAGGTTGAGAAATCCTATGTATATTTTGATAAGGAGGTTTATATAGAAATTATTGAAATGTAAGGAGTCATTTTATTTATTCTAAATTGTCCCAGCCTTCAGGGTTCAGAATTTAATACAAATAATTTAATATAAAATATACTTTTGAATGCTATTCCTTTGCTCATTTTCTCAACTTAAAATCTGTGAACCCCTACTTTTCTGCAACTATCCGTGATTCAGCCACCACATATACTTTTTATTAATAATAAGAATTGTCATTTTTAAAAAATGGAAAAATACTTATAGAACACTGATGTATACATATTTTTTAATTTGCGATTAATTTTTATTCTACTTTGCATATTATGATATGTGGATCTTTTAAAAAGATTGTAGTAAAGTACAAATGCAAAAATTATCTATGATACACTAAAACTACTTTCTGTTATCTCTACATTTTGAAATAAATTATCTCAAGACTGTAAAATTGTTTGATTTACATTACATCCCATTATATACATAAAAAGGGGATCATGTAAATTATTCAATTTTGAAACTTTATTTATACTTCCGATAATAGTTTAGAAAACTAAAATGCAAGATGCAATTTTTAGTGCTGATAGTACACTTTTCTAATTCATTCCTCCTATGACTTCACTGTCTCTCAATTACTTAGCCTCACAACAAAGACAATGCTTGCACTTGATAGCCCGGTACTGTGCAAAGTCTTGAATTTCCATAATGTTATCCATCTAATTAAAGCAACATTTATTGAATATACATGTATGTGTCATTAACTGCACAAGATGCTTGGAAAACAAAGGTGAATAAGATATGATAGTAAGTACCAAATGAATTTTAAACAGAAATAAAGTAAATGAACTCTGACCAGGGGAATTAGAAAAGACTTCAGAGCCCAGCTTCCTTAGGAAAAATGAATAGAATTTCAACCAGAGTGGAAAACCATTCAAGTAAAGCAAAGACAGAGTCAGGGGAACACATATCCAGGGATAATGAGAGGTCAGTGGTGTTGGAGTCCAGCTTCCAGCAGGAGGCAAGGCCAGGAAGGATCCTTGGAACTGTATTTATAAGATCATAATTGTTCTGTGTAGTTAGGATGTTACCTTGTAAGTAATGGGGGCACCTTCAATGTTTTTAAATTGAAAGTGATCTAGTCAGATTTGCATTTTAGAAAGACGGTGTGTTAGTCAGCCAAAGAGGTGCTGATGCAAAGTACCAGAAATCTGTTGGCTTTTATAAAGGGTATTTATTTGGGGTATAAGTGTACAGTTACAAGGTCCTAAAGAATCCAACTCAAAGTACCATAAGAGGTACTTCCTCACGCAGTCTGTTGCCATGTGTTGAAGCAAGATGGCGGACGATGTCTGTGAGGGTTCATCCTTCCTCTTTCCTCTTAAGTTTCCATAGTCCCATCTTCTTCCTATCTCAGCTATAGGCTGGCATAGGGTTCATCTCTTTTCCTCTGGGACTCATTTCTTTATGGGCTCAACTGCTCTGTTCTCTTCACAAGGTCAGCGGCAATTTATCAGAAAGATGGTTCATATCTCTTCCTGGGGCCTTTGCTGTGTCTATGGATCTGTCTCTCTTCCTCTGTGTATCTTCTCTATGTATCTATTTCTGTGCATCTTCTTGATTGAGTGTCCATTTATATAGCCCACAAAGGGGGCAGGGACTCAAACTGAGTTACACTCTGCTGATATGGTCAAATCAAAGCCCTAATCTTCACATAATTTAATCAAAGACACCTCAGCAGAATCTAATACAATCCAAGGGTATCATGCCTAGAGGAACAGACCAGTTTATGAACATAATATCTCTTTTTGGAATTCATAAATAATCTCAAACTGCCACAGATGTCTCTGAAATGGTGTGGAAAATGAAATGTAAAAGAGCAGACCTGGAACCAGGGATAGGAGTTAGAAATAGATTAACATGACATTTCAACTGAAAGAGGCCAAGATCTTGAACTGAGCAAATTGCAGCAGGTATTTAGAAGAGGGGATGGATTTCAGTGATATTTAGGATGTAGAATAGACAGATGATGAAAATGAGAGAGTGAGTGAGATTTTCCCTTAATGTTTTCTTGTATAGAAAGTTGGATGGATAATAATGCCATTTCCTGAGGTAGGAAAAGAGGACAAAGAGCAGGTTTGGGGGGAAATGCGGTGATAACCATATAGAGTGTATTATTTTCCTAAACACCTAAACAATATGCACAATCAAGTATATACAATGTATTCAATTGTGAATTATAGGAATGTTGGTCAAAGTGAGGTATCTGACTTTATAAATCACAAGCTCTACAAAAGGAACTTTACTGGTCAATATTACTTCTTTTAATAAAAGAGGATTGATTTGGGAATCTTTAATGCACATTTCAATAAGTGTGTCATGCATTAATAGTGTAAGGTCAGAAGATGTGCAGGGAAACAACGCCTGAAAAAGCAAGCTGGCTCAACAGAAGGAAAATAATGCCTAATAAATATACTAGAATTCTTTGGAGTTGTGAATAAATGCAGTCTTGGCTATGGTTCTTACTCTTTGTGGGTTTTCAATCTCTAAGATAATCAGATGAAGGCTATGGACTTGACCCTTTAAAAATATGCAGATGTGTGTGTATATATATAACATTTTTTTAATGATTTTAAGATGGATACTGTAGCAGTTTGGTATTTATTTATGAATTCCAAAAATAGATATTGGATTATGTTTGTAAACTGGTCTGTTCCTCTGGGCATTAGATTGTATTAAATTCAGAGCTTTCGCTTTCACTTGATTAAATTATGATTAAGGCTTTGATTCGGACACATCAGTGGGAAGTTGAGTCCCTGGCCCCTTGGTAGTGGGGACTCAGAGAATATGACAAGGCAGAGGAGACAGTTTGAATTTTGATGCTGGAGCCCAGGAAGCAAATATACTGGAGAAGAACACAGAGGAATAGAGATGGCTCAATAGACACGGTAGTGGCCCCTGGAAGAGAGAGAGCCTGACATCTACAGCTGATCTTGTGGAGACACCAGAGCAGCTGAGCCTGGAAAGAATCAAGTCCTGGGGAGAGAGAAAAAGCCTATGCCTATCATGAAAGGAGCCTATAATGGAAGGAGCTGGGACCACAGAGTCTTAGGAGGAAATGGAAGGCTGAACCCTCGCAGAGACTGGGAGACATCTTTCTCTAACACATGGCAACAGACTTTGGTGAGGGAAGTAAGTTAGGTTTTATGGCCTTGTGACTGTAAGCTTCTACGCAAAATAAATACTCTTTATAAAAGCCAATAGATTTCTAGTACTTTGCATCAGCACTCCTTTGTCTGACTAACACAGATACACATAGACACCCTTGCATTACATGGACCTCAACTTAAGAACCGTTGACTTATAGTTGAACAAATTTAGTCATAGAATGGTATTATTTTAAAAAATCAAATATAGATTTAGAGGTAGCTTTTTAACATGAATAGGGAGTGTTCTCCATTCCAAATAAATTCATACAGATCATAGTTTCACAGCTCAGTTCTTTTGACTTTTTGGGCTGGATAATCCTATGTTGGGGGGAAGAAGGAGGTCTTCTCTGTGCATTGTAGGATGTTTAGTAGCAGCCCTGACCTCTACCCACTAAGTGCCACTAGGAGCCAGTAAGACTTTCCACGAGTCTTTCAAAGAACCACAAATGTTTCTAGGCATTGCAATGTCGCCTGGGGGCAAAATCCACCCTGTTGGAGAACATGCCATGC
The DNA here is from genome assembly GCA_026826555.1 of Tolypeutes matacus. NCBI lineage: Eukaryota > Metazoa > Chordata > Mammalia > Cingulata > Chlamyphoridae > Tolypeutes > Tolypeutes matacus. The sequence continues at coordinate 14,405,970 of JAKSZT010046586.1, forward strand.
CTTTTATATCTATAAAAACTCCCACATAGAAGATAAAGTTAGGCACTATTTTTCTGAAAAAGAAATTTTTCATCAGAAAATTTTCCAGAGCAGAATGACAAAGCAGCTAAGGCAGAGTTTAGATCTGTTGTTTTGGGGTGAAATTCAGTCTTTTTTACCTGCATCCGTATATTTGCTTTTGGAGTGAAAATTATCTCCTCTCCATAGATGGCTGAGAATCACACAATTAACTCATTAAATCATAGCAGCTGCCTTTTATCTATTTACTTTCCTCTCCCTTGTGTTAAAATAACTTCTCTTCAAAAAATTAAATACCAAAACTTAAGTAATGGAGAAACTGATATTCTCATAGCAACAGGAAACTCATGAAATCAAAAATAAATGGAACATTGTAAAATGTAGCTAGTAATTGAATATACTACCATCTGCGATGTAAGTCTATGTGCTATGGAAAATGTTAACTTTATCTAGTTCTGTAATGAGAAATCTGCAAACCATGGAATATATTGACAATAGGTATAAAAATCAGCTTATATCTTCATATGCAGATGCTAAAAATTAAAAAATAAAGGCTGTTTTACTCCTATTTGCCTTTACTTTATCCCCATAAAAGTTTATGCAGTCTCGCTCCATAAAACCACATCCTTTGCTTTCCCCTTTTTTTGCATTCATATTCCTTTCTTCTTATTTCTTATTTCTCAGTGTACTGGACATTTGTGTTTCACTCCAAGTCTTCATTACCTTGTCTCCTGATAATATTTCCCACTTGATTCTGTGGGACACTCCTTCTCCAACTTAGCCCACATTATTCAGGTAATCTGGCAGAGATGATCTTTTTTCTTAAAAACTAACAAATTTTTAGTTAAGTTGTTAGTAATACAGAATAAGCACTATCTTGAAGTTTTGTGTGGTTACGTGACAAATTTAGAAAAGGATGGAAGTGAAAGTAGTGGATGAAGTGGCAGCTTCTGGAATTTTTGTTAAAGAAAACGGGCCCATTCCCCTGGCTATTATTTTTCTTCCTTTCCTCCAACCTGCTGTCTAGAGTGTAGAGTTGAAGGATGGAAATCTCGTTGAACTACTAAAGAAATGAGGAACCTGCCAGTTCAGGCCAAGAGGAGATTTTGAAGGAAACTCAGTTCTTGAAGATTAGTCTTGATCTGCCTCAAAAATTGTACATAAGAAATAAACTTGTATGTCATCTTTTCCAAGTCACTGTGATTTGGGACCTCTGTTATTCACATATGAACCTAACCTTAACTGACACAATTGGGAATCCATTCTCAACTTAAGATGGAACATATGACCTAAGTCTAAGCCAAATAGCTGGTCACATTCCCTTGTTTCAGAGGAAGGTGCTCACTGCAGGCAATATCCTATAAAATATGGCATACGTACAGCTACCTTAAGACACTTGCTTTGCCAAAAAAAAAAAAAAGTGGTGGATGAAAAACAGAGATGCTGTCAATCTGAATTCCAAACTATCTAGTATATTTTGGCTTAAAAATTAAAATTCATATGATCTTGGGACAAAGGAAAACCTTCATGGAACACTGCGTATGGTTTCAAGGGATGGCAGTTAACTATTTCAGGCTTATTCAATTAAAGCAGACATTTAGGAAACCATATTTTTTCAGGCATCAGAGACTAAATAAGAGCATCTGATGTGATTTTTAACAAATTCTTGCATTTGTAGATGGCTGTGGTCCTGGTCCTAACCTAATATTTTGTGACAAAACATTATCCCTTAAGCTAAGTAATCATTACCATCAATTTAACCAGCCCTCCCAGATGGCTGTCCATTGCACAGATACAACCATCACAATGTCAACTGACCAGCATGTGAAAAAGAGAATAAAGTTAGTGGATTTTAAGATATGACAAAATAAAAAAAATACTGGTAGTCCTAGGGAATAGTGGGTTCATTAATAACAATGCTCAATTTTTAAAATGATTTTTATTTATATATACTCCATATTGACCAAACATATACTCCCCTTTCCCCTTTCTCCTCATCCCATGGCAACCTTTAATCTACTTTCTATCTCTGTGGATTTGCTATTTCTAGACATCTCTTATAAATGACATCATTTGTCCCATGTGTCTTGCTTATTTCACCAAGCTTCATATTTTCAAATTTCTTCAACATTGCAGCATATCTCAGGACTTCAATTTTTTCCTATGGCTGAATAATATTCCATTGTGTGTGTGTACCACATTTTGATTATCCATATATTTGTTGATGGACACGGGTTGTGTGGCAGTTTGAGATTATTTTATGAATCCCCAAAAAAGAAAGATTATGTTTGTAAACTAATCTATTCCTCTGGGTGTGATACTCTTGATTGTACTAAATTCAGTTGAGGGCCCTTTCATTAGATTGCTTGGTAAGATTGCTGAAGGGCTTTTTATTGGACTATGCCAGTGAGGCATGACTCAGTTTGAGTCCCTGCCCCTTTTCTGGGTCTGAAATAAACAGATATTCACTCAGACAGACACAGAAGGAGAGAGCTCTGCCATTTTTCATCCTGCCATGTGATGAGGCTTAAAAAGCTGAGGCCCCAGAGATGAGCCATTTGTCTGATAGTTTACTGCTGAAGTTGGGAAGAGAGTGGAATAGCCAAGACTGACGTAGGCAGCCCTAAGGGACAAGCCCTACGCCAGCTTGCAACTGAAATATGGAAGAAAGCAGAACAGCTGAGCTTGAGAGAGAAAGCTGGAGGGGAAGGAGGGACCAGGCAGAGATTGCCCACTATTTTGCTTCACCATGTGGCAGCTGACTTTGATTAGAAAGCATCTCTTATGGTGACTTGAGCTGGACTCTTCATGGCCTTGGAACTGTAAGCTTTTACTCCAAATAAAAACCAACACATTTTTGGTATTTTGCATTGGCAGCCCTTTGGCAAACTTAAACAGGTTGCTTCCAGCTTTTGACTATTGTGGAAAATGCTGCTAAAAAACATTGATATACAAGTATCTGTTTGAGATCCAGTTTTAGTCTTTGTAAGTATATCCCTAGACATGGAATTACCTGGTCATATGGTAATTCTATATTTAACTTTTTTAGGAAATGTCATGTTGCTTTCCAGAAAGGCTGCATCATTTCACATTTCCACCAGCAATGCAATAGGGTTCCAATTTTCCACTTCCTTTCCAACACTTGCTATTTTTCATTGTTTTATCCAATAGCCATTTGATAAGGTATTTCACTGTGGTTTTGATTTGCATTTGCCTAATGGTTAATAATATTGTGCACCTATTCATACGTTTATTGGCCATTTGTACATCTTCCTTGGAAAAAGGTCTATTTAATCATTGACATATTTTTTAATTGATTTATTTGTCTTTTTCTTGTTACATTGTAAAAGTTCTTTATATATTCTGGATATTAAGCTTGTATTTGATATATGGTTTGCAGCTATTTTCTCCAACTCTGTAGGTTGTCTTTTCACTTTCTTGTTAATGTCCATTAAGGTACAAAAATTTTTAATTTTGATGAAGTCAAATTACCTATTGTGCCTTTTATTGTTTATGCACAATCTTCAATTTTTATTCATTAAAATTCAAATAGAATTCATTGAACCCTTAAAGTATTACTTAAAATAGGTAAGTCTTGCTTTAACAATATTTCTCAAATAATTATTATTAATGGCCACAATGACATTCAATCAATATTGAATTGGGCATGATATGTCAGTTACTTATGTATTTATTCCAGAAACATCACTAAACAAAATAGACACTGTAGCAGTTTGATGTTGTTCATGAATTCCAAAAATAGATTGGATTATGTTTGGAAACTGGTCTGTTCCTCTGGATATATTAGATTGCATTGGATTCAGAGGTTTCACTCATACTTGATTAAATTATGATTAAGGCTTTGATTCAGCCACCCAAGGAGGCAGGGAGTCACAGAGAAAATGACATGTAGAGTTTTGAGCTAGAGCCTCAAGAAGTAAACATGCAGGAGAAGAACACAGAGGAATAGAGATGGCTCCATAGACATGGTAGAGACCCCAGGAAGAGAGAGCCTGATAGTCTACAGCTGACCTTATGGAAAAAACAGATAGTGGAATAAGAAAGGGAATGAGGTACAACTCCCATTTAAATGGGCTATTTTGAGTACCCAATTACTAGTCTGATTTGTCCTTTTGGTACTTGAGCCCTCCCTAACAACATTTAGGTGATGGGTGGGTTGCTGCAGTTCACTGGAACTCCCCTTGTCACAAACACTTTGTTTAAGACCTGGTGATTGCTGCCTCCCCTCTTTCCTTCACCCCTTGATATCCAGCAGTCTCCTTGGGGTGGAAGGTTTGGCTTTAGATAATAAAAATGGTCTTAATATGGTTTCTCCTTCAGCATCATATACACTGCCAGGTTCTGAGGTTGAATTAGGTCTCTATAGAGATGTCTCCTAATTCTGGAGTGGACTGTTTTTGTGTTCATCTTTCCTCAATCTCCTAAAGGGAGGCTGAGATACACTTCCATGACTGTGACGCTTGCTTTTAGGTCTGTGGTGTGCTTATCATTTCTCAGTCTCATCTCTAGATCAAACCTCACAGTGGACAGGACCACTCAATGTGCTTGAGTTGTTGCTGTTGCCTTGCTGCATCTTTGTGTGTGTTGGCTCTCAATAGAGTGAAGAAGAAGAATAGAATAAAAAATTCCTTTAGTCTACCATCCATAATCAGAAGACTGACTTCATGCCTATAATCTTTTTTAAATTCCAACTATATTTAAGATGTATGCAAAGATAGTTCAGTTACTACCAGAATGGATTTGTGTTCATTTGTTTATTTCTAATTTATTCAGAAACTATCATGAACTATGCAATTTGCCAGAAATAAAGAAGTGAATGCAACATTATCTTATTATGAAAAAGCTCACAAACTTTCTAAGGCAGATAAACATGTAAATAAGCTCACAAGATGCAATGTGTGTGGGTAGTTTTGAATGAGACAATTCCTTCAGTTATAAGGTACGGGAATTCAGAAGTGTTAATAAATGAATTGTGCATTATTGCATAGAGAAGGTGAAATATGAATTGTGTCTTAGAGTTTTACGAGGAAATTACTAGACAGAGGCAAGCTGACAGAGCTTTCTAGTCAATGAGAACAGTGTGTGTGAAAAAGGCAGAGACATAGTGAAACTCGTTTGGGGACAGAGAGCAGCATTTTGTTTTTGGAAGATAAGATATATATTTAAAGGAAAGAGAGTACAGTTTGAAATAGATAAGCTTAGGGTAGGATTGTCAAGGACTTTGGATTTTACCAGTAGAGTAATGGTTAAGGGAAAATGGATCAAGTAGTGTTGAGATTCTAATGAATTTCTTGTATGACAAGCTTTTTTTAAGCATTAGATGTTTCTTTGCTAATACTGCAGAGTTTCAGTAACATATCTTGTCATCTTGGCTTGAACTTTGGCCTATCAAGCATAGTTACACATACAGATAAATCCTATGTTATATGATTATCCTTGGTCTCTGACACTGTAATATCAGAGTTTCATTCCATTATTTAATTGGCTTCACAACAATACATAAATAAGATAAGTAGATCCACTCAAAATGAACAGCGGCATGCAAAGTCTGTGTAGAGAAAAAAAATCGGTTAAACTTGTACCTGAACTCATTTTTATTCTCAAATTAAATTCCAAATATGTTTTTCTTATAAACATACTTTGAATTTAACAGAAGTCCCAACAAATGAAACTTTCAACAACTTGGACTACAAGCATTTCATATCTTCAAAATAATATTGAAAATCTTAAAAAAAAATTTTTTTTGGGAATTTCCTTCTCACAAAACCTCAGAATATATTTCCTTCTATTCTTCCCTCAATACCTATTGAAGATTAAAAAGGGCTATAAAATAAAATAAACTGAATACATTGATTTTGCAGACTCTGACTCTAATTGGACATTTGAAGAAGCTAAGGCTAAAATCCACCTTCAAGAGATCATAACCCTGGCTTACTCGTCAATATATTTTATCTTCTATTTTCTGTCTTCCTTTTTTCAATCCTATGACTAGTCATAACTACAATGTATCTATTCTTAACCAAATGCCAGTTCCATAAAATTGAGGAAGCCATTCAGGTTTCTGGTGAAAAGATGAGTAAGTGTGTGTATGTGTATGTGTGTGTGTGTGTGTGTGTGAAAGTAGGTAGAATTGATGATCTTCTGCATCCAGAGTAATTCCTCATGGAGCAGAAATGGCCAGGGTCCTTATATAATAATGATATAAATTTGGTTGGAAGTGATACTTTCTTATATGTGGAGGAAAGTTAATGAATTTAGATTTCAAAGGAGAACTTTTAAATACAGTTACAAGTGGGTGGCAGGTGGTGTTAAAAAAATTAGTTATGCTATTTATTTGGTGCTAATAGGAAATTGCACACTTTAATAGGCAATTAGCATTTATCCTCCCATAATAAAAAAAATTATTTTTTAACAGTTTCTAAAATGTATTGTATGGGGAGAAGATGGCGTTGGTGTAGGAGGGTGCACACTGCAAGCTCCCAGAGCAAGGCGGATTGGGGACGGGGTCCTGCCTGGGGTCTGTGCTGTGCACGCGTGGAGTGAGAGGCTTGGGACATCTATCTGCGCGGATCGGTGGCGTGGACCGAACGGTGGAGATTCGTGAGTTTTGAGGCTGCCGGTGGAGGTTGGCACAGGCGGCTGAGCCCCGCGGTTACGGAAATAAAAAATAAACGGCCATTTGGAGCCGCGGGCGGGGCGAAAAAGTTTTATTTTCTGGGG